>CM052810.1:158407823-158427284 GCA_028533885.1 Nasua narica | reverse complement strand
CCACGTACCAGTGCACAAAGGCCCTCTTGGCGTACATCAGGTCGAACTTGTGGTCCAGGCGCGCCCAGGCCTCGGCGATGGCGGTCGTGTTGCTCAGCATGCACACGGCGCGCTGCACCTTGGCCAGGTCGCCCCCGGGCACCACGGTGGGGGGCTGGTAGTTGATCCCGACCTTGAAGCCCGTGGGGCACCAGTCCACGAACTGAATACTGCGCTTGGTCTTGATGGCGGCGATGGCGGCGTTGACGTCCTTGGGCACCACGTCGCCCCGGTACAGCAGGCAGCAGGCCATGTACTTGCCGTGGCGGGGGTCACACTTCACCATCTGGTTGGCGGGCTCGAAGCAGGCGTTGGTGATCTCCGCCACCGACAGCTGCTCGTGGTAGGCCTTCTCCGCAGAGATGACCGGCGCGTAGGTGGCCAGCGGGAAGTGGATGCGGGGGTAGGGCACCAGGTTGGTCTGGAACTCCGTCAGGTCCACGTTGAGGGCCCCGTCGAAGCGCAGGGAGGCCGTGATGGAGGACACGATCTGGCTGATGAGCCGGTTGAGGTTGGTGTAGGTGGGCCGCTCGATGTCCAGGTTGCGGCGGCAGATGTCGTAGATGGCCTCGTTGTCCACCATGAAGGCACAGTCCGAGTGCTCCAGGGTGGTGTGGGTGGTCAGGATGGAGTTGTAGGGCTCCACCACGGCCGTGCTCACCTGGGGGGCGGGGTAGATGGAGAACTCCAGCTTGGATTTCTTGCCGTAGTCCACCGACAGCCACTCCATCAGGAGAGAGGTGAAGCCCGAGCTGGTGCCCCCTCCGAAGCTGTGGAAGACCAGGAAGCCTTGGAGTCCCGTGCACTGGTCGGCCTAGAAAGTGGGAGGTGAAGGGAAATGTGGGATACGAAGCACAGAGGAGGAAAAGGAAAAAAACCAACTGTTTCAAATTTCCTTAAATCCTTGGAAGACTTTTCCAAGAGCAGGTCCTCATAGGGAGGGCCCATTCTCTATCCTCTTGTTTTCCTCCTCTCTAAACCCTCCTGAGGTCTCTAAGACGCAGCTCTCTAGAATCTCATGACATAGTCGTTTTTGTCCTCATAACATCATAACCCGCCCAGCTCCATACCCGCTTCCCCCTGACTTAACTGCCCATGTTTCTGGAGAGCTTCCCTACTAAGATCGACAATCCCGAAACATGATCCCCATCCTTGATGGAGGCCAAATGCAATCACAGATCCTTGGGTCAGGATTATTTGGATCCCTGTTTTTCATGGGGCCTTCTGCCCACATCCCTGCAACACAAGGTGATATTCTGGGAATGCCTATGGACCTCCACCGCTTGGCCAGACAGCCCATGGTCGTGTTTGCCCCCGTGGCCACTCTGCCCAGCCTTGGGCCAGTTGCTGTAGGAGGTAAAGAAGACACCCAGCTTCAGGCCAGAGCGTATCTTCTGCCTCCCCTGATCGGTATGCAGGGCTCTCCCTCACTGGTCCTGACCCTGCATCTTTTAAAACTCATCCACGAATAGAATAAAGTAAAATAAAACTCATCCAGGAGGCTTTCTTCCTGTCTGGCATCCAGACTTCTTCACTGCAGGAGTCCAGATTCCCGCTTCCCCAGCCCCCAGCCTCCACCGCTCACCAGCTTCTGAATTCGGTCCAGTACTAGGTCGATGAGCTCCTTTCCAATGGTGTAGTGACCTTGGGCGTAGTGACTGGCAGCATCTTCCTTGCCGGTGATGAGCTGCTCTGGACGGAAGAGCTGGCGGTATGTGCCCGTTTTCATCTGCAATACACAGAGTTTTAGACACCCCCTCCCCTTGCAGCCTGGCTCCCTGAGTTACCCAGAAAGGTCGGGGCCCCCGGACCCCTAGTCCGACCCTAGAGGAGCCCCATTCATGCAGGTGTTATGACCCTTGACTCTGAGTATTCACCAGTGAAAAGGAAAGGGATACAGAGTGATCCTGAGACTTGAGCTGAGTGGCAGCGGATCTGCTGCTTAACTGGCTGCCAGTCCCGCGAGCTACAGATTCTAGAGCTCCAGGCATGCGGAAGGACTTGCTGGGGTGCCCGGGACAAGGTGACACATGTGCCAGAGACCAATGATCACTCACGAATCACCGTGGGCTCCAGATCCACAAACATGGCCCAGGGCACATGCTTCCCAGCCCCGGTTTCACTGAAGAAGGTGTTGAAGGAGTCGTCCCCTCCACCGATGGTCTTGTCACTCGGCATCTGCCCATCAGGCTGGATCCCATGTTCCAGACAGTAGAGCTCCCAGCAGGCATTGCCAATTTGCACACCGGCCTGCCCCACATGGACTGAGATGCACTCACGCTGAGCGGGCAAAGTGCAGAGAACACTCTTAGCAAAGAGAAGCCGGTCATGCCTGGACACGGTTCCTGCCCGCAATCCTTTCTCGCGTGGTTCTCCGGCTGAGAGCAAAGGTTCCTGCTTTCCTTGCCCCACCTCCTGTGCCTAAGGATTTACTGGTGGCCTTGAGGACCCACAGGCAGTTGCTTCAGGGGCGGGCCAAAATCTTCAGAGGAAGCAGATGTGGGCAGTTCTAAGATTATAGAGTCTCGCTCAGTGACTAAGCATCTTAAGGAGCGTTGAGGAGGTCGGATGAGTCCAGCTGAGCATAATAGTCCAATCCACCCGTGTTCAGAAAGAAATGAAGGGCCATGGGTGAAAAAAGCAAGATCCAAGTGAGGCTTCAGGGATCAGTGACAAAGGGGAGGTTTTGAAAGCAGGAAGAACTCTAGATTTCTGTTACAGTTAGAAAGGCCAGCAAGGAAGGGAAGAGTGGGCCCGGAATGGGAGGGGATAAGCTGTTCCTTCCTCTCTTGGGTGTGCATAGTTCTGGAGTGGAGTGGGGCTGGGAAAAAGATCTTCCCCACCTGATTCCAGGCTGGTGGTCAAAGAATAAAGCAGGACTGGGATGAACTGCTTGGTGCTGGAAATCAGAAAGGTCCATGCCCTTCCTGGGGAGCCCCATGAGAATCAAGAGAGCTGGACCCTCTTGCTTCATCCAGCATTCTGAGCCTCTGCTCTCTGCCTGATGTTCTGCTGACACTGCGGATACACGGCACCTCAGGCATGGTCCCCGTCCTCCAGCAGCCCACTCGGCAGGGCAGGGAGACTTTCATACGTTAACAGGTACGCGGCAGTGTGGTAAGCGGGATACCAGAGTAAGCCTTCTTGCTCTGCTTGAGAAGTAATTCACAGACCTTGAAAACAAAATGAGCACATCTATCGGCTTTCCCCAAGCTTGAAGGCTTAACCACGTGGAGCATGTGGAGAAATGGGAATCTTTAAAGAGTTGGTGGAAGCCTAAATTGACGCATCTCTTTTGGAGAAAAATTGGGCAAGATCTAGGAGCACTGACGGCGCTCTTGCTCTGGGGAAGTTCTCACGCTGGTGAACAAGAACAGGAGCAAGGAGGGTCACAGCGCCACAGCCACGGAAGCCGATTAAATGTCCTTCAACAGGAGAAAATGGACGAAGAGCGATGCAGAAGTTGAGATGGATGAACTACAACAAAGAATCTTACCAAAAAACTCTTACCGGAAAAAAAAAGCAAATTAGGGAAGAATCATACAACAGGATACCATCTATAAAGATCTTTAGCTCGTAAAACAATGCTGTGCATCATTTACAGATAAATTTATATTTTGCTGTATATTCTTGTAGAGTGTGTGTCTTACAAAAATAAAGCAAGCAAGGGAAAATATTAACACTACATTTGGAACAATGGTTCTCTCTGGTAGAAGAGGGCGGTGTATGCACTTGGAGAGAAATTCTCTTTCTTAAGCTGGGTAGCAGGTGTTTATTATATTCTTCCTTACACTTTCCTGCCTGGAATATTTCATAATTTTTAATGAGGATGCTGTCTCCATAAATTTAACACTCGCCTGGCTTTTTAAATATGATGCAAGGGACTTGGCTTATGATTTTGAGAGGACTGGGATTAAATCATACATCGTCATTACTTCTCTACTTGCCTTTGGCAAGAGTGTTGACCTCTCTGTGGGCCTCCCTCCATCCCATGAACTGGGACAATTATAAGAGGCCCCTCCTAGCTACCATGGGGATTAAATGGAAGAAGAAATAGAAGTTGCCTGGCTCACTGCATGACACATATTGGGGGCTCCATACGTGTTGGGTCCCCTTACCAACTCCCATCCCCCAACCCCTGCTGTCATAGTAAGAGAAGGTAATGGATAAAGCTGGGGGGTTGTTTAGGGACACAAGGACTCCAGAAATCCCCTTATCCCACAGGGAAGACTGACAGGGCTTACCAGTCCACTGGTAAGGCCAACACTGGGGGTTGTAACTTTGAGCCTGCCCAGGCTCTGTCTACAAAGCCAGACGCCATCTTGGCCCCCATGACTGCGAGCTTATGCGAGGTGTCTCTGACCTCTTGGGTGTGCTTGAGATGCTAGCAATGACGCCCCTTACTGTGGGGCAATGGGTTTGAGGCAAAGAACTCAACCCCTGGAATCACATAGATTTAGCGTCAACGCCCATCCCTCTATGACCTCAGACAAGTTACTTCTCTTCAGCTGCTCTAGTGCCCTTCCCTTGAATGTAAAATGAGTGTGATCTCGTACCCAGGCACTGTGCTATGCACTCCACATACATCATCCCGTTTCATCTTCATGACAACCCTGTAGGTTGGTACTTTCACGATGCCATTTTGCACAGGAGGAAACTGACACCCAGAGAGGTTAAGCAAGTGG
The DNA here is from genome assembly GCA_028533885.1 of Nasua narica. NCBI lineage: Eukaryota > Metazoa > Chordata > Mammalia > Carnivora > Procyonidae > Nasua > Nasua narica. Next base: position 158,422,560 of record CM052810.1, on the reverse strand, counting down.
CTCAAGGTCAGAGTGGGAACAGCTTGGCTCCAAACATGCTCTTCATTGCTTTTCTACCCCTTCTGATGGGGAGCCTGGCAAAAGATATCAAAAGAGCCCCGCACATAGCCAGCTCTTGGTAAGAGGGGGCACACTCCCTTTCCCTCCACCTCCTCCTCACTCTCTCTGTTGAAATAAGGGGTCAGATCAGATGCATCAGCTGGGGGGGGGCTGCAAGGATGCGTCCCCACAGCTGGGAGGTAGGACCAGAGGCCAACGATGAATCCGATGAATCCGCTGTGGGGCCCAGTGTTCATAAAGTGCCTGTACTTCCTGCTCCAGTCTTGCTTACTCCATACTCCCGACCCCTAAATCCAGAGCCCCTCCGCAGCCCTGCTCCTGAGCAGAGACTCAGACCCACATCCTGGTTACCATCACTCTGTCCTCCACCCCTGCATGTGCTCTCACGTACCGGCACACTTGGGGGGCCACACTCACATCGGGAAGTCTCTTTCCCTCTCTCCACCTCCCTGCCCACACACTAGCCCCGGGAACAGTCGGATTCCCAGGGATCCCTCACACCACTCCCCTGGGTCCACGAGGACCCTCACTAGCGTGCCCAGCCCCCCATCCCTGCTCACCATGCTGCTTGGCTGGGGGCTGGCTTGCGTTGCCTGTCTGTCCACTGCTCAATGGGAGGCAGATATGGGTCTGTGACAGACCCACAGCCACCAGCTTCCTTATACTCTCCTGTCAGCTCTCAACGGGGAAAATGTTGTTAGAAACGGCCCCAGGAGGGCAGGCCTGTTGACTTGGTTACCAAGCGCTGGGCCTGGGCTCAAACAGGGCAGCGAGGTGGGGTGGGTAGAGGAGGGGGTCCGCTGGTCACCCCACACAGGTACCCCCCCACCCCGAATCAGGTATAGTGTCTGCTGCTCAGTCACACAGTCCCATTTCCTGGTGGCTCACTCGTGGGAGAGGATTCAGAAATCAAAGCCCCTGAGCTCCAGCGGCAAGGCCACCCTTCGGGTGGGTGAGGACCGGAAGTGGAATGTGGGGGGTGCTAAGAGAGTGCACTGAACTGGAAATAACGAGTCCTAGCGCCAGAGATCAAGCCTCAGGGCCATCGGGGTGGAAACTCAGAATATTATAGGACATAGGGAACTAGAGCTCAGTCTTAGGGCCACCTCTGACATTTAAGGTCTTTTCCCACCTCAGTTTGCTTATCTGTAGAATGGGGAGAAGTAGTATAGGGAGGACGAAACCAGATAAATGAAGAGCGCTTAGTCTAAAACTGCTGTTGTCCTCCACCAGGAAAGCGCGACGAGCAGCAGGGTCTCAGGGCTCCTGTCAGGGTCTCTCCCTATTCTAAGCAAGTGGCTGAGGGCCTAACCTGGCCTTATTTCCTCACAGGAGTCTCCCCGTGGCCTCAGGCAAACTTATGAAATTCAAAAGTGACTCTTTCACATTTGTATCCCATTTTGTGGCTCTTGAGGTGGCTACACCCCTTATCTCCTTTGAGTCTCTCAACAGCTTTGTGAGGTAAGCAAGGCGGGGCCTCCATTCCCCTGAGGGAGAAAAGGAAATGGAAGCCTCTTGCGTCTGGCCGAGATCACAGGAGGGCTCATTATTGGTGGAATTAAAACTCACCTGGGACTCAGGCTCAGTGCTTCTCCCCTCTCCACAAGGCAGGGCTTACCCTGTCCCTCATGCCCCTCCTGTGTCTTTATCTCCTTCCTTTCCGTCTTAAATTCCACAGCGGCCATGATCCCTCCCTTGCCTCCCTCCAGCTTCAGCATCTTCGTTTGACTAAACCACAACCCTGGTTCTTCACCAACTCTATGCCTGCACTGACCCAGCTAAAACAGTGGCTATAGAAAATCCCAGAAACGGGCTGACTGACCTGACTTCAAATGTATGACCGCTAACCTCAAAGGGACTGTAATGCTGCCTGGAAACCGCACTGTGCCTCTCTGGTCCATCTTCCAATTAGCACCAATGACCAGGAAGAGGAATGCCAGGGTTAGCAAATAAGGAATTTTATCTGGCGACCCTATCCACGAAGCAGTGGCTAATATGAAATTTCAGTCACCGTGCCAAATATTGGGGGAGTTATTTTGAGGTTGGGGCTCTTTTCAGAGTCCTTCTTAACACAGTGTGCCAGGTCGTGACCCCGAATATCAAGATGGTTAACTCTGGTTTTGGCTGTGGACTGCAGTCATCACTCTCCCAACTGGAATTATGAGGCCAAGATCCCCAGAGAGAAGACACAGCCAACCAACACTTCAAAGGTAAGCAAGCCCAGCCTACACTGAGTTGATCCACGAAGCCATAGACATCAGGAATTATTATCTGGTTGGAGGGATTTGTGGCCCAGAGGGCCCACTGGGCCCAAAACTCTCTTGTCCAACACTTCAACTTCCCAACTGGCCTTCAGAGTTGGGCATCTCAAGAGTCAATGTAGACATCACCAACTCTGGAAAATAAACTATCCTAAAGGTAGGCCAGCGGGAGAGTCTTATGTGCAACAAAGTAAAGAGACTGAGATTTTTTTAAAGATTTTATTTATTTATTTATTTGATACAGAGAGAGAGAGATCACATGTAGGCAGAGAGGCAGGCGGGGGGCGGGGGGAGGGGGGAAGCAGGCTCCCTGCTGAGCAGAGAGCCCCGATGCGGGGCTCCATCCCAGGACCCTGAGATCAGGACCTGAGCCGAAGGCAGAGGCTTTAACCCGCTGAGCCACCCAGGTGCCCTGAGACTGAGATTTTTAAAGCATATTAACGTATCTCAGTTATAAAATGAGAGGAAATCTACATCTTAATTTCTTCAACAAATACCTATTGAGAGTCTGCTATGTGCTGAGGACTGTTCCAGGTGCCCAAGGATACAGTGGTGGACACAGAGGCTGTGTTCTTAAGGAGCTTATGTTTTCTTTTTCTTTTTTAAAGATTTATTTATTTATTTGGCAGAGAGAGACTGAAAACACAAGTGGGGAAGTGGTAGGGAGACGGAGAAACAGTTTCCGGCTGAGCAGAGACCCCGACATGGGGCTGATCCCAGGACTCTGGGATCATGGCCCAAGCCAAAGGCAGATGCTTAACCAACTGAGTCACCTAGCTGAGGTGTCTCAAGGAACTTACATTTTCGTGGAGAAGATAGATAGTAAATAAACAAACAAGGCAATCTCAGATAGAAATAAACACATGAAGGAAACAAACCAGGATAATGGCACAGAAAGAGACGGGGGGGGGGGGGGTGGTGGCTACCATTGAGAGGGAGCAGCTCTCTGAGAAGCTGATGTTTGAGGAAGTTAGGAAGGAAGGAAGGAAGGAAGGAAGAAAAAAGTGTTTGAACTGAGACTGAATGCCAAGGAGTCAGCTATAACAACATCTGGATCATAGTGCTCTAGGTCTAGATGAAACAAGGAGCCAGCCTGGTGTGTTCAAGGAGAAGGAGGGAGGAAGGGAGGGGGGGAGGGAGGGAGGAAGGTCTGCAAGATGAGAACACAGAGGTAAAGGAGTCTTGGAAGAATGGCTTCCAATACTGGGGCAATGGGAGGGTATAAGCAAGCGTCATTGCTTACCTTGTGTTTTAGAGAGATCATTGCTACTACTGCATGGAGGAAGCATTATAAGGGTAAGAAAGCCCAGGTGTTCAAGAGTAGAAGGAGTAAAATAGTTAGAAGGCTACCTCTGGCATCCAGAAATTTGGGATGGAGCTTGGAGTAGGGCAGGGATTGTGGGAAGTAGCTGGGTTTGAAATAAAGTTATAGGACACGCTATTGTGGGGTGTACAGATCCACCCAACAGACTTACTGCCCCCCTGCCTCTATTTTGTCTTTGCTGGCAAAGTCCTGAATTTGTATAATTATTTACCCTTCCACTCGCTCAAGGAAGATGGCCTTTCTCAGACCTAGGTGTGAGTATTAGTCTAAACCATTAATGGTAACTCCATTCCCTCCTTCCAATGACTGGTTTAGACAAGGGGCTAGTGAGATATAAGGGACGTCTACAAGGGGGCTTGAAGGCAAGGCTTTTCTCCACGATAAAAAGAGACTGGGAGGACATCCACCTTTCCAGCCTTAGTAAATGAGGACATGACACTTGGAGCTGCTGCCGTCATCTTGTGAACATAAGAGAAGGTGCCACCAGCCCATTGAGGATGTCCGAGCAGATAGCTGGAAATACCGGAATCGTTGGTGACCTCACTGAGTCAACTCTGGAGCCGCCCTACACTCAGATTTCTTTTTTTTTTTTTTTTACACTCAGATTTCTTGCAGGATAATAAATATCTTCATTGTTCAAGGCTTTGTTAGTTAGGTTTTCGGTTATTTGCAGCCAAGAAAATTCTAACCGAAAAAGAGAGGAAGGAGAAGGGGAAAGAGGAATGTAGAATGATTCTAGGTTTTTTAACGTAAGCACGTGGGTGGAAGACTTGGAAGCCTTAGGACAGAAGCATTTTTGGCAGGAGCAGGGTGAGAGTGGGACATTGGGAGTTTTACTTTGAATGTGTGATGTTTGAGATGTCTAACAGGCTCTCAAGTGGTAATGTCAAAAAAGCAAATAAGCGTGTGAGTCTGATATTCAGAGAAATCCTAAAGGACATATAAATTTGCCACTTATCAGCACATAGGTGATATTACTTTCTATTCTATTCTTTCTCTTTGGTTTGTGAATGTATACACACTAGTTCTATTCCTTTTTTTTTTAAAGACTTTATTTATTTATTAGAGAGAGACAGAGAGAGCACGAGAGGGAAGAAGGTCAGAGGGAGAAGCAGACTCCCTATGAAGCTGGGAGCCCAACGCGGGACTCGATCCCAGGACTCCGGGATCATGACCTGAGCCGAAGGTAGTCGCCCAACCACCCGAGCCACCCAGGCGCCCTCTATTCCTTTTTTAATGACCCTAACATGTTACAGTAACGTTTTATTAAGAACATTTAAAAATACACCCCAAAGTAGAGATAATATAATAAAACCCCATATACCCTTCACTTACCTTCAACAATTGCTCCTTTAGGGAGGAATAGAGAGAGCCTCGGACTGAGTTATGGGAAACACCCATTGGGGTAAGCCATCAAAGACCACCAAGAAGGAGTGGCTGGAACCAAGGGTGTGTCACTGAAGCCAAGAAGAAAGTATTTCAAGGAGGAAGGAAGGGTCAACTATCTCAAACATTGCTGAGAGGCTGAAAAAGATGTAAAAACGTGAACTTTGGCTTTAGCCAGTTGGAAGTCACTAGAGATTTTAGCAAGAACATCTCAGTAGAGAATGTGAACCCAGCCTGTGTGGACAGTGAAGAGGAGACAAGACGTGAATATATCCCTTTGGAAAGATGGTGCTGTGAAAAGGAGGACAGCTGGTAGATGCTACAGTCTAAAAAAATGGAAGGATGTGCACTAAGGCTCAGTTCCAACTTTCCCAGATGGAATCAGTGGAGACATTTTAAATTTTGAGGACCTTGCCGCACTGCTCCAAGACAGAGGTGAGACTCTGGGAAGGGGTTAGAAAAAATGGAGATAACAAAGGCAAGGGGAAGAGGGAAAAAGATCCAAAGAGATTGCGCTCTGCTGGACACCGTTGTAGGATAGACAGACTAAGCAGTGATTCAATTGGAAAAATGAAAAAGTGTCTAGCAGCATCTTCTAGATTCTGTACATGTGTGTGAATGTCCAAGTTTTCAGGGTACCTGGGTGGCTCAGTCGGTTAAATGTCTGCCTTCAGCTCGGGTTGTGATCCCAGAGTCCTGGGATCAAGTCCTGCATCAGCAAGAGTTTGCTTCTCTGTCTGCCCCTCCCTTCTGCTATGCTCTCTCACTTGTGCTCTCTCTCTTTCTCAAATAGATAAATAAAATATTTTTTAAAAGATTTTATTTATTTGACGGAGAGAGAGAGAGAGAGAGAAAGATCACAAGTAGGCAGAGAGGCAGGCAGAGAGAGAGGGGGAAGCAGGCTCCCCACTGAGCAGAGAGCCTGATGCAAGGCTTATCCCAGGACCCTGAGAACATGACCTGAGCCGAAGGCAGAGGCTTTAACCCACTGAGCCACTCCGGTGCCCCAATAAATAAAATCTTTTAAAAAAATGTTCAAGTTTTCAATCTGGTAATATGGATTGCTACCTGTACACCCACCCAGACATTATGGCCCTATTCAGGAGATACATACATACTCAAGGTCATGTGCACACATTCACGAGCATAGGTGTACACACACACACACACACAGAGGCAGAGGCAGAATCTGTATTCCACTAACAGGCCTTGGACATTTCTCCCTCCACCGTTGTCTTCTCCATCTTGCCTGCCAGGGGTTATAAACTTCTTGCTAAGGGCCAGGGTAACATAAATATGTTACAGTTGAGCATATGATGGTAAATGGTGGACTGGGTGATTTGGAGCAGCTTGTTGTCCAGCCTAAGAAGATAGCCACCACTCAGCTCCATTTGTTGCCCTACTGGTTTCCTACTGCTCTTATAATAAGTTGCTACAGACTTAGTAGCTTAAAACAACACAAATTTATTATCTTACAATTCTGGAGATCAGAAGTCCAAAATGGGTCTTATGGGGTTACGAGTCTCTGATTTATAAGAAAAATATTTATGTGGTATTCAGATGATCAAAATATATTCCTCTTACATATTTGGTCTTTGTCTAGATTCCTGGCTCACAGCTGCTAAAATCCTTAGAATTTTCATAAGTGTTGAGAGTGATCAAGATATCTTTTTTTATGCTAATGAGGTACCATTTGGAAAGCACCTAAGGTTGGGAGCTGGTGGCCAGTAGAGCCAACCAAGTGTTAGAGGGTTGGAAATTTCAGTCCCTTCTTCACCTCCAGAGAGGGGACAGGAGCAGGAAAGTGAATGCAAACACCAATGGTCAATGATTCCATCAACCATGCCTACGTAATGAACCTCCATAGAAACCCAAAAGGATGGGGTTTGGAGAGTTTCTATGTTGGTGAACATGTGGACATACTGGGAGAGTGGCGTGCTTGGAAAAGGCATAGAAACTCCTGTTCTTTCCCCACACCTTGCCCTATGCCTCTCTTCCATCTGGCCATTCCTGATTTACATCCTTTTATAATAAACGAATGATACAGGAAGTGAAACATCTCTCTGAGTTCTGTCAGCTACTCTAGAAAATTAATCAAACCCAAGAGGAGATCATGGGCACCTCTAATTTATAGCCAGTTGATCAGAAGTCCAGGAAACAACAGGAGTGCTGGAGAGGCGCTCATGCAGGACTGTCCCCTCAGCCAGTGGAATCTGATGCTGTCTCTGGGTAGGTAGTGGCAGAATTGAATTAAATTCTTAAGACATCCTGCTAGTGTCTGAGTATTGTTTGGTGGCGTATGGGGAAGCCCTCCCTATCCCACTCCCACTGGAATTAATACCAGAACCTATTTATGTATAAATAAACTCAAGGCATTGGCAGGATTGCCTTCCTTCTAGAGATTCGAGAGGAGAATCTGTTCTTTGCCTTTTCTGCCTTCTAGAGACTGCCCATATTCCTTGACTCGTGGCTTCCTTCCATCTTGAAAGCCAATAATCACATCACTTTGACCTCTGCTTCTGACCTCTCCTTCCCTGACTCTGATTTTCCTGTCTCCCTCTTCCACTTATAAAGACCTTTGTGATTATATTAGGCCGACTCAGAAATGTAGATAAGCTCACCTCAAGGCCTTTACTTTAGTCACATCTGCAGCCTTCTGCGATGAAAGGTAACATAGTCACAGGGTCCAGGGACTAAAACATAAACATCTTGGGGGGGACTATTAACTCTGCCTATCACAGTTGCTAAATGGGAATGCAAGCCTGATACAGCCAGATCTTCCAGTTCTTTCCAAAATAAGATAGAAATCTGGATTTTTTTAAAAGATTTTATTTATTTATTTGACACAGAGAGAGAGAGAGAGAGAGATCACAAGTAGGCAGAAAGGCAGGCAGAGAGAGAGGGAAGCAGGCTCCCCACCGAGCAGAAAGCCCGATGCGGGGCTCGATCCCAGGACCCTGAGATCATGACCTGAGCCGAAGGCAGAGGCTTTAACCCACTGAGCCACCCAGGCACCCCTAGAAATCTGGATTTTTATATGGCTGTGTAGAAAGAGTTAACATGGCGGTTGAGACTGCTCCTTAGAAAGTTCTGCTGGTACGACTAGCCCTTGACTGGCATTGAGAACTTGGCTCTTAGGGTATTTTCAGTCAATAGTTAAAGGATCAGGATGGTTTGTTGTGCCTAGACTGTGTGTGTAAAAAATATGGCTTATGCTGTGGGGCACCTGGGTGGCTCAGTCGGTTAAGCATCTGACTCTTGATTTTAGCTCAGGTAACGATCTCAGGGTTGTGAGATTGAGCCCCTCATTGGGCTCTGTGCTGGGCGTGAAGTCTGCTTAAGATTCTTTCTCCCTCCCCTTCGCTCTGCCTCTCCCTCCTCTCTCCAGTAAATAAAAATTTATTTTAAAAAAGAATACAGCTTATGCTGAACAGCTGCTTTTCTTCTAGGAACCTGGAATCTGGGTATGTGCAAGGCAGAGGTGTCTATGTGACCCAGCCCTCATGATAAATCTTAGGTGCTGAGTCTCTCACAGGCTTCCTTGGGAAGAACTGCTGCAGGGAAATGTTGCTCCATTTCCATCTTGGAGGAAGAGAATGCTGTGGGAACCCTGGGAGAGAGAGGGCATATATTCCTTCAGATTCTGCTCATGTCTTACCCAGTTGTGCAGCCTTCGTACATCACTGTAATAAACCTTAGCTAGGGGGGTATTTATCAACTTGATGCTGAGTCCTTCTAGTAGATCTCCTGACCTGGGGTTGGTCTTGGGGACGCTCTAGAACAAAGGTAGTTCCTGCTTTTTCTCATATATTCTAAACGCTATGGGGATGAACACTGTGAAGGTCAAACAAAACAATTCTGAGAGAGAACTTGGCCTCCAGGCTGCCAATTTGCAACTTCTGGCTTCTTAGAGTTCTATCCTGATTTTATTCCCATCTCGGAAGTGAAATAATTCTTCTGACACACATTTAGCAAATGCTTACCATGTGCTAAGCACTATGCTAGGTTCTAGGGACACAAAGATGAAGAAGATCCGATCCTTACCTGGAATGAGTCTGCAATTTCCAAGACGGACATGTACACAGATAACTGCAGCCTGGTGCGCTAGCTCACTGAAGCAAAGGAATAAGATGCTCTAAGAACCCATTCGGCTGCTTACGCGGCTCTTTGCTGTGTATGCACACAACCCTAGATTCATCCGGTCCTCACAATCTGAAGTTATCCCTGTTTCACAAAGGAAGAACATGAACCTGAAGGTCAAGGGGTTAGGGTTTTCCCTGAGAGCGCTCAGGTCTTTTATCACAGTCATTCTGCTGGGATTGGGAGTGCACAAGGGAAAAGGAGGGTCCAGAAAGGTCTGCAAGAGACCGTGTGCTCTGTAATCACAAAGGGTCATTGCTCTGTAGAGACCATGATCCCACCTCCCAAAGCAGCCTCACTATATGCCCGTGTCACTCTCCATTTCAGGAATGAGTCTTGTTCTCCCAACCATATGGAAAGTGCATAGGGAAGAGAGACCTGGTCATGCTTCACTGTGTTTCTTTCCATGCCTTGCCCAAGTAAGGTGTCAGTTAGCGACTTTGTTGGTAGGAAGTTGCCATTACTAGTTATTTTAGCCTAGTTGTTGTCTGTCAGACAGCTCTGGTCCTAGGAAACACCATGGTAGGAGAGGCAGGTGAATCTTTTCCAAGGGACTAGCCTGGGAGATGGGTTTCTTCAGGGCATTCTGATGAGCATAAGGGGCACTTCCGGATGATCTCCCCAGTGAGGGGGGGATGTAAGGCATGTAAGGGAAAGCAGAAGTAGATGGATAAGGGGCACCTGGGTGCCTCAGTGGGTTAAGCTGATCCCTTCCGCTGGGGTCATGATCTCAGGGTCCTGGGATCCAGCCCTGTATAGGGCTCCCTGCTCAGCTGGGAGTTTGCTTCTCCTTCTCCCTTTGTGCTCTCTCTCCTCTTGCTCTCTCTCTCTCTCTCTCAAATAAATAAATAAATAAACACAATCTTTTTTAAAAAGTAGATGGAAAAACCCATTCTTGCAAGAAATGGAAACGAAATGTGGAAAGTAGGAATAACCGCTGTTGAGGCCACCGCCTGAGCGCTAAGGGGCTTGAGATGCGCGTGGCAGATCCAGGCCCCGGCCCCCGGGCACGGGGGAAGAGGAGAAAGTCAAAATCAGCGATGATGCCAGAACCTCCACTTTCCTTTTTCCTCTTCAGAGCCAACACATATTTTGATACCTCACAACAATGCTTTCAGTGTGGAATCATCGTCTCCTTTTCACCGATGAGTATGCCAAGGACTCGGTGAGGTTAGATTACTTGCCCAAGATCACATAGAGCAGTCCGGATGCGAACCCAGGTCCCAAGGGCTTCAGCCCAGAGCTCTGGCGGTTCTGGAGGCAGGGAAGCGGGCAGGTGGCAGTGGCGAGGGCTCACTAATAGTGACGGCGTTGATGACGGGGCCACTGACCCGCGGGCAGCCCGCGAGCCGCGCCAGATTCCTGGGGTCGGTCCTCGCAGACAGGCTGCTGAGCTTGGCTCTGTGGGGTACTCTGAGGGATCGGCACCCTGGGGCTCAGACTGTGCAGCTCCTTGTCCTCGGCCGCCCACAGGCATTGGCGAAGGCCAGCCGTCCCGGCCGAGGACCAGCAGGCGGTGTGCCGCTGTAAGGGGTTCCCCCGGGACTGGCCGGAGCCTCCGCGGAGGCAGGGCGGGGAGGGGGGCACCGGCGAAGGCCCGCTGAAGCCACTGCGCAAGGACAGCCTCTACAGCACCCGGCCTAAGTCAGAACACCTGGGCGATGGGCGCCCCCATGACTCAGGTGCAGGCGAGATGCGCCCTGGCACCGCGCCCTGCGCCCTTGCAGTGGAGATCGGGAACCCAGGGTTTCGGCTCAAAACCTGGAGCGAAGGGCTAAGGCCCGGATCTCTACACCTAACCCAAGTCCGACAGGTGAGAGACCAGGACAGGGCAGGGGGAGGAAACCGGCCCTGACCCCACCCCTCGGGGCCGCCTACCATTCGAGGGCGTGGCCTCCGGGCCGCTCAGCCCCTAGTGGGCGAGCACAGCGCGCGGGCCCCGCCCCCCGCCTATAAGAGCGGTGCGGCACTGCAGCTAGCGCAGTTCTCACCGAGACCCGTCACCCGGACTCTACGTGAGACCCACCGCCCGGACTCACCATGGTGAGTGCCGCCCCGCAGGGATCGCGGCTTTCCCCTTATTGCCCTTCTCCTTCGGGACCCTCCATTCCGGGATGCTCCGGACCCCCCATCCGATGTTCCCGGTCTCGGGGAGGTGCGAGGGTTTGTGCATTCCCCCACCCCCACTCTCTTGTGACTTTGGCCGAGCCCTGCAGTCCACTTTTGGAGGCTGGGGAAGGGGGATGGAGTGGGGTGGGATTCTTCGCAAGCTGAGAGGAGTCCTTCTGGAAATCGCTTCTTGCTCCACCAAGCATTTGTGCCCTAATCCTCCTGAAGGGGAGTCGCGATCCCGCGCCCAGTCCTTTCCGCGGATGAGGGAGACCCGCTGGGCTGCCCTCCGCCCCTAGCCTCCCCCCCCACCGACCCCCGCTTCCTGGATCTGACCGAACACGTGCTTAGCCCAAGAAGGTGGTAATAGGGGGTCACATTACTTGGTCCAGCATCGCCTTATCTTCCGACTGTGCGTGCATACCTCCTATCTACACCCCCCCCTCCCGTGACTCAGCACCCCGCTTCTGAACCGGGAGGGGTGGCGGGAATGGGGTTCGGCGTTGTGAGGTGAGCCGGCCCCTCTCCAGCCGGAGCCGAGTGGACGGACGGGCAGAGACAGCTGGCGCTGAGCGAGAGCGCGGGCCCAGGCCAGGTTGGGGGAAGGGGAAAGAGGTGTGTGTGTAGGGGGCTGGTATTTATAGCCCAGGCACGGGGGCCGAAATCCAATCTTCACTTTCTCGGCTGGGATGGAACTGGAAAGAATCTAGAAGGGGGGCGAATGCAGGGCCCCGGTGCAGGATGGCGTTCACTGGCCGCAGGGCAAGGCGGGTTACCTCTGGGGCCTCACCGCAGGTTCCGCTTCCTTTTCTGGGTATTTGGAAACCGTCACCCCGCCATTTCGGTGTTGGGAAGGGAGGCCGCGCGGGCCCTGCGCCGCACCACTTTGGCTCTTTAGGGGTTAATTTCTGACTGGCAGGGATGAGCCTAAGGCGGTGAGTGCCCCAGTGCCTACAACCCTTACTGCCTGCGCCTGCCATCTGCACTCTATTTCCGTGAGGGTTGCGCTGTGTATGAAGGTGGTGAAGACACCCAGAGTGCGGGGGTGGAGGTGGGGAGAGCAGCCAGCTGGGATTGATCCCCAGAGCCAGATGGGATTTAAAGGTGGGGGAGAGGGCATCCTGATGGCCAGTGTGTGGGCTCAGTTGATGCCACACCAGAAGGCTGAGACCTCTCTGCAGGCCACAGGAAAGAAAGGGGGAGAGGGTTAGAAGAAATTCCAGTTGTTCACCTTCAAAGAGGGGCTTCTGGCTAGAAACCTATGCCCCTGGAAGACCGGTCCCTTCTCAGGCTCCAGAAGCTGGCTTTGGGAGTAGAAAGCTGGAAACAGCTGAGAAGTCGCGTGTCATCTGTTTCTGCAGCGGCCGCCTGTCTTTCACAGGCACTTGCCCTCTCTGTCCTCCCTGAGTGTCTTGTGAGTGTGGCGGGGTCATGTGGAGCCACAGCTCTTACTTGACAAGGTCCCCACAGAGAAATGAGCTAAGGGATTTGCCCTACTGGGTGCCTTCAGTTGTTGAGTCCTAAGTGGGGGAGCCTGGGCAGGCTGCCAGCCTCTCCCGACCTCTGCCCAGCCCCAGGCCTCCACTTTTGCCAACTGAATCATCCCAGCGGGTCGGTGATAGTGTGGAAGAGGGGCTAATGAGGTGAGGACTGCAGCTGTGGGGCTTATGCTGTGTCCCCTCTCTCTGTCCCCCAGCGCGAATGCATCTCAGTCCATGTGGGGCAGGCCGGTGTCCAGATGGGCAATGCCTGCTGGGAGCTCTACTGTCTGGAACACGGGATCCAGCCTGACGGGCAGATGCCCAGCGACAAGACCATCGGTGGGGGGGACGACTCCTTTACCACCTTCTTCTGTGAAACCGGGGCTGGGAAGCATGTGCCCCGGGCCGTGTTTGTGGATCTGGAGCCCACGGTGATTGGTGAGATGAAGATGGGGTGGGACTGAGGGGAGCGGGCGGTGACTCCAAGCTTCTCTCGGAGGGATGGCACCTAGACCTGGCTTTCCTGGCCCCACCAGCTCTGGCCTGTGTGCAGCTGATCGCAGGCTAGCCTGGTGGTGTGTCCGGGTCTCTCAGCCGCTGCTATCACAGGCCGGCAGAAGGATGAGCCTTTCCATACTTCGGACCGCAGCTACCGCACTGGGGGAGGGCGGTCCCTGCTGAGCTCGGCCTCGTGGTTTCTGCCCTAATGACATGTCTGCGCCCTTCCAGATGAGATCCGGAATGGCCCATACCGGCAGCTCTTTCACCCAGAGCAACTCATCACTGGGAAGGAGGATGCCGCTAACAACTATGCCCGGGGTCACTATACCATCGGCAAGGAGATCATTGACCCGGTGCTGGACCGGATCCGCAAGCTGGTGAGAATCCCGGATGGAAGGGAGGGGGCTTTCGAGATGCCGCTGATGGTCAGGAAAGTATTTTTTCCAGGATCCACGTTGGGGGTCATCTCTAATTCTACTAAGTATCTCATGTTGCTGCTATGAGATACTTACTAGTCTCTGCCCTGACTCCTGAAAGATTTTAGGCTTTTGTGGAGCCAGAAGGAAGCATTCTGCAGGCCCGTGGTCTTCCGACACTGTTCTTTCTCCTTCCTGCCTTTCAGTCCGACCAGTGCACGGGACTCCAAGGCTTCCTGGTCTTCCACAGCTTCGGAGGGGGCACCGGCTCGGGCTTCACCTCTCTCCTGATGGAGCGGCTGTCGGTGGACTACGGCAAGAAATCCAAGCTGGAGTTCTCCATCTACCCCGCCCCCCAGGTGAGCACGGCCGTGGTGGAGCCCTACAACTCCATCCTGACCACCCACACCACCCTGGAGCACTCGGACTGTGCCTTCATGGTGGACAACGAGGCCATCTACGACATCTGCCGCCGCAACCTGGACATCGAGCGGCCCACCTACACCAACCTCAACCGGCTCATCAGCCAGATCGTGTCCTCCATCACGGCCTCCCTGCGCTTCGACGGGGCCCTCAACGTGGACCTGACGGAGTTCCAGACCAACCTGGTGCCCTACCCCCGCATCCACTTCCCGCTGGCCACCTACGCGCCGGTCATCTCTGCGGAGAAGGCCTACCACGAGCAGCTGTCGGTGGCGGAGATCACCAACGCCTGCTTCGAGCCCGCCAACCAGATGGTGAAGTGTGACCCCCGCCACGGCAAGTACATGGCCTGCTGCCTGCTGTACCGGGGCGACGTGGTGCCCAAGGACGTCAACGCCGCCATCGCCGCCATCAAGACCAAGCGCAGTATTCAGTTCGTGGACTGGTGCCCCACGGGCTTCAAGGTCGGGATCAACTACCAGCCCCCCACCGTGGTGCCCGGGGGCGACCTGGCCAAGGTGCAGCGCGCCGTGTGCATGCTGAGCAACACGACCGCCATCGCCGAGGCCTGGGCGCGCCTGGACCACAAGTTCGACCTGATGTACGCCAAGAGGGCCTTTGTGCACTGGTACGTGG
>CM052810.1:158359908-158407323 GCA_028533885.1 Nasua narica | reverse complement strand
GTGGACTGGTGCCCCACGGGCTTCAAGGTCGGGATCAACTACCAGCCCCCCACCGTGGTGCCCGGGGGCGACCTGGCCAAGGTGCAGCGCGCCGTGTGCATGCTGAGCAACACGACCGCCATCGCCGAGGCCTGGGCGCGCCTGGACCACAAGTTCGACCTGATGTACGCCAAGAGGGCCTTTGTGCACTGGTACGTGGGCGAGGGCATGGAGGAGGGGGAGTTCTCGGAGGCCCGGGAGGATATGGCCGCCCTGGAGAAGGATTACGAGGAGGTGGGCATCGACTCCTATGAGGACGAGGATGAGGGAGAAGAATAGAACAGCTGCCTGGAGCCCACTATGTTTATTGCAAAATTCTTTCGAAATAAACAGTCTCCTTGCACGGTTTCTTGTCCCCTCTGTGAGTACTTGAGCTTCTGCTGCCTTCCTCTCTGTGCTGCTGCCGCCCGCTGCTTCTGCTGCTGCCCTCATTCTTTGCTGCCTATGACCCCTTTCCGTTCTGTGACTGAAGGTGAGACCTGCCAAGGGGTCCTTGCCAGGCCCGAGGAAATGTGACCCCAGGGACCTTGATGTAAGACCCAAGGGGCACCCAGGATGGTAGAAAGGAAATGAGGACTGACTCCCGGACATGTCCGTCCAGCCACAAGCTGTTGAAAGACACAAGTTTTCATTTCCTTTCCAAGTAGGAGTTTCTGTATTTGAGTTAGACTGCTACCCTGTTCTTCCTGCTGCTTCTGCATTCACCGACTCTGGAAGCTTGGCCCCAGGCACCTCTGTGCATCATGAGGGCCTGGGACCAGGGCTAGGCTGGCCCACAGTCCCTGGGCATGGAGCCTAGTCATGAGCTTGGGGGATGGGAGGGGACAAGGGCAATCTCCTAGCGTTGTCTGTGTCATCGCACCTCCGAGCAGCTTCGCACAGCTGTCTCTCTTGCTGCATTGCTGGGGCCTAGGGCTGTGCCATTAAAAGTCAGGTCGTCTCCCCTCTGTTTGTTCTTTCTTTCTGACCTCAGCCTCTCTGCTAGCCGGGGGAGCCTCCTGCCAGTGCCCTGGGGAAAATGCCAACATTGCTAATAGGCACCCCGGGACCCACATCGACGTCAGCACATGGCGGGGAGCATGGCTGTGGTGGGGGGTGGGGTGGGGATGAAGCTTCAACCTTGGGGAGAAGATGTCAGCCCTGCCCTTCCCTTCCCTGATGATTCAGGGACGCAGTGCCCTTCCCTAGGGAACAGGTTTCCAGCTCAGCAAAGCCAGGGCCCCTGTTTACTCAGCAGAGTAGGGCAGGAAGTGGCAGCTGGATACAGCCCCGCCACACCGGCCTCATTAATCATTAACCATGTGTGCCCTCGAACCCCTGGGGAGAAGCTGTGGGCCCAAGGGCTGCCACCTCCCCTCCCCTCGCCCCGGGCTGAGGCTGGGAGAGACCTGTTCACAGCTGCGGTCCCAAAGCTTCCTCAGATGTCTCCACCCAAAAGCTCTCACCTGGCAAACCGGCTGGGCTGCTCTGACTCAGCTACCCACTCCTGGGAATGAAGGAAAGAACAAATCGAATGTGCTTCTGGGGGGCCCCGCGCCCAGTTCTTAGCATAGAAGCCAGCTCCAGCCAGAACACCTTTAAGTTTCTGACTGAGGCAAGCTAGGGAAGAACTGCCTCCCCCAGCCGGCCAGGACTCAGGTACGGACGCCCGCCTCCTTGGGTGGAAGGACCAAGTCACGCCATTCCTTACCACGCCAGCCCTCTCCCCAGTCTCTTCTCTTGGAAATGGCAACCAGACCTCGGGCCCCTCTTCTCTCTCCCTCCAGGAACAATGAGACTAAGATCCACACCAAGCTGCTCTCACTTTATTCTTCTATTTATACATTCTCCTGCTCCCAGCTGTGAAGGCAGACCATGATGTAGGCTCAGCAGTCCTGCTCAGAGCCTTTCTAGACTCTATCAGTATCCCTCCCCCCCCCACCCTCGTCCACTCCAACTCAGCCAGCCCCCTGTCCGGCTGTTGCTCTTGAAGGTCAGAGAGCAGAAGCAGAGAAATAAGACTGCGTCGACTGTCCCCATCCACCTGCCCCTGGCGACAAGACAGCAGTCCTGTCGAGACTGGACGGAGGTTCTGAGGGATGGGAGCCTCCTTCCAAGGCACGGGGCCACCTTCTCAGCGTGGCCACTGGTTCGTTCAGATCTGGGTGGTGTGCTGGCCCGAAGCCGGGGGTTGCAGTGCCTCCAACTGACTGAGGAGGAGAGGAACGGGAGGGCGCTGCTGGGGGTCTACAGTCATCATTGAGGCCAGCAGCTGCCGCAAGGCTGAAGAATGCCTGTGGAAGGAGGCGGGCAGCGTGACTGAAGGGCCTCCGTGCCCCGTGCTAAGATCCCAACTCTGCTCATGGCAGGGAGGAGTCTGAGATGTTTTGGTGCACCTTTGATTTGCTCACCTGGGGCTCTGCGGGATGCTGAGTTGGTTCTGCACAGCAAGGGCCACGCTGTCACCCTTCTGGAACACCATGTCATACGGGCCTTCCCCAAACATCATGGCGTATAGCACACAGCCTAGGGACTGAGCATAACTTGGTTATTCCTTGACAGGGGACCCATGGACGTGATATCTCTCCTTTTATTCTGTAGTGAAAGGTGAGTCCATAAGCTAAGAAGAATACGCTGACCTTGGCCCAGGACACCACCAGGGTCCAGAGAAACCGCCAGTTCGCTGGAGGCCTCTGCAGCCCTTGCTTGGTCACTGCCTTCAGCCCTGCCACTTAGCTCTACTCACTCTGTTCGAAGGGCAGGGTTATACCACTTCCTGAGCAGCTGAATAGAGAGTCAGTGACAGTTCCCAGGAAGGAAGTCGAGGGGGATGGGGACATACACAGTTCCTGGGGCCCCACGCTCTCAAAACCAAAGCCCCGCCCCTCCGCCGCACTGGCAGGTACAGAGCCGCCCTCCTCCCCGCCCATGTGCCCGGCCCCACGCTCCTCACCCAGACGTCAGTGCGCTCGTCGATGACACAGTGGCTCTGCACGGAGAAGAGCTCTGGGGCCCGGTAGGAGATGGTGCATCGCTGGGCTGCCCAGTCCTGGAACAGTGGCCCCACAGCTCAAACGAGGGGCACAGGTCATGGTCACGTGACCAAACCGGGGCAGGCAAGAGAAAAGGCTGAGGATGGACCCTCTTTTACCTGCAGGGCCAGAGCCTGGCGGGAGCCCTCCACATGGATGCAAGCTTGATTCATGGAACCCAAGTCCATTAAAACCGGCTGCCCCTCATCTCCAAGCAAGATATTAGTGGGTTTCAGGTCCCTGTAGGGAAGTGGAAACGGCCCATGAGCATCCCCAGAGAGGGAGGCTAGAATCCCTGGGAGCAAGAGAATCATGGGGAGTGTTCCTCCGGAGGAGTGCAGAGACCTCTCATTCCTTGTGGTGAGGCTCTTCCTTTCTGTCCCATAAGCACACGGGGCCCTCCCACTGACCTGTGGGCATAACCTCGGGCATGAATGGCCTCAAGGCCTCTGCAGATACCCAGCAGCAGCTGAAGGATCTGATCTTCAGTCAAGAAGTTGCCTTTGTCCTTCAGCCTTTCTATCTCGTTCCACAGCGTACCCCTCTGCAACACAAGTTTCCCCATCGTTGGCCATGTTTTCCGAGCCTCTGCTTCCTCAGCCTGATCCCTTCCCTGGGTCACAGCCTAGCAACTCTGTCACCACACACACTAGACCCCTCACGGTCCCACTCGGGTTCCTCTAAACCCCAAATCTGCAGCGGCCAACCCCAGGACATAGTCTCTGCTTCCTAACATGCTTGACTACTCACACAGCCCTCGGTAGATGCCTCTGTTGCAAGCCCCTCCACTGCCAGGAGACTTTCTGACCTTGAAGAAGGGCAGCAGCAGCCAGGCCTCATGTTTAGTGCCCCGCTCCCTCAGACAATAAGCCACAAGGCGAAGGATGTTGGGGTGATGGAAGCGGCGATGCATGTCTGCTTCTCGTTGGGCCTCCTCCCGATCCTGCTGCTCGTGACACAGGATCCGCTTCAGGGCGTAGAAGTGTCCATCATGTAACCCCTCCACTAGGTCCACATAGCTGAACCCACTGTGGGCCAAAGGGGTCAGTGAAGGACCACGGTCATCTCCCATACTGCTTGGACCCCGAGGAACTCCCTGGGGAGAAGGGGAGAGGGGTAGCTTTCCCAGTTAGCAGAAACCCTCCCAAGATGCGGCTTCAAGAGAAGTCTGAAGATTTTACACTCTTGGGCTCAAGAGTAGGAACACGGTAATCTCTGAGGTACTTTGGTCATTTCACTGCTCCGTACGTGACAAATGCTCCATAAATATTATATGAGCAACAGTCAACATCTACCGAGTGCTGGGAACCAGGCACTGGGTGAGATGTTTTATGTGCAGTATCTCATTTAATCCTCACAACTCCCATCAGCGACAAAAGACAATTATCTCCATTAACCAGATGAAGAAACCATGGCTTTTCAAGGTCACGCAAGGTGGATGCGGGAGGCCTGGCTCCCAAATCCACTCCCTGGACCACCATGTCACTAGGCTGTCATAGGTTAAGAGAACCTATCATGTGCAGACTGCTGTCCTTCAATCACCAGAACCCTGGGGACTAGCTAAGTGATTTCCAAACACTCACCCCTCCCCCAGTTTCTGGATGAAGAGGTAGCGCTTGTTGTCAATGATGACAGTTCCCCGAGAGCAGACACACAGCGTGTGGCCCATAGTGTCTTAGTCATCCTCCTCAAGGGCGCTCGCAGGCTGCCCACAGCTTCGTCCAGGTTGAGTGGGCTCTTCCAGGAGATGCGCTGGAGGCCCAGCGGATCATGCTGGAAGGAAAAGAACAGTAGGGTCGGGGGTCAGGCACGATCCAGACGACCCCTAAAGTACTAATGTGAAGAGCTGGCGCCCGGGTCTCGGAACGTAGAGAAAACGGGCCTCGGCGACGCCAGCTCCAAGAAGGCTGGGGTCAGGTGCCGTAAAGCCTCCGGCCACGCAGCGACTGCAAGGCCGCTTCCTCCAACCCCAGCCCACCTCTGCGCGGCCCCCGCTCCCACGGCCATCGGGGCGCCGCCGCAGGGCAGAGGGTAGTCGGGCGGCGTGCGAGGCCCGGGCCCACCCCCGGCAGGGCCCACCCCTGGGGGAGAGACCACCCCCAGCCTCGGCGCGGGGTGCCCCGGGAAGGCCAGCCCCGGCTACCCACTGACCTGGCTCGGGCTGGAGAGAAGCGCCGGGGACCGGAAGGAGTATATACGTCATCATGCCGCGCCGGCTTAACGGCCCGCGGTATCCTAGCAACCGCTGGGCATCGGGATAATGTGGGGGCACGGAGCTGAGAGGCCGGGGGCGGGGTAAGCCTGGGGGAGGACCGGTCCCAGGACCCGGGTGAGGGTTCCACAGTAGTGGTCAAGACGCAGGCACCCACGCCAAAAGGGGTTCGGCCCGAGGCCCCCAGGACCTCCATCTCCCAATGCCGGAGGTAGGAAGCTGACTACAGTCCAGCCCCGAGGGGCTGGTGCTGGGGCGCATGCTGGCGGCCTGGACTCCTACCCCCTACAGATCTGATCAGTACAATCTTGGGGGCTCTGGCCTGTATCCCACTCCCCGAGTGGTAAAGAGCTTAGGCTCTTGAACCAGACTAGGTTCTAAATCCTGCCTTAATAGCTTAGTAAGTAGCCGTGTGGTCTTGGATCATTTAACCTCTCAGATCCTCAGTTTCCCCAATTGTAGACAATTGTACCTAAGATTAAGTGCACGTACTGTGAGGCCAGACGGCCTAGTTCAAATCCCAGCTCTGCTAAACTAGTTGTGCGACCTTGAACAGGTTGTTTAAAATTTCTGTCTCTCAGTTTCCTCATCTGTAAAACAATAATGATAATTCTCAACTGCACGGAGTTTTTTGAAGATTAAATGAGCTGTGACGTGCTTAGCACGATAGCTGGCATAGCCCTCAGTGTCAATAAACAAGTTACTGTTATTTTTATTACTATTTTATTTTTCTTATTCTGGTCCCTTCAAGCCAGGCTTGGGACTGTGAAGTCAGGAGCCATGGAAATTCCCAAATTCCCAAACCTTAGCACCAAGTAGACAACTGTCTTTGACATCTCTCACACGGGCAGGCAGGGCTAAGGTGAAGAGCAGTGCACATCCAAAGAAGACAGAATGGCCGAGGTGGTCTCATTGACTGTAACAGGAACACCAGGAAAAGGATCCCTCTTATAACTTGGTCCCCCACTTTCACACCACTGGGAAGATCCGGTTTCTCCTTGTTTTGAACGTGTTCTAGCCCTCTGGTTCTGACATTCATTCATCTAGATTTAACCTGCTATGTAGCGGGCCCCGTGCTAGAAGCTGAGGATTCAAGAGGGACAAGGTACTCTTCACCCTCAGGGAGCTCAGTTTAGTAGGACAGTGCTTCTCAATCTGGAATGTCTTTAGGATCGCCTGGGAATCTTGTTAAAATGCAAATTCTGATTCTATAGGTCTGAGGTAGGACCTGAGACTCTGCATTTCTAACATGCTCCCAGGTGACGTTGAGGAAGCGGATTCAAGATGTAGAGGAATTTTACAAACTAGTAGAGTAGCGGGGTGGACAAGTCCAGGCTACTGCCCTGGCAACTTGACGTGGTCCCCGCCCCCTTGCTCGCTGAGGTTCCCTCCCAGGAATCCGCCACGTGACAGCCAGACCGCCCTCCCGGACTAGAGGAGCCCTGTTAGCGCCATGGCTCCCCAGAAGCCGCTCTGCCTTCCCGCCCTGCTGTGGCCACTGCTGACGCTGCTGCTGCCCCAGGTAAAATGACAGGAGTGAGTCAGCAGGCTCAATGGTGAGGTGAGGTGTGGTGAGGCGGGATGAGATCGAGCCCAGGAGAGAAGGAAACAACCGGCAGGGCTCGTTCCACGTCCTCTGCCGACTCTGACACTCCCGCCCCCGCCCCCGGCTCCAGACCTCTGCTGAGCCTGGTCTCTCTCTTTGCAGGCAGGCACTCGGTCGTTCGTAGTGGATCGGGAAAATAACAGATTCCTCCTAGATGGGGCCCCGTTCCGCTACGTGTCTGGCAGCCTGCACTACTTTCGGGTACCACGGGTGCTTTGGGCAGACCGACTTTTCAAGATGCGAATGAGTGGTCTCAACACTGTACAGTTGTAAGAAGTGCTCAGGAGAGCCATGGAGGGTGGGATTTACCCTTCCTACCGCCCCCATAAGAAGGGGGCTGGGACGGGAAGACCAGCTGGGTGTGAGAGCTCCAGGGCCTTCAGGCCAAGGGTGGGAAAGGGTGAGCCAGGACCTCCTTCCGGCAGCTTCTTGGAGATTCCCTGCAAGGCCTGAGCCCTTAGGCCTCCCAGCACCTCTCCGCCTTGGGCCCTGTTAACCTCTTTCTTTCTCAGTTATGTGCCCTGGAACTACCACGAGCCAGAGCCTGGGGTCTATAACTTTAATGGCAGCCGGGACCTCTTTGCATTCCTGAATGAGGCGTCTGTAGCGAACCTGTTGGTCATACTGAGACCAGGACCTTACATCTGTGCAGAGTGGGACATGGTGAGTTAGGAGAAGGGACAGAGCCGGAGCCACTCACATGCAGTTCCTCCACGCCTCCCATCTGCCCGCACTGTAGGGCCACTTCCAGCGCTCCATGCAACATCCTCCCTTCTTACCTCCCCTCCCCCACTCCCAAACAACAAAACCTGCTGTCTTTATGTTTGTCTCAGGGGGGTCTCCCAGCCTGGTTGCTTCAAAAACCTGATATACATCTGAGAACCTCAGATCCAGGTGAGTTGAGACATTTTCAACACAGAAAAAAAGCAATCAATAGCAAAAAAATGGGTCGTTCGGGTGCCCCAAACCAGAGAGACCATCCCCAAACCAGAGCTCATTCGTGCAGACATTTGAGTGTCTCCTCCATGCCTAGCAGGATGCCACACACTGGGGGACCACTGAGACCCAGCTCCGGTGCAGTGGAGCTTATGGTGAAAGAAATGGCGTTGTTTTTTTTTTTTTTTAAGATTTTTATTTATTTATTTGACAGAGAGAAAGAGATCACAAGTAGGCAGAGAGGCAGGCAGAGAGATATGGGGAAGAAGGCTCCCTCCTGAGCAGAGAGCCCAATGCGGGGCTCGATCCCAGGACCCTGAGATCATGACCTGAGCCAAAGGCAGAGGCTTAACCCACTGAGCCAGCCAGGTGCCCCAAGAAATGGCTTTTTAAAAAACCAAAACCTATAAGATTAGTGCACGCTGTAAAAATACCAGCCGTGGAAATAGACAAGGAGTTGAGATCATGAATAACAGGGAAGGCCCATTTGGGGTAGGGACGTCAGAAAAGGCTTTTCTGAGATGATGACATTTCACTTGACTCTAGGGAAGGGAAAGCGCTGGTCATGTGAAGAGTGAAGTGACCACAACCAGGGAGAGGGAACAGTATATTCTAAAGCCCAGAGCTGGGAAAGAACACGACCTGGTTGAGGCCAGCTTGGCTGGAGCATAGTGGGTAAGGGAGAGAGGAATGTGCCGTGAAACTGGAGGTAGATTGGGACTGTCCACGCAGGCCCAGGTAGGCCACTGTAAGGGCTTGCATTTTATTCTAAGCACAGCAGAAAGCCACTGAAAGAGCCTAACCAGATAGGTTTGATTTGCTTTCAGATTACTTTAGCCTGGATGTGGAGAACGGAGGGAGGGGGGCAAGGATGGAGGTGGAGAATCTAATTGGGAGACTGACTATAGTTGAGGAGGGAGGCGATGGGAAGAAGAGGGCAGAATTGAGATGGAGGTTGGAGATCAAAATCACCAGGATTTGTTGATAGATTTTGACAGAGAGGAGAAGGGTGGGGGCAGCGTGGGTAAGGTCTGGAAAGAAAGGGGTCCCCTTTCTTGCCAGTCTAGATCGTGGTGCCATTTACCGACATGGGGAAGATGGAGGAGACTAGAGGTGGTGAAGGACCACCTTTTTGGAGGAAAAACAGTTCTTCTGGTCGTGTTAAATTTCCGTCCTATCACACTCGAGCGAGGATATTAAGTAAGCCACAGGCTGTGTGAGTGTGCACTCACGGGGAAGTCTGAGCTAGAGATAAGTTTGGGATTCATCAGTCTAAAGATGGCATTTAGATCCGTGGCTGTTGAGACATTGCCTGAGGAAAGAGCAGAGGGAGAGAAAAGATGAGAATTCAAGATTAAGCTCAGAAATGCCCAATATTTCAAGGACTTTGGGTTTTACTTCAGGTGTAAGGAGGAAGTCATGGGAGCAAGGGAACGATGTTATCTGATTTCTATCTTTTCAAAAAATCACTCTGGTAATCTGGTAAAAATGCTTTGTATCTGCTGGGGACCCTTTGGGGACTGTTCCACTTCTGAGGGCGCCGAAGAGCTTTCTGCCCCTCAGAGCAATTCCCCAACTCAGCTGGCTATGAAATACATTTGAGACGGCAAAGTCGTGCTGGAACACCAGCACACCGTGTCCGCTTTTCTCAAAAAAGCCAGCGACCTCCTCACTGCTGAGTCCACAGTCCCTTTCCAGACCTCTCTCTCTCCTCCGGGGCCAGTCAGGAGCGCCCAGCCCTGCTCTTCCACCCGTTCTCTGACATACACTCTTCTCTTGGCTTCCAGAATGCCGCCTTTATCTGGTCCCTGCTCCTTCCCCACGCCCCAGCCTTGCTGACCGCTCCTTACTAGTCTTGTTTGTTTGTTTTGAAGATTTTATTTATTCATTTGAGAGAGGGAGAGCCTGAGCAAGAGAGCGAGAGAAAGAGAAAGAGAAAGAGAGGGATCACGGGGGTGGGGGGGCGTGTACAGGGGAGAAGCAGACTCGCTGCTGAGCAGGGAGCCGAGCAGGGGGACGGATGCAGGACTCGATTCCAGGACCCTGGGACCATGACCTTAGCCAAAACCTGATGTTTAACCCACTGACCTACCCAGGCGCCCTCCTTCCTAGTCTCATGCTGGTTCTTCTCCCGTTCTCTTTCTGCTAAATGCTGGGGTGTTACAGGGCTCAGTCCTTGGATGCTTCTCTTTTCTATGTGTTCATTCCTTAGACAATCTCATCCATTGCAACATCCTCCATGCAATTCCCTCTAATAGCTAATGACTCTGAAATAGGAATCTCCAGGCAGGGGACACCTGGGTGGCTCAGTCGGTTAAGCATCTGCCTTCTGCTCAGGTCATGATCCCGGCGTCCTGGGATCGAGTCCCACGTCAGGCTCCTTGCTCAGCAGAGAGCCTGCTTCTCCCTCTGCCTGCCGCTCCCCCAGCTGTTTCTACAATCTCCTCTCAGTTAATGGTGATTCCATTTTCCAACTGATCAGGCTAAGCACTGCGATGCAATTCTTCGTGCCTCTCTCTCCCACCTCACATTCAAACTATCAGAAAATCCTGTAGCTTTACTCTCAGAATATATTGAATTCAGCCACTTTTCATCACCCTCACTAATCCAAACCACTCTCCCACCTGGGCTACTTTACTAGCTTACTTACTGGTTTCCCTTCTTTGCCCCTAGCCCTCTGTTCTCAATGCAGGGCGACCCTGTTAAAATAGAAGTTTAAGTACATATCTCAGATCATGCCATCTTACTGCTTAAATCTCTCCAATAGGTTCTCCCCTCATTCAGAATAGGAACCACGGATTCCTTAAAATGACCTATTAGGTCCCACCGAGTTGGCCCTGTCATCTCCCTGACCTCTGCTCTTTTCCTCATTGTTCACGCTGGCCTCGTTGCTGGTTTTCCAACCTGCCAGGCACAGTCCTGCTTTGAGGCATCTGCACTCGGTGCTCCCGCTGTCTTCCTTCAGAACGAGGCCTGCCCTGGGCTACTCTCTAAAATTTAAGCTCCCCCACTATTTTATATCCTTCTTCCCTGTTTTATTTTTTCTGCTTGGCACTTACATGCCATCTATTTTAGCTCGTTATTTGTTGTCTGTCTTCTTCACTGGGAAGGAAATTCCACAAGGGCAGAGATTTTTATCTATTTTGTTCTACTTTATGTCTCTAACACCTAGAACATTGCTCGGGGCATAGGAAGCACCCATAAATATTTGTTGAATGAGATTTAACATATACTCGGATTAAAGGAGGCAGTTAAGTCTGGACACCCTTTACACAGAACACAAAATGTAAAGGAATTCAATGCTTTTGTTTGTTTGTTTTTTAAAGATTTTATTTATTTGTCCGAGAGAGAGAGGGAGGGAGTGTGCGTGCACAAGCAGGGGGAGCGGCAGGCAGAGGGAGAAGCAGGCTCCCCGCTGAGCGAGGAGCCCGATGCAGAACCTTTCGGGACTCGATCCCAGGACCCTGGGATCATGACCTGAGCCGAAGGCAGACACTTAACTATCTGAACGACCCAGGCGCCCCTAAAATGTTTAAAAATTAAATTTACAAACACTGCTTTAAGGTTTCCTGTGCTCAGATGTCCTTTCCATGCACATTCACGGGTGCTCAGGGTTCAGAGGCATTTGTGGATAAGTGGGAGGTAAACGGTAGCCCAGTGTTCAGGCAGCACTGAGCTTGCTGACCTTGATGCTGTGGGTGGGGCTGCAAAGGTGGTGGTGTCCTAACGAGCAGGCCACCGCTTCTTCCTTTAGACTTTCTGGCCGCAGTGGACTCCTGGTTCAAGGTCTTGCTGCCCAAGTTATACCCATGGCTCTACCACAATGGGGGCAACATCATTAGCATTCAGGTACGAGTGGACCGGGCAAGGGGAAGGAGGTGCCGGGGGTCCTAACCTCCACTGGATAGCCAAGCTGCACTCCTCCTTTTCCCTGGCAGGTGGAGAACGAATACGGTAGCTACAGAGCCTGTGACTTTAGCTACATGAGGCACCTGGCTGGGCTCTTCCGTGCACTGCTGGGAGACAGGATCTTGCTCTTCACCACAGATGGGCCGGAAGGACTCAAATGTGGCTCCCTCCTGGGGCTCTATACCACTGTGGATTTTGGCCCAGGTCTCCTGATCGAGGGCAGAGTGGAGTCTGGGGACAGGGGCAGACTGTCACTTCTCTGTTCATCTCTCACCTTTGCCTCCTTTCTGCAGCTGACAACATGACCAAAATCTTTGGCCTCCTGCGGAAGTATGAACCCCGTGGGCCACTGGTGAGGAGCTGGAGGGGAGGGCAATCAGCGGCAGAGTCAGGGTTGGGAATGGGTCGAGCTCAGTTCCCATCCCGCTTACAGCTGCTTTCACCCCACGTTTTAGGTGAACTCCGAGTACTACACAGGCTGGCTGGATTACTGGGGCCAGAATCACTCCACGCGGTCCGTTTTGGCTGTGACCAAAGGCCTGGAGAGCATGCTGAAGCTGGGAGCCAGTGTGAACATGTAACTGGAGACAGGGGGGCCAACACGGAGTCGTTGACGGGGTGTTGGGGGATGGAAGTGATTCAGTGGGTCAGCTTTCGCCTTCCTCCATTTCAGGTACATGTTCCACGGAGGCACCAACTTTGGATACTGGAATGGTGAGTCCGCATGGTCCCTGGGGTGGAGGCAGGGAGGCATCAGAGAATTCGAATCCGAGGGCCGGGTAGATGAGGAGGTCTAGAAGCTGGATGTGGCCACCATTGCCCCCTCTGACGGCAAAATTCTCTGCATGAATGGTTTTGCTTAGTGCTTATCATTTGAGAGACGCTGAATTAAGGAAATTGGTTTGACCCCAGGTGCTGATGAGAAGGGACGCTTTCTTCCAATTACTACCAGCTATGACTACGATGCACCAATATCCGAAGCAGGGGACCCCACGCCCAAGCTTTTTGCTCTTCGAAACGTCATCAGCAAGGTGCCCTACCACTTCATGAAGCGCCCGAGGCTTTTATTAATTTGGGGAAAGGGAGTACCTAAATTGTTTGTAATGGGATCCCATAAATCACCGGTGGTTGTCTGGGCCACGGAGCCCACAGAACCATTTCCCAGCTACCCAGACGGAACTACCTGGGAAGACAGACACAGGGATGTGCAAAATTACAGGATCTTCATGACCCCTTGAAGCCATTCCCTGGATCCCAGGTTGAGAACCCTGTGCTAGGGTCTGGGAATAGGGGTTGTTGGCGTGTGTGCTAGGGTCTTGGAACTTAGGGGTTGTTTGTGTGGTTTTCCTATGGCTCCTGAGAGAATTTGGGCTCAGTTCCAGGAAATTCCCTTGGGACCTTTACCTCCCCCCAGCCCCAAGATGATGCTTGGACCTTTGACCCTGCAACTGGTAAGCTCTCCTTCATCTTTTCCGATCCTGCCCCTTTGTTCTCTAAATGGCCCAGCCTATCCTGCCCTCTATTCTGGAACTTCCCTTTTATTCTAATACCTTCCCCTTCTTCTAATAGGATGGGGATTTGCTGACTTTCCTAGACTTTCTGTGCCCCCAAGGGCCCATCCGTTCCATCTTGCCAATGTCCTTTGAGGCCGTCAAACAGGTAAGATATAATCCCACATCCAGCAGGCATGGCAGCTTTTCTCAACGGCCCGTGGTCAAAGGTTCCTTCTGCTGCTTATCTTCCCCATGATATCCTCCCTTACCTCTCAGTTCATTTTAAGTACTTCCTCTTCCAAACTCAGGACCGTGGCTTTGTGTTGTACCGGACCTACCTGACCTATACTGTGTCTGAGCCAGCACATTTCTGGGTGCCTAACAATGGAGTCCACGACCGTGCCTACGTGATGATAGATGGGGTAAGGACCTAATTCTAGGCTACCTCGTGAGCCCATCTCTTCTCCTCCCTTAAGTTCCTTCAGCCTTAAGTTCCCCGTATCTGCCTTTTCCTGCTGTGCGCCCACATTTCCAGGGGGGCCACGGAAAAGCTGGGATGAGGAAGAATTCGACTGAGGCTAAGGTTCCAGAATGCATGGGTAATTGACAGAGGGGCTACATTCTTTTTGCTCTCCAAATACCTGGGCTAACGTAGCTTCCTCTGTCATGGCCACGGGTTGCATGCTGAGCCCTTCCTCTCACAGCTCCTCTTATCTACAGGTGTTTCAGGGTGTTCTGGAACGAAACATGAAACACCAACTATATTTGATGGGGAGAGCAGGGGCCAGACTGGACATCTTACTGGAGAACATGGGGAGGCTCAGTTTCGGGTCTAACAGCAGTGACTTCAAGGTGAGCCAGCCTCGCCCATCCCTTCTCCTCTAGACTCTTACTGGCCAGACTTCCTTGGAAAAATAGGGGCCTAATGGAGGACAAACAAGAGCTTAATAAATGATGAATTTTTATTTGCCTTCTTCACAGGGCCTATTAGAGCCACCAGTTCTGGGGCAAACAGTCCTCGCCCAGTGGCTGATATTCCCTCTGAATGTTGATAAGCTTGTAAAGTGGTGGTTTCCCCTCCAGCTGAAGGCAAGGTCACGCCCTCAAGTTCCCTCTGGTCCCACCTTCTACTCTACAACGTTTCCAATTATAGGAGAAGCCGGGGACACTTTTCTCTTTCTACCTGGATGGACCAAGGTACTGCTGACAGTGGGGTCAGAGTGATGAAGCAAAAATCATAGGAGGGGGAGCAGAAATTATTCCCGATTAGAAACCCAAAAGGGAAGGGCGCCTAGGTGGTTCAGTCGGTTGAGCATCTGACTCGATTTCAGCTCAGGGTGTGATCTCGGGGTCACAGGATCAAACCCCCTGTCGGGCTTCATGCTTGGGATTCTCTTCCCTTCTCCCTTTCCCCCTACCCCCACGCTCTCTCATTCTCTCTCTCGGATCTTTTTTTTTTTTAAGATTTTATTTATTTATTTGACAGAGAGAGAGAGATCACAAGTAGGCAGAGAGGCAGGCAGAGAGAGAGGGGGAAGCAGGCTCCCTGCTAAGCAGAGAGCCCGATGCGGGGCTCGATCCCAGGACCCTGAGGACTGTGACCT
Organism: Nasua narica; assembly: GCA_028533885.1. Taxonomy (NCBI): domain Eukaryota; kingdom Metazoa; phylum Chordata; class Mammalia; order Carnivora; family Procyonidae; genus Nasua; species Nasua narica. The sequence goes on along the minus strand of CM052810.1, from coordinate 158,392,513 downwards.
GAGCCGAAGGCAGAGGCCTCAACCCACTGAGCCACCCAGGCGCCCCTCAAATAAATAAATCTTAAAAAAAAAAAAAAAAGAAAGAACCCCAAAAGGAGATGATTCTACCCCCTTGAGAGCTGACCGTTTTATTTTCCGCTCTCTCTTCTCTTCCCCAGGGCCAAGTCTGGATCAATGGGTTTAACTTGGGCCGGTACTGGACAAAGCGGGGGCCACAAGAGACCCTCTACGTGCCAAGACCCCTGCTGTTTTCTAGGGGAGCCCTCAACAAAATCACATTGCTGGAGCTAGAAAACGTGCCTCCTCAGCCCCGAATCCAGTTTCTGGATAGGCCCATCCTCAACAGCACCCTGCATAAGACATACATCTATTCCCTCTCAGCTGACACACAAAGTGCCCTGGAACCAATGGAGTTAAGCGGGCACTGAAAGAAAGGTAACCCGCGGACCTGGGACACGGAGTGGGCAGGATTCCTTGGTGCTGGCCACAGGGACCACAAGGAACCAAAGGCCACAAGGCCCAAATGCAAGTCCAAGTGCAGCTTCCTTGCCAAACTTTATTGTGATTAAAGTTCCAGAGACAGTCCCAGCTCCACAACCCCCTGTGGCCCTGTCCTTGCCCGGGTTCCTGAGTGTCCTTCCTAATCTTCTGAATACTCTGGTTTCACGGGGAAGAAGAAGCCTGGGGCTAATGTGAACGCAGCCTCTCAGGGCCGAGCTGGCTCCAGGAGCAGCCATAAGAGATCAGGAAGCGGGCTTGGCGGCGTGGCAGCGGTGATCCCGGAGGCAGCGTGTGGAGCAGAAAGAGAAGTCGAGATAGTGAAAGGGAGTGAGGCCTTGGAGGGATGTCCCGCAACTCCAGCAGCGTCTGGACAAGAGCAAGACAGACGGCTGAACAGGTACCCCAGAAACTCTCCAACCCCGGCTCTCCCGCCCCTCTGGCCGTTTCTGGTTTGGCTCCAGGGTTTCCCAGAGCATCTCCAGTCCCGATGGCCTTTGTGAGTACTCGGCAGCACTCGGTCTCCTCGCCCACTCCCGGCCTAGCCATCACGCCGGCCCTGCACTCACGGAGCACTGAGGGCCGAGGAGCCGGGGGTCTGCACGGTGGGGACGCCCAGCTGGGCAGCCAGCCGGCGCTCTGCGGCCAGAGCCCTCTGAGGGAAAGAGAAGTCTCGTTAAGGACAAGGCCCCAGTGGTGGGCAGGGTGCCCACGAAGGGACAGCTGCGCGCTGGGAACGGGTCAGACCTCTAAGGAAATCAGGGCTGTGGAAGAGAGAAGCTCGGGCCTCACCTTCTCACGGTCGCTGAGGGCAGCAAAGCGCCGCTGCTCTTCTCGCTCCCTCCCCTCCTGCTCCCGCTGCCGTTCCTCCCGTTGCCGCCGGGCAGCCTTCTGCTCCCTTTTCCGCATAGCCTGCCGCGCCTCCATTTCTGGCGTCAGTGGCCCTGGCACCTGGAGGATTTCCGGGGAAGTGTAAGGTAAGACCTGTACAAACTGTCCCTGGGAAAACTCTAACAAAGTAGAAGCCATTTTAGCCTGCATCTCGGCTGCCTTCCTACTGTGCTGCTGCTTCCTTTTCCAGCTGACCTGAGCCTTGCGGTAATCGTAAGCATCGGGATTCTTCTCCATGAACCTTCGGAATTCATTACGCGTTGACCTGTCAGCTGCGACCGTATACGGTGGCCGGGCCCGGGAGTCCCTAGGTGCGAAGAGCCCCCAATGTGGGTTCGACTTGCCCCCCGCATCTCCCAGCCTCAACCCAAACAGCTCAAGGGGAATTCGGTCAAGTAGCCAGTACCAACGTTAGCCTCCAAATGATCCTCTCTATACCCCCAAAGGGCTCGGCTTGGGGACCCTTACTTACAGCACAGTAGGGTCGGCACCTGCCTCCAGCAGCAGGCGAACCGCTGAGCCTCTCCCAGCTGCGGCTGCCGCATGCAGGAGGGTGAGGCCACTGGAGCCCCGGGGGGCGCTGAGCAGAGACAGAACTCCAGGGTCTCTGGGGCTGGCAGCTAGCTGGAGCTTCAACAGCCCAACATCTCCGGCTCGGCAAGCAGCTAGAAGCCTGTCCCAGAGCTCTGACTGATCAGGGGTCTTGGCCTCATCCAGGGAAGGCCCCCCAGGGGCCGCGCGGGCCTGGGTGGACTGTGAGAAAGCTTCATCTCCTTGAGGTTGCTGGGGAGGAGTCACGTGCACCCCGGCTTCCAGGTCTCGGCCCCTCTCCTTCTTATTCCTCTTCCTCCTCCTCCGCTTTGGCAGTACCTCAAACTCACGAAGACCCAGGGTCCCCACTGTCAACTCTACTAGCTCCAACTCTACCTGGAGGCTGTCCTCTCCCTCCGACCCTGAACCTAGGGAAAGATACGACATGTTAGGTCCGTCTGAAGGAATACGCAGAGGGTGGAAGGACGTGGGCTACCCCAGATGTATAAGAATGTACATAAAAAGAGAATCCAGATTGTCTTGAAATGAAAAGAAGTGTTTGTATTTTGTCACCCGAGATCACGTAGCACGTCAAGAGCTGAATGCATTAGTAGCACATGCCGAAATGAGGCTCAGCTCAGAGGGGAAAGACCGAGAAGCAGCTACGGAGGGACGAGCATTCTTAGACTCTTCCCTTGAGCTGTGTTAGGACGGTACACAACAGGGGAGAGCGCGGGAGCTGTGACAGCCACACAGGCTAAGAGTCTGCGGCCGGGAAAGCCGGCCTTGGCTCCAAACCACGGTGTCCGGTAAGATGCCAATTATGTGAGATCTGTGCCACACAAGCATGGGTTTCACATACTAAGATTTCTAAGTACTGGGGATACATCAGTGAACAAAAGCAAACAGGAAGTTTGGCAAGGTCATTAACCCCGTCCCACTAATTGCTACCAGGGGCCCCTTATCGTGATGACCTATGTGTTGTGCAAGGGCTCATCATAAAGAGGGAAGTGACAGTAGATTTGACACTGCATTTCCAGGAGAGACACCCAGAGAGAGAGTTGCCAGTTGCCAGATGGTGTTCAAACCCTGTCTGGGAGATTCCTCATTCTGCCCAAGTGCCTCATTTTCATCACTGGAGACCTTTCTTTCTGCCTCGATAGCCTTCTTCCCCCCTCTCGTCTTCCAGTGTGTCTGAGGTGAGTCCAACCTGTCTGCCTCCCGGGGGTCCTCTCCTGCCATAAAACAAAAGATGTTTCTCAAGTTTAGCTGAGCAGAAGCCAGCCCAGGACTCTCTCAATGAAGTACACACGAGAACCCAAGGCTTGGGCTGGAAGGTACAGGAAGATCTAGGGAGTCTGAGAATCTGGATCAAAAGCTCACCATGGACATGCAAGGTGGTCAGCTTATGGAGCACACGCTGTAGCTCTCGGAAGGTGGGTCTGCGGGTAGCGAGGGGGATATCCCAAAGTCGGGGATCCCCCCGTTGCAGGGGTGCCCCATGGCCGCCGAAGAACAGGGACCGGCCAGAGCGGGGAGCACGCAGCAGTATTGTCCCAGCCTCCCCCAGCGCTTTAGCCCAGGCTGGCCCTGCCAGCAGGTCGCGAACATCCTAAAGAAGAGAGTAACTCAGCCCCATGTAGCTTCGCTTGCTATTTTTAAATCTCCCACCAAAAAACCAGCCCACAGATGACGTGTAAGGAATGGGCAGCTGAAGATAATACAGGAGAAGGAAGAATGAGAGGACGAAGACTCCTGGGGATCCATCCCTAGTCTGCCTTCGCCTTCCCAGAAATACTGAAGACTGGGAGGATGCAGGCGTCCCCACTGTAACATTTGATGAGAGGGGGAAAAAGGAGATGAGCAGACCATCGGATCTGAGACGCCTAACTCACCTTGTATAACGTGGCTTCGTTATAGCGCCTCAGGTTGGCTCCAGCAGACCGAGAAGCCCCACCCCGGGCATCCCGAATTCCCTGGGCCGTGCCCCGCTTGGCCCGCACTGTGTAGCGGTGAAAGGTTTTGTGGGTCACCACGTCTCTTCTGTAGACAACACAGACTGAGTGCTGGCAACTGGCCCGTACGTCCAGGCTAGCAGGACCTTATACCCCAGGCAGCACCCTCTCACCCGTGGAAGATGGCTCCAGCAAAGTGCCCAGCTGCAGCCATGAGCACCACGCAGTGTCTGGGACCTCCGTTTTGCAGGTTGTGTAGGAGCTGTTCGGGTTCTTCTGGGGGCACCTGGATGACAGAGGGGAGCACCAACATGCCCGTGGCACTCACTCACAGGAAGGAACCCAGTGCCAGTGCCGAGTGTCTTAAGTGCGCGATCTCATTTCCGACAACCATCCTGAGCCTTGTCTCCACTTTGCAGACAAGGGAATCTGAGGCTTGCAGAGTAGAGGTAGTCAAGATCAAGTGCTAGAACAACAATTCAAACCTAGATGGGTCTGTTTCCAAACTTAATTCCATTACGGCCAACCCCAGATTAAGGCCATTTCAATCCAAGACTGTGCTGTCAATGGTGATACCCACATCCAACAGGAAGGAAAGAAGTAAGAAATGGCCCGGGCTCAGGGGGAGACCAAGGCTGAGCGTACAAAGGCTGCAGTTCACCACACAACCCGGGCCGCCACTTGCCTGGCGAGGGCCTAGCACACAGCGATAGGCATAAAGAAACTGGCCCCGAGCGTTCTGGAAAAGAACTCGATGGGGGTGGAAGCCTTGGGGTCTGCTGGGCTTCTCAAAATCAGCCCTCTCGTCTTCCGGGATCTGAAAGTCATCTTCACTGGCTGAGTCTGAGTCCTCTGATCCTGAGATGCTGGAAAGATCTCCTGAAAACAACATGAGGTGCACAAGTTTGGTGTTCCATCTTTGACCTTCCCTCAAGCTCCTAAACTAGGGCCTTCCTCCACCCCCATGTCCTACTCAACACAGGTCCCCTACCAGCCATCACCTGTGGAGCTCTGCTTTTCAAAATCCAGGGCAGACAGGAGAGGCTTGTCCTTGAGACGCTGTTTTAGGTTAAACCGGTGCCAGTCAAGCTTGTAATGTTCCCTCTGGTAGGAGGCAAAGAAAGAGGCTGAATGTGGAAATATGCCTTAGCCTGGCCCTTTGTGGTACCCAAGATTGGTGATAGCATTCCAGGAACTATGACCAGGTAATCAGCTGCCTCAGTCAAAACATGGAGCTTTATTAATTAAAGACAAGTCATGTGTCTGCCTCTCCTCACCCCCCATGATACTTTTGCTTCCTCCATTTAGCTCTGTACCTGGCCTTTTACCTGTTCCTGGTGGTTGTGGAAGGTCTGGTCACAAGTAGAACAAAATAACTTCTCTGAAATATCCAGGAGACCCTGGAGTGGTTTTCTTTCTGGGCTTGCTCTCTCCCCTGAACCTAAATAAGGGGAGGGTAATTAGAGGGGGAAAGGGAGTCCAAATCTGCAGTACCTGGACTTACACTGTGTCTGATATACAAAGGAGGATACAAAAGAAAAAGACGGCACATCCTTTTCTTCAAAGAATTTATAATCTAGGAATCATGAAATAAATGGCAGGGTAATCACTTTATACAATAAGTATGCTTCTGAAAAGATGTATTTGGGCCAAATACATATCAAACACCTTACATTAACTAAAAGGATTGTTTAGAGGACTCCTATAGAAAATAATTTTTGTAACGTTAAAATTATTAACTCCAAAACCCACTTCCCAAATGCCCATTTTTTTTTTTAGCTTACATGTCCAATTACAGTGTGGTTTGTTTAAAACTTCAAGAAAAACAGCCAAATTAAGGTTGTAAAAAACCAAATAATTTTTTTTACATTCATTAAGAACGAATGATTTGATTGGAAACCAGTTAAATTTGGACCGTATCTAGGAATTTTGAAGTTTTTTGCAGGCAGTGCTGTAAAGGTGACCAGACATAAGCAACGGCCAGAGGCTTGTCTGGAAACAATTCGAGGGCCTGTGCGGGAAACAACCCCGAGATTGGGTGAATTTAAGATAAACTTTATCCAGTAGAAAGAGAAGTCAGCAAGGGCTCTTAAATGGAGGAATAGCAATAAGAATGTGTTCCCTGGACGAGCAATAAGCTCTAAAGAGCCCGTCGCGTTCCTCATGCGTCCTCCCCAAACCTTCCCAGATACCTGGACAGGAAGCCCGCAGAGCCTGAGCCAGAGCCTCCCCAGAAGGGCGGCTCACCAGGCTCAGGCCCTGAAGGACCGGATCTTCCGCGCTGAGGTCAAAGAGGGAGACCAACGCAGGAACCTGGGTTGCAGCTGAAACCGGAGACATGGCTGAACAGAAATTCTTTAGGAGGAGCTCCTGGAGCAGAAAGGGGGACAGAAACAGAGCTCCCCAGAATGCGATCCTATCACCCGGTCTCCTGCCTGCCTGACTTGGTCTCCCCCACGCCGCAAAGCGCCTCCGGCCTCAGTCTAGTCCGCTCTGGGCGTTAATACGTGACCCCAGGCCGCTTTCTCAAATCCACAGTCTCGGACCACAGAGAGTGAAAGGGGGAAGCATCCAGCTCCCAAATCGAGTCCAGTAGAACTAAAACCACTCGGGCTCCCTAAGCGACCGCTCCTCGATACCCGTGCGATGAGCTCCAGCAATGACTAAACCGCGTGTGCTCGCCCCCGCCCTCAGAAGCGGCACCAAATGTCCCCGGTTGCCGAGCGGCACGCTCGTCTACAATTCCAAGCCCGGATTTCTGCAACACCACAACAATCTCGTCACTACGGAGCAGCGAAGGGGACACACGGCGTCGCCCGCGCCTCAGCCCCGCCCCACATAGCGCGCATGATTGGTCCTCTGAAGGTCCGAAACCCACTTCGAACCTTTAGTCCCGCCCCCGAGGCCGAGAATTGGCCGTCGTGTCTCCACCCCCCGTGCTCATTGGCTAGATTGGCTGCGGGTGACAGTGAGTGGCAGGCGCTGGGCCTAGGGCTCCGGGTCCGGACGAACCCAGCGGAGCCGACAGAGCCCCTGGAAAAGCTCAGGTCACGGTTCCTGAGGTGAAACGCGAGATCGGTTACTGGACTCCCGAGGCCCGGGCCGGGCCTGACGGACGGTTCCCGCGGAGCCCTAAGTGAGCTCACGGCGAGTAACGGGGGGGAAGGGGCGCCGCGGGAGGGGCGAAGGCGCGCAGCCGGAATGTTTTGATGGCGGGGGCGCGCGGGCGGGGGCGCGCGCGGGCGGCGGGGCCGCGCGCGAGGTTGTCCGCTGTTGGGAGCCGAGCCCTTGGCCTGGTGCCGGGCGACCCTGGGGCGCGCTGGGCTCGGGTCTTGGCGGCTGGGTGTGGGGAGGCAACCCAGCCCACCTGGGCGATCGGCTGTCGGACTGGCTGGATTCCTCCAACATCCGCAGGAACCCCTGAGCCCAGGCCGGGCCAGCCGGGGCTCCATGACCCTGGGTCCACACTGACCCAGTGAGTGGTGAGTTCCCCGAGGGCTTGGTCAGCTCCTTTGGACCCAGGGCTCTCACTAACCCAGGGAGCCCCACTGGGGCCAGGCTGGGTCGTGTTCCACGGCCCGAGGGTCTGCACCGACTGGGTGAGTGCTGCCTAGACATGCCTGGCTCCGGGGACCTAGGGACCCTACAGTTCGCCCAGGATCTGTGTCTCCACTGACCCAGTCAGGATTTCCCACCCAGGAACTATGCCTGGCTGGTGGGCCTTTGGTGCTAGGGAACCAGGACAAGAGGTTGACCAGAAAGGTCCTTTTCATGAAAGACTCTTTTCTTGGCTTTTGGATTTGGGGCTTTGAGGACCCTGAGAGGCCTAATTTCCAAGGCTGAGGTGGGGCGATGGAAAAACAGTCCAGAGGAGCTGCCCAACCTCAGGCCTGTACTGACTCAGTCTTGACAGGCTCAGCGAGCCACTTCTTAGGGTCCTAGGGTTGGACGAGTGGCCCTGTATAGTAAACCAGAGGAAGCACGCCTAGCCCGGTGCCTCTTCCCCACTGCAGCCTCCCCGCCCCACGCTAGGCCTCCTCTCAGTGGAGGCTGGGTGGGTAGGAGGGCTGGGTTTCTTTCTCTCCCACTCCCCTCTCTCTGGGGCCTGACACCTTCTCCTCCAGCAGCTGCGGAGCCCGGGCATCAAGGGCTGGAGTGGAGCAGACGCTGTCCATGGAGCTGGTAGGGCCATGTGCTTATCTCAAACCTTTGTTTACAAAGTGCTTCCCGACTGCTAGCTCTCTAGTCTCTAGGGAGACCTGGGTTTCTCCAGGAGGGCAGAGGGAAGTCCCCTTATCTCCACTGAATAGAAGATGAAACAGCCCTCCCCGCTCCCCCAACCCCCCAAAAGCAGCAGAGTCTGGCTTCAGACCAGACTGAAGCCGGACCTCAGTAGACACTCAGGAAAGCCTCTGGGAATGACTGAGCTCCCGGACCCTAGGCTTACTGCTCTCCTCTGGTAACTATTCCTCTGCCCTTGAGCCGAGAAGACTGCGAGGAGAGACCAAGCCCAGGGACTCTTTCTCACTCTTTCTGGTCTACTAGGCAGGGCGGGAGCCAAGCAGCCCCGAGGTCTGAACCTGGACCTCTTCGTCATTACTGGCAGGTGGACAAAGTGGACAGGGGGCCGTGGTGATGGCGCAGTTCGACACTGAGTACCAGCGCCTCGAGGCCTCCTACAGTGATTCACCCCCTGGGGAGGAGGACCTGTTGGTGCACGTCCCTGAGGGGAGTAAATGTGAGTTCTCGGACCCGACAGCGGAACCGGGGCCTGGGGAGAGAGCTGGTGGGGGAGCTCTGAGGGAGCAAGGGGCTCCGGTTCTTTCAGGCCTCTGACATCTCTGGTTCTGTGCCCACAGCACCCTGGCATCACATCGAAAACCTTGACCTCTTCTTCTCTCGAATATCCTTTGTGTCTCTGCGTTGGAGCTCTGGGACCCTTAGCCCCTCTCTAAGCCAAGCCCTGAATGGGAAGTCGGGTGGGTTTGATTCTAATCCCCGGGAGGGAGATGGAACTCTTAAGGTTGAAAGAGGCTGGGGAAATCATGATCGTCATGGAGAATGATAACCCTGCCTTTCCCAAGAGCTACGTGCCTTTCACTTTGTGGTGTCAGTTCACAAGGACCCTCCCTAAAGGTGATCTTTCTTTTTGATGGGACGCTAATAACTATAATAATTAATATCTCTTGACTTACTCTGTGTCAGCCTTGTGTTAAATACTTTATGCCCATTATCTGATACCTAATAATCCTATGAGTCGGGTGCTATTATTTCCAAAGTACCACTGCAGACAAAAGTTGAGGGAGATTAAGTAACTTTGGCCAAAGTCACACAGCTGGAAAGTCACAGAGCCAAGAGTTAAGTTTGGGCATGTGAGTTCCACACAGTTTGTGCTCCTAATTGCTGTCTCTATCGACCACATTTTTCTTGACAATTGTACGTTTATAATCTACACCAGAAGAATGGCTTCACTTGCATGCTCATCGGGGAGATCTTTGAGCTCATGTAAGTCTAAGAAGGGACGGTGATGTGGGGAAGGACTGCATCTCAGTCTTTCCTCCTCTTTAGCTCAGGCTGCCAGTATGGCTCAGTTCCCCGCTCAAAACTCTGCAGACTAATTTTAGAGTTCAAGGACTGGGTGTGGCACCAAAATTTATAGTCTCTCTTTTTTTTTTTTTTTTATCTCCCAAATCCTCTCTCCTCCATGAGGAGAACTCAAGACTTGACCGTTTTATCAGAGCTCCGATAGAATGGGTGTGGATCGGTCAGGAGGTCTCAGAGATGCTGGCCACTTAAGAATAGTGTGTGTTCTGCCTCAGTTACACCTAGGAAGGTAGAGCAGAGCGGTGTCTAAAAAGGAGCTCTATGGCCTTGCCAAAGAGGATGGGATTGGGAAACCCTCCCTCAATCAGAAAAAACTGTAAATCCCCTTAGGGCTTCTAAATACTATCTCAAAAGGAAATCAAGGATTGGGTAGCAGAGACCACAATCACAAGATCTTTGCGCCAAAGCCCAGTAAGTGGTGGCGGAGATTACTAGGCGGGGAGGAAAGCAGTCTAATTGTGTGACACCCAAGGCTAAGAGGAAAAAGCAGGAGCTGGTTTGGGCCTAAGAAGGTTCCTGGGGCTGAGCGACGGAGAGAACCCACTGGGAGTTCTCCAGCCCCTGCGGGTCCTTGAAGGCAGCTCTCCAGTCTTGTTCTGCTGCTTCCAGACTCTTCCCTTTTCCCACACTATTTCACTGGCGCCTCTCTGACTCTTGGACTCTGGCCCCTCTTCCCAATTCCCCAGGCAGTTCCTCTTTGTGGTTGCTTTCACCACCTTCCTGGTCAGCTGTGTGGACTATGACATCCTATTTGCCAACAAGATGGTGAACCATAGTCTTCACCCAACCGAGCCCGTCAAGGTCACTCTGCCCGATGCCTTTTTGCCCGCCCAGGTCTGTAGTGCCAGGTAAGGGCCTCAGAGGACACCAGAGCCAGAATCCCACCAACAGGTGGGGAATGGAGTGGAGTGGGAGGCACATTCTCTCGAACAGACTCGGGCTCAGCCTCGCCATAGCCTGCGGGATAGCATCCTGTCTGCCAAGACTCCTCAGGGGCCACCCCTCCCCCCCTTCCTTTTCCCCACCAGGATTCAGGAAAATGGCTCCCTCATCACCATCCTGGTCATCGCGGGTGTGTTCTGGGTCCATCGGCTTATCAAGTTCATCTACAACATTTGCTGCTACTGGGAGATCCACTCCTTCTACCTGCACGCTCTGCGTATCCCCATGGTGAGACTGGGAAGTGGCTACCACAGCCCAACGTGGGGGCCGGGTGGGGCGGATCGCTGGGCCTGGGGGTGGCCTCCTCCGGTCCCTGGCAGGTCCGGGAGCCTCTGTTTGAAGGCTCTGCCTAGCTACGCACGCATGCACGGGGCCTCACAGCTACTGCGGGGCCAGGAGAAGGAGGCGGAGGAGTGGGGGCCACAAGCCCACCTTCCCTGCGGGCCTCTCTCCCCTGCCCCGCAGTCCGCCCTCCCCTACTGCACGTGGCAGGAAGTACAGGCGCGGATCGTGCAGACTCAGAAGGAGCACCAGATCTGCATCCACAAGCGCGAGCTGACCGAGCTGGACATCTACCACCGCATCCTCCGTTTCCAGAACTACATGGTCGCCCTAGTCAACAAATCCCTCCTGCCCCTGCGCTTCCGCCTGCCGGGCCTGGGGGAGGCGGTCTTCTTCACCCGCGGCCTCAAGTACAACTTCGAGCTGATCCTGTTCTGGGGCCCCGGCTCTCTGTTTCTCAACGAGTGGAGCCTCAAGGCCGAGTACAAACGCGGCGGGCAGCGGCTGGAGCTGGCCCAGCGCCTCAGCAACCGCATCCTGTGGATCGGCATTGCCAACTTCCTGCTGTGCCCCCTCATCCTCATCTGGCAGATCCTGTACGCCTTCTTCAGCTACGCGGAGGTGCTGAAGCGGGAGCCCGGGGCCCTGGGCGCGCGCTGCTGGTCCCTCTATGGCCGCTGCTACCTCCGCCACTTCAACGAGCTGGAGCACGAGCTGCAGTCGCGCCTCAGCCGGGGCTACAAGCCCGCCTCCAAGTACATGAACTGCTTCCTGTCCCCGCTGCTGACGCTGCTGGCCAAGAACGGCGCCTTCTTCGCGGGCTCCATCCTGGCCGTGCTTATCGCCCTCACCATCTACGACGAAGACGTGTTGGCCGTGGAACACGTCCTCACCACCGTCACGCTCCTGGGGGTCACGGTGACCGTGTGCAGGTGCGGGCCAGGCGGCAGGGAGGGGGGCGGGGAGGGGGCAAGCCGACTAGTTCCCCCCGGGGGAGGCAGCGCTCTCACCTCGACCCCAACCCCCGCAGGTCCTTCATCCCGGACCAGCACATGGTGTTCTGCCCTGAGCAGCTGCTCCGCGTGATCCTTGCGCACATCCACTACATGCCTGACCACTGGCAGGGTAATGCCCACCGCTCGCAGACCCGGGACGAGTTTGCCCAGCTCTTCCAGTACAAGGCAGTGAGTGGAGTTGGAGTTAGGGCCTGTTAGGCCGGCTGATAGCTCGCTGGTGAGGGCCGGGATCCCGTCGGCTCTCTTGTCACCGGGTCCCCTCCCGTTCAGGTGTTCATCTTAGAGGAACTGCTGAGCCCCATCGTTACGCCCCTCATCCTCATCTTCTGCCTGCGCCCCCGGGCCCTGGAGATCATAGACTTCTTCCGCAATTTCACCGTGGAGGTCGTCGGTGTTGGAGATACCTGCTCGTTTGCTCAGATGGATGTTCGCCAGCACGGGCATCCCCAGGTACCGGGAGAGGACGGCGGCAGGTGGCCAGAGGTGATGCCGGCCCATAGGGGCGTCCTGGGGCAGACTGCGAAAAAGTCACCCCTCGGAGCCAGCGCATCCCAAAAAGGCGGTCCCGTCTCTGGGCAGCCAGGGACCAGGGTACACGCTGCTCGGGGAACTAGGAGCTTGGGCTGGATTTTTAGCCTTCAGCTGGCACCTCTGGCCACGTTAGCTTAAGAAAGGCACAAACCCAGCAACTAGGCCAGCACGTGACTGCTCCTGGGGAGGCGTGTCCCGGGGCCCAGGACGAGATGCGGCCGTCCCACTCACGGTAGCCTCCCCTGTGCAGTGGCTCTCCGGCGGGCAGACAGAGGCCTCGGTGTACCAGCAAGCTGAGGACGGGAAGACAGAGCTGTCACTCATGCACTTTGCTATCACCAACCCCGGCTGGCAGCCACCGCGTGAGAGCACCGCCTTCCTCGGCTTCCTCAAGGAGCAGGTTCAGCGGGATGGAGCAGCCGCCAGCCTCGCCCAAGGGGGTCTGCTCCCTGAAAATGCTCTCTTTACGTCCATCCAGTCCTTACAGTCTGAGTCTGAGGTGTGTCGCCGGGGCACGGTCACTGGGAGGTGACGGTAGGCAGGGTGGACTGCGGGTGCTGGAGTTGAGGACCGGGCCTGGGATGGAAGGACCTAACCTACCCGGCCGCTTTCCTAATGTCTGGTCACTCTGTGCCCTGCGGTCCTGACGTCCAGAATACCGGGGGACCCCGCGGTCTCCCTCCTGCCCTGGGAACCCTACCCACCCCTTTCTTTTACAGCCACTGAGCCTTATTGCAAATGTGGTAGCCGGCTCGTCCTGCCGGGGCCCCCCACTGCCCAGAGACCTACAGGGCTCCAGGCACAGGGCCGAAGTCGCCTCTGCCCTGCGCTCCTTCTCCCCTCTGCACCCCGGTCAGGCGCCCACAGGCCGAGCTCCCAGCACCATGACAGGCTCTGGGTGAGTAGAGGTGGGCCGCGGTGGGAGGCCATGGCGGTAGCCCCCAGCATCCTCTGCGGGGCTCAGAAATGCCGACGGCCGCTGTCTGTGTGTTTCCCCGGGGGGGGAGGACAGATTGGACGCCAGGACAGCCAGCTCCGGGAGCAGTGTGTGGGAAGGACAGCTGCAGAGCCTCGTGTTGTCGGAGTACGCATCCACCGAGATGAGCCTGCACGCCCTCTACATGCACCAGGTGAGACGGCGGGAAGGGGCGGAGCCCCGGAATCTAGGGGGCCACCGACAGACAGAGGGGTTTAGGCGTGGAAAAGCAAGACTGTGGGTTCGGAACCCTTCTCTGCTGTTCCCCTTCTCTGATCTCCAGTCCCACATTGACCTTTTTACCACCCTTTCTAGCCAAGCTTATTGTCATCCAGGGCCTTTACACATTGTTGTTTCCCTTGCCAAGAGTCCACCTCCCTGAGCTAGGCGGATGGCTCCCTCCTCTATTCACGTGTCAGTTCTGACCTCTTCCGTGAGACCATCTCTGGCCACTCTGACCAAAAGAGCCTCCCTTGGCCACTGTCCTGAATCTCCCTGCCTTATTTTTCACCGTAGCATTTATCTGACCTAGTGCATTTTTTCCTTTTCTTATCTTATTGTCTCTAACCCTAACCCCCGCCCCCCCGTCTCCACCCCCAGCATATAAAGCCATACAGAGGCTAGGATTTTTGTCTGTTTTGTCCACTGCTGTCTTCCCAGCAGCTTGAAAAGGCGCCTGGGGCTTAGATGTGCTACCAATTTGTAATTGACTGAAATGACTAGGTTCCAGGGATCTGCTGCGAATTTAACCCGTAAGACGTCATATGTGTGGTACACACCATTAACGTAGTTACTCTGAGTTGTTGATTCTGGGTGAGGTGGTAAAAATGGGAACTGGGGGACATCAGGGTGGGGGGCAGTTGTTTCAGCTATCCTATCCCCAACTGATGAGCCCCCCACCCCTCACTTCTCAGCTCCACAAGCAGCAAGCCCAGGCCGAACCTGAGCGGCACGTGTGGCACCGCCGGGAGAGTGATGAGAGTGGGGAGAGCGCCCCTGAAGAGGGGGGAGAGGGCTCCCGGGCCTCGCAACCTATCCCCCGCTCTGCCAGCTATCCCTGTGCCGCAGCCCGGCCTGGAGCACCGGAGACCACCGCCCTGCAGGGGGGCTTCCAGAGGCGCTACGGGGGTATCACAGGTATCCAGCACGAGTCCAGGAGGGTACAGAGCCTTCAGGGAAAGGTGGCTCTTTGGGGGGCCTCTTGGGGAGGAAGAAGGTCAGAGCAATCAGGCCCACAGAGAGTGACCCTCGCCACCCCCGCTCCCCCACAGCCCAAGAACCTTTCTCCACATTTCTGTCTGTACTCATTCTGAGAGTATGTTTACTTGTGTCTCTAGATCCTGGCACAATACCCCGGGCTCCCTCTCACTTCTCTCGATTGCCCCTCGGAGGGTGGGCCGAAGACGGGCAGTCAGCCTCCAGGCACCCAGAGCCGGTGCCTGAGGAGGGCTCAGAGGATGAGCTTCCCCCTCAGGTGCACAAGGTAAGGGCTCGGGGACCGGAGAACGACTGCTACTGGAACTAGTAACTGCCAGGCCAAGGTCAAAGCCTCCTGTGAAGGAAGGCAGGCCTCTCGTACAGAGGTACTGTTGGTTCCCCTCCAAAATACACTCCCCTTTCTTGCCTCACCTTCTCTGAAATCTGGGGCTTGATTTTCCCTACGCTTTCCTCCCCGGGAATCAAGCTCTCCTTTTCCTTTATGTCCAGGCTATTTTTGGGGGAAGCTGATAGCTAAAGATTATCTCCACCACTAACGCTTTTCTCTCCACAGGTATAGACGAGGCTGAGGAGGGTCCCTATGTCCCAGGATGGTGGCCGCTGAGGCCCCGCCATCCCATCCGCCCGCCATGGAGGGCTCCTGAGTGTCGCCTGGCTCCACGTGTGTGGTGTTTGTGTGTCTGTGCCTGGCCAAGGGAGGTGCCAATGCTGGGCTTGCCACAGCCCCAGGAGAGAAATGGGGGGCCTAGGAACCAAGGCACACAGGACTCTAGCCTCATCCCCAGGACCCCCCTTGGCTCAGAGTGTGGTGCTAGAAACTGGTCCCCAGCCCGGCCCCAGTACTGCCACCTTTGCACCCGCCCCTGCAAGTCTCCAGAGGACTGCCCACCGCAGAAGCTGCCAAGCAGGGAGGACCTGTGCCAACTGTGGAGTGGGGAGGTTGGGCCCGGGCCCTCAACCTCTGCAGCCTCCCTCCCCCACCCTGACCAGATGAGCAGCTCGGGCTGTGGCCCTTACCTCACCCCCAGTTCTCTCCCAGTGCTGCAGCCCGCTCACCTCTCTACGGTTTCCTGCACGGGACCGGCATGTGTGCCGCTCACTCCCGTTCTGTTCGCTTTGCTCCCATTCTGTTCAGCTTTTGCTTTGCATTGGTGCGGAGGCCCTAGCTCCCAGCTCCTCTCATGCTCTTTTGACACTAAGAAGGAAGGTTTCTAAATTGCGGGAGCAGGATGGAAATCCTTTGCTGCCCTCTCCCAACTTTTAGGATGGGCCCCTGGGAGACCGGCCGTCCTGGCTCTCATTGCTGCTTACCGTACCCCTTACCGCCTGCACATAGGACGGACTGGGCTGGTTGTGCCCTCGGCTGTCTACCTCCCAGCAGGAGAGCTCTGGTCTGCCTCCCGCTGTCCCCAGTTGGGGGGACAGAGGCGCGACAGGTGGCCTTCGCCCTAGGTTTTTGAGCTGCCGCATTGCATGCTGGGATCCAGCTCCTACTCTCCGCCCCACCCCTCGCCCAGGTGCGGTCCGCTGCGGGTGTGGTGAACTGTGCCGCCCCACGCCCACAGCGGAAGGCGTAGGAACTGTGTACAGCTTGATAACCCTTAATAAAAAAGGGACGTTGACCAGGTCGCGGTTTGGTGTCTTGCGGCGCTAGTTGTCTCTTCCTGCTAGGACTCTGGGAACAAGCGGAGTGGGGGGGGTGTGATTTTCCCTGATGGCCGGGGACCCGTTCGGGCCCTGTAGGAGAGTGGGGCTGTGCCGTCACTCGGATATACGGAGCTAACCTAGCAGAGGGTCATTCCCTAGCCTTGCTTCCTTGGGGGCCAAAGTCTCTGGCTAGACATGCGGTCGGATTTCGCGCCCTGAGCACGTGACCAAACCGACTCCGCCCCCGCATCATGCCTTCCCCCCCCCCCGCCCTCCGTGCACCCTCCCCCTCCCGCCCCTTCAGGGAGGTTGACCAATGGCGGCCCTACGTGGGGCCTTGGGCGGCCCTAGTGGGCCGGGCTAACGCCTGAGGGACCTGCTCCCGGCAGACGCCCAGCATTCCTGCCTCCTGGGACTTGGCAGGAGGGTCCGGGGCTGCGAGCGCGGGGCGGACGGACGGGCGAAGACGGCGTACGTGCCCTGCGTGAGTGCGTGGCGGCGGCGCGTGCGCGAAGAGTGGGTAGTGTGGCGGGGCGCACGTGTGTCCGTGCCCGAGACCCCCGCGGCTTGGCGCCCCTCGGCTCCATGACCAGAAACACCGCAGCGTCCGCGCCCCGCCCCGAGCAGCCGGTCCCGTTTGCCCTTCCTGCAGTCCCCGCAGTCCCCGCAGCCTCGGCCGGCGGCCACGCATCGCCATGGTGATCGTGGGCAACTACTGCGAGGCCGAGGGGCCCTTGGGGCCGGCCTGGGTGAAGGGGGGCCTGAGTCCCTGCTTCTTCTTCACTCTTATGCCCTCGACACTGATGGCCCTGGGGGCTCTGGCTTTGGTGCTAGCCCTTCCCTGCAAGCGCCGGGAGCGGCCTGCTGGCGCCCGCGAACTGTCCAGGAGCGTCGGTCCTCTTGTCGCTCCCTACGTACTGCAGCTGCTTCTGGCCACACTTCAGGTGGTGCTGCCCCTAGCCAGCCTGATTGGCCGGGTGGGCACTGCCGGGGGCGCCCCGCTGCCAGGTTACCTACTGCTGGCTTCCATACTGGGGACTCTGGCCAGCGCCTGTGGCCTGGGGCTGCTCGTGGTGGAACGTAACCAGGCCTGGCAGAAGCTAGCAATGGGCATCTGGATCGAGTTCAGGCACAGCTCGGGTCTCCTGCTCCTCTGGACTGTGGCATTTACAGCTGAGAACTTGGCCCTTGTGTCTTGGAACAGCCCACTGTGGTGGTGGGCACGGGCAGACTTGGGCCAGCAGGTAAGGGACCTCGCGGGAGAGGAGAATCATGAGTGGCAAGGGCTGGGAAGAAGGACAGTATGTCTGGTCCCACTGGTCCCACACTTTGTGATGCCTCTGAGAAAGAGCAGAAGGTGGAGGCCTGCTGGCCTGGCTGCTGATAGCCAGCTGGTGGGGTGTGTCCGTGCTGAGTCACTCTAGACTTTTTTAAACCTTCCTTGATGCTGGGCCCCTGACCTGGATATGTGCCCTGTCTCAGTCCCCAGTCATGATATAAGTGGTAACAGTAGCATTTTGGCCTTTTTCGATGCTCTCTGGACATGTTTTATTCTAGGTTCAGTTTGGCCTGTGGGTCCTGCGGTATGTGGTCTCTGGAGGGCTTTTTATCCTGGGACTCTGGGCCCCCGGACTTCGTCCCCAGTCCTATGCCCTGAAGATTAATGAAGAGGATCAAGATGTAGAGAGGAGCGAGGTATACCTAAAAGTCCGGACCTTAGGGTCTGTCTTAATTTCATTGCCTGTGCTCATTTTTTCCCATCATAATATTTCTTTCCCAAATCTCAGTTTGTGCCCTGTGAGCCTTTCTGACCTCATCGGGGGTCACTTGTGGGTCTGACATAACTGGGAGCTGTAATCCCATACTTTTTCCCCAGAGGAGTTTGCCTCAGGCACCTCTTTTTGATTTCTGAGCTCCCCGCCCCTTTGTGTTTCACCGTCCTAGGCTCAGTCAACAGAGGCAGCACCAAGATCTACATGGCAAGACCTGGGCAGGAAGCTCCGCCTGCTGAGCGGCTACCTGTGGCCTCGAGGGAGCCCAGTTCTGCAGCTCGTCGTGCTCATCTGCCTGGGGCTCATGGGCTTGGAACGGGGACTGAATGTGTTGGTCCCCATCTTCTATAGGGACATAGGTGAGGGGACCAAGAAGTGCCAGCTCAGCTCTCTGGTCCTTCCTGGGCCACGCGAGGGGTGGGGGTCCTGACCTACGGAGGTGGGACAGTGTTAGGAGCGGGAGGATCAGAAAGGGGCTGTGGCTGATGCGTGGAGCCGTTTCTCCTGAACAGAGTCCTCGGGGCCGGAAGTGGGCTCTGACTTACTGTCCCCGCAGTGAACTTGCTGACTGAGAAGGCACCTTGGAGCTCCCTGGCCTGGACCGTTACCATCTATGTCATTCTCAAGTTCCTCCAGGGGGGTGGCACTGGCAGTACAGGTACAAGGGACCCTGCTGTCACCCTGGTTGGCATTGGCCTCTCTCCCCCTCCTCCTCCCCTAAGCACTCCTCCCCGGCTCCTTGGTGATCTCGGCCCTTTCATCTGGGGTACCGGGCTGATGTCCTTTGGCCCCTGATCCCCCTAGGCTTCGTGAGCAACCTGCGCACATTCCTGTGGATCCGGGTGCAGCAGTTCACGTCGCGGCAGGTGGAGCTGCGGCTCTTCTCCCACCTGCATGAGCTCTCCCTGCGCTGGCACCTGGGGCGCCGCACCGGGGAGGTGCTGCGGATTGTGGACCGGGGCACGTCCAGCGTCACGGGGCTGCTCAGGTGCCGGGCCGGTGGAAACCGAGAGTGGGGTGGCGGGGCTGGAGAAGCAGGCATGAAGGGGGCTGGCTGGAGAAAGCACCCGGCTTCGGCTGCCTGTCTGTCCTCTTTTTTTATTCTTTTTTTTTGAATCGAAGACAAACCTAGGTGTGCTGTCAGAGTAACACAACTAAAATGGAGCACGTGCCTTATAAATTCTGCTCGCTTCCCCAGAGGTTCCCCCCCATCTAGGATGCCGGGTCCTGCTCGTGGCACGTTGCCATGCGTATGCGCACAGACGCGCGGCACTGACGGGGTACTGGGGAGGGTTTTCCCAAAATGCGTGGGATCAGGACGTAGGTGTCGTTCTCAGAATTGCCTTGTCAACAAAATGGCTTGGAGATCTGCTCTTCCCCTGCATGAAGAGCCTCCTCGTCCGTGATAACTGACCCGGTGCATCCTGTCCTTGGGGCCTGCTACCCATTTATTTAGCCATCCACCCGTTCAAGGGTAGTTTAGCTTGCTTCTGGTCTGCCGTTACTGAGAAACCAAGCCCCGCACGGACACTCTCAGGGGCAGGCTGCTGGCCCCAAGCCCCTGAACCTTCCTTTGTCTCCTGACTTGCCTTCCTAGCTACCTGGTATTCAACGTCCTCCCCACACTGGCTGACATCACCATTGGCATCATCTACTTCAGCATGTTCTTCAACGCCTGGTTTGGTCTCATCGTGTTCCTCTGCATGAGTCTTTACCTCAGTGAGTGCTGCCTGGAGGAGGCATCTCCCCGAAGTACTCTGGGGATTTGCCCTGCCCCTACTTAGCTGCCCCGCAGGGGGAGCCTGTAGATGAGTGGACTCGAATAAGCTCCTGCTACACTCCAGCGTGATGGACTGGCTGCCGCCTCGGTCAGGGGAGCCATAGCTCAGGCCGGATAGAGGGCCGGGAAAGGCCATCCTGGTCACACTGCGGGCCCCGCTGGGGGTTCACGTCAAGGAGAAACCTCATCTGCATAACCAGAGGCGGCCCGCCTTTATTTGGTCACCGGCAGCATTTCACATGGCCTTGTGCAGGTGGCAAGAGTGTCTCGGGCAGAGCCCCTTCCCTCCGGGAGCTTAGGGCTCTCTCCATTTGGGATCTGGGTCCCTGGTCGGGGTTCGCGTATACGTGGCAAGTGGCAGACATCTCCTGTGGTCTCCGCTGTCGGGAGTGATGGCTCGCTCTCTTCTTCCCCTTCCTCTTCCTCCTGTCACTCTGCAGTTGTGACCATCGTGGTCACGGAGTGGAGAACGAAGTTTCGGCGTGCCATGAACACACAGGAGAATGCTACCCGGGCCCGGGCTGTGGATTCTTTGCTAAACTTTGAGACGGTAACGAAAGCCTTGGTGGCAGTAGTGCGAGCCATAGAGGGCTGGGACCAGTGGGGCTGCCAGGGAACCGGGCGGGGGGAGGGGGCGGCAGGAGGGGTGGAGCGCTGTTTCAAATGAGGACAGACGGACACCAAGCTGGCTCAGTCGGAAGAGTACACGACTCAGTCTCGGAGTTGTGAGTTTGAGCCCCGTGCTGGGTGTGGAGAGTACTTAAATACAAATAAAAGTTTAAAAAAAAACAGTAAAGAAAAAATAAAACGAGGAAGGAGGCATTGGGAATGTGGAAGAAATGATCCAAGCTGCAGGCCGTGTTCAGGCGGCAGCCGTGTCTCACAGCGTGGCTTGACTTCGTCAGGTGAAGTATTACAACGCGGAGGGGTACGAAGTGGACCGCTATCGAGAGGCCATCCTCAGATACCAGGTGAGGGTGCTCGCTGGACGCCTGCTGAGAGCAGCGGCCCAGCTGCACGGAACTCCAAGGGCCAAGAGCAGCGCAGCTCGGGCTGAGACAGGTTGAAGATGCCTGGGCGC
Source organism: Nasua narica (assembly GCA_028533885.1). Lineage (NCBI taxonomy): Eukaryota > Metazoa > Chordata > Mammalia > Carnivora > Procyonidae > Nasua > Nasua narica. The sequence continues at coordinate 158,371,789 of CM052810.1, read as the reverse complement.
AGGTTTGGATTTGGTGAGCGTGCATATGTGACATTCCATGTCCCCCCACCCCCCATGTCGTTGCCCCAGGATCTGGAGTGGAAGTCAACCGCTTCGCTGGTTCTTCTAAATCAGACCCAGAACCTGGTGATTGGCCTGGGGCTCCTCGCTGGCTCCCTGCTTTGTGCCTACTTTGTCAGCGAGCAGAAGCTACAGGTGAGGGCACTGTGCTGGGGACAGGGAAGAGGGACCCAGGGCCTGTGTCTGGGCCCCCAGGTGCCCGGGTGGGACGTGGGCAGGGCCACAGCCCCTAGGCGTCCCGTGACCCCGTCCTCCGCCTCGGATCTCCGCAGGTCGGGGACTTCGTGCTGTTCGGCACCTACATCATTCAGCTCTACATGCCACTCAACTGGTTCGGCACCTACTACAGGTAACTGACCTCCGGCCGTCACCCGTCCGGGTTCGCGGCCATTCCCCCAGCTCCTCGGAGGAGCCCCAGCCGGCGCTGTTCTTGCAGGATGATCCAGACGAACTTCATCGACATGGAGAACATGTTCGACCTGCTGAAAGAGAACCCAGAAGTAAGCAAAGCGCGGGGAGTGGGGCGTGCAGGACGCGGGGGTCGGCGTGGTGGCCCGGTGTCGGGGGGAAAGCAGACCTATGGCGGCAGCCCGCACGGTGGCACTCTCCTAGGTGAAGGACCTTCCTGGAGCAGGGCCCCTGCGCTTCCAGAGGGGCCAGATTGAGTTTGAGAACGTGCACTTCAGCTACTCCGGCGGGTGAGCCTCTCCTCCGCCACCTCCTGGCCCCCTGTTCCGTCATCCATTTACACGTGGCCACCCCTGTTTCTCTCAGCCCACCGCTGCCTTAGAAAGGGAGCCTGAGCCGGGGAGGGGCAGGGCCCAGGAGTGGCTCTGCCGGTGGAAGGGGTCACCGGGAGTGCCGCGGGCCTGCTGACCGTGCCCGCCCTTCCTTGCAGGCGAGAGACCCTGCAGGACGTGTCCTTCACCGTCATGCCCGGACAGACGCTGGCCCTGGTGAGAGAAGACCCGGGCGCTTGGCCCGGACTCCTTGAGTTTCTCTACTCCGGTGCCCCTCGAAGTTTGTGACCCGGGCTGTGGAGTCCTAATCCTGTCACGCAGGCCACAGGATTGAACAGAGCAGCCTCTGTGGACACTGGCGGCTTCTTGGAGAGTAAGCCTTAAGAGCCAGCGGGACTGAAAACGTTTTCCCTCTGTTTCCACTGCACCAGGTGGGCCCGTCGGGAGCCGGGAAGAGCACCGTGTTGCGCCTGCTGTTTCGTTTCTACAACATTGGCTCCGGCTGCATCCGAATTGACGGGCAGGACATCTCCCAGGTAGGGTTGTCGGGGAGGTGATTGTGAATCAGGGGCCTATGTGCAGAGGAAGGGCACTCTGGGGAGTGCTGGCCACTGTCCAGGGATAGAGAATGTCATCCCCACAAAAAGCAGCAGCTGAAGCCCTTGGCCTTCCTCTCACCATGTGATCTACCCGCATAAGGTAGTCGCGGCACACGTGGGCACACAGAGCATTTGGTTTCTTCATAGACGGAGAGACAGACTCAGGGAGATTGAGTGGCCCCCACAGCTAGGATTTGGGGTGGTGGTGGCAGGGTTCCTGAACCCCCTCCCACATGCTTCCCCTCCTGCCCCCAGTGCCCCCCTCCACTACCTCCGGGCCAGAGGGGGTGCATGGGGCAGTCTCACGGTTGGGGCTTGTGGTCTCTTGGCTCCAGGTGACCCAGATCTCCCTCCGGTCTCACATTGGAGTCGTGCCCCAGGACACCGTCCTCTTCAACGACACCATCGCCAACAACATCCGCTATGGCTGCATCACCGCGGGGGACGAAGAGGTGGTGGCGGCTGCCCAGGCTGCGGGCATCCATGAGGCCATCCTGACTTTCCCTGACGGTGAGCTCCCCTGCAGAGAGAGCCCCTCCCCTGCCCGATTCCGCCCTGCTCTTCCTTCCGACCTCTGCCCTGTCCCTTCCTGCTCGTCTGGTCCAGAAACCGAATGTAGCCTGTGTGACTTGAGGGAGGTGGGCGATGTTCACAGGGTACGAGACGCAAGTGGGCGAGCGCGGACTCAAGCTGAGTGGGGGGGAGAAGCAGCGCGTCGCCATTGCTCGCACCATCCTCAAGGCTCCAGACATCATTTTGCTGGATGAGGTGAGGGCCCGGGGCCCCCGCTCCCCTCCTTCCTCCCTTGCCCAGGCCCAGACCCCTGCTGCCAGCCAGCATCCCATCGCAGGTGCACAGCACAAATCCCTGCTTCAATAAAAACACCTTATGGTCCTCAAACGCAGAGAAGATTCTTTCTGATTCCCGAGGCCTCAGCTAGCAGCTTGTATCCTCCTTCCACGAGGACTTTGGGGGGCAGGGTCAGGTTTACCCAGATCCTCTCTGTAGGCAACATCCGCGCTGGATACGTCCAACGAGAGGGCCATCCAGGCTTCTCTGGCCAAAGTCTGCGCCGGCCGCACCACCATCGTGGTGGCACACAGGTACAGGACCGGGGCGGTGGGCAGCGGGCGCCCTCCTGTGCCGCACACTGCGTAACTCAGCTCTGATTCCTCAGGCTCTCAACTGTGGTTGATGCTGACCAGATCCTTGTCTTTAAGGATGGATGCATTGTGGAGCGAGGACGGTAAGGAACCCCACTCTATGAACAGGGCAGGGCCTCTGAACCGGGGCGGGGGGGGGGGGGAGGAAAAGATGAAATCCGAGGAGGAGTGTCAGAGGGATCTCCCAGGCCGATCCCTCTCCTCTCGTGGGCTGGAGGGGAGGACTCTTGGGGTTAAGCAGGTAGTCAGGACTTGCACTTTCCTCTTCCTCCTCGCCCCAGGCACGAGGCTCTGCTGTCCCGAGGCGGCATGTACGCGGACATGTGGCAGCTGCAGCAGCGGGGACAGGAAGAAGTCTCTGAGGATACCAGACCCCCAGACTGACACCGGTGACCAAAGCTGCGGCCACATCTCTCCCAAAGGAGAACTTGGAGGGGAACAAGATGTACCTCTTCTCCCGGCACACTTCATCCCACCATTGGGGTATGGTGCTAGCCATAACAGAGGAAAAGAACCTTTCAGAAAAGCACTTTTTGGGGAAATAAAAGTGTGGACTATGTTAGGATCCTTGTGACTCTGGTGGGGGGTACTGCGGGGGGCCTCTACCCTTAGGTCAAGGGAGCACTCTTGACAGGCCTCCTTTGGTTTCGGTTGGACAGGAGAAAGAAACACACCACCTGGAGGTCTTAGTGACTGCCAAGATCCTTTATTCCTTCCAGGCCCCTCCTTGCCCCCTACACATGGGGGCAGCCTCAGTGTAAAGGGAATGACATAACGCAGGGGGCCATACGGGGCCTGGCCAGCATCTGCCGAGGGCCCAGCCACCGGACTTTTCTAGCTGCTCTCTCCCAGGCAGCTGGAGAGGACAGCAGGCCCTTCTGTAGGCTCAGCTCCACACGCCGCTCCTCCGACGCTCCCTGGAGGTGGCCTCCTCGTTGTCACTCCTGGCTGCTCCCAGCCTCCTCTCCCTGTGAACCCTAGAGGTGTAGGGGCCACAGTCCTCCTCAGCTGAGCCTCCCTCCCCAAGCCCAGGGCCCTAGCACAGGCTGCAGTTGGACGGCTTCAAGCTGCGGCTCTGCGCCTGGAGCAAGGAAAGGGGAAGGAAGGGAAAACGGTGCAGCGTCAAGGAAAGGAGGGCCAGTCCTCACTTCAGAGCCCAGTGTGGGTGGGCTGGAGTCACACCAAAAACGAAAGGCTAACCACCATTGCAGCGCTTTCTCCCACCTGAGAAAGGCCCCCCACCTCCCCTCCCAGCGCAGGACCTGAGCTCCCCGTCCCCGTACCTGCCGCTGTCGGTATTCTGCCTCGCTGGCTGACAGTGCCTGGGCTAAAGCTAAGTCTTCTTCCTCCTGAGAACTGAGAGGGAGCAAGAGCGCAAGTTGGATGACAACAGTATCTAAAATGCGAGCCTCTGACCGGCTAGGCACGCCTGCGCTTGAGCGCTTCCGCGTACTCTCTCAGTCTCCGCACGACCCTACAAGGTAGGTGGTAGTTCCATCCCATTTTAGAGAAAATTAAGAACCTTTACGGGTTCAAGAACTTGTCAAAGGTCACATAGTTAATAAGCAGAATTTTGAGCCCCAGTTCTTAATTGGGGTTGGAGTGGTCCCACCAGCATCCCTCCAAACTGAGCCTTTGCCCACATGCCACCCTCTTTCACCAGAGGAGGTACCTTGGGGCCTGGGGTTTGGTTTCTGCCAGGGACAGTTCCAGGGCTCTTTGTAGAGCCTCATCCTCACTCTGCAAAAAGGAGAAAAGACCAGTTGCCCTGGCCTTTATTCTCCGGGGGGAGAGGGGGGTTGCTTCTGTCCACTTGCGCTCGCCCAACTCACCAAGCCATTCTGCAGGGCAATCACTGGAGGGGCTGTCGGGGACGGAGCCTGGGCTGTCGCTCTACGGCAGACATTCAAGAGGCTGGGGTCAGAGGTGTGCAGGGAAAAAAGGGAGAGAAGAACCAGGCAGGACTGCCTACCTGCTGGGAGAGGTAGATGAAGGCAACGTCCGACTTGGGCTGGGGACGGTGCTTGTGGAAGACAGACCTTGTGCTCTGGAGATGGCAGCGAGTCTGCGGGGAAAAGACACTCTTGGCACGCCTCCAAGGACAGTCAGCTTGCGTGCTCCTCCCAGGCCTTACCCAGGAGGTCAGGACGGGAGTTCCTCCCAACAGTGTGGAAAAACATGCACTTGAATAGGAAGCTAAGAAACTCCTCTAGCTAAAGGCAACAGGTTTGCTGCTCCTCAACTTGTAACGATAGAGGCTGAGTCAGTTCCAAAAGGATGGGATGATTCCCAAATGCAAGTACTGGACCTGGTTGCAATTACCCTGCCCGGCTGGTTGGGTGACTGTCCCCGGAGCAATCATGGTCCAGTGGGTGACGGTGCTTAATGCAGAAGTTTCGGCCACAGCGCTCGCAGGTCAGCTTCATCATTTCTCGCTGCCGGCAGCCAGAGCGTTCGCACTTATTGGTGAAGATCTGAGGTGGAGAGGGAAGGTTTGTCTCTGCTGAGACTCTGACCCGGTTCTCCAATCCCATCAAACAGCCGTTCCAGTTCGCAAGCATCCATGGTCCCAGCTGAGTCATGGCTAACCCCTCCAATGCTTACCTTACGTTTTTGCTGTGCTGGATCCGAGCGACAGTCTCGGTCGATGTGCTCCCCGACGGCGCGGTCAGGGGGCTCCCCTCTGGCCACAGGCACAGGCACATTACAGAGTGGGCATACAGGTACCTGGATATCCTAGAGTTAAGGAGTAAGGGTCAGTCTGTGGGCCGCTCCCAGTCCAATCAAATCTCTCCTGAAATAGCCTCCCTGAAAGAACCTGGATATGCCCCCCTATAAACGCACAAGGAAACAATGTTTCCAGCACTGAGCCTCAGAAAAACAATAAAGGAGAGGAGATGGGAGGCAGAGAGACTCTGGAGATAATGCAAGCATCCTCTACCAGCCCCCTCCCACCCTCAGACCACCCCCTCACCTTTTGGTAAGCAGATCCACAGTGATGCTGGGCGTAGGCCACATGGTCTGCGCAGAAGATGCCGGAGCAGGCGTCGCACTTGAGCGGCAAAAAATCTGCAGGGAACGGGTCGGACTACAGGTCCAGCGGGACCTCGACGTCATTCCCACTCACTCCGGCCTTCCACTCAGGGGAAGGAAAAACGCCGCCCGCCGGGTTTGCAACAAACTGCACCGGGTCCTAGGCCACTCTCTCCTTGGCCACGCCCCCTTGGCCACCGCCCCCAACTTCGGTCCCCGCCCTCCCCCGGCACTGCCAGCCCGGAGCCCACCCTTCGCCGCACCTGCAGCAACAAGCCCCGCTCCGCCCGGCCCCGCCCCCGGCGCGCTCCGCCCCTCACCCAGGCGCTGACAGCTCGGCTCGGAACAGTGAGCCCCGAGGTCCGGAAACTCCATCGCCGGGCCGGGCGGGGCCTGCTGGCAGAAGAAGCGGCGCTGAGCGTGTGGGGGGCTCTCGCTCCGGGTCCGGACCACGATCCCGCACTCCTGGGGGCTCCTGCCCCGCCCCTCCCTCTCCCCCTCCCTGCCGGGGTTACCGGAGCCTCAGCCCTTCCCGGCCAGCGACTCCCACTCCTCCCCCGGCGCGCGGGCGTGCTGACGTCATCGCGCAGGGCGGGCACGTCCTCGCAGTCCCTGGGCGGCGGGAGGAGCCTCCCCTGCCGAGCGGAGTTCCGCCCTCCCTGCTGGGTGAGGCGAGGGGGGCGGTGCGCGGCTTCGGGGTGGTGGGTGCCGGCTAAGCTCCCGGAAGGGCGAAAGCGCGGGAGAGCGGGGGGATAGACAATATGTTGGGGAGGGAGGGCTGGGGAGGCCAGGGGTCTTTCACGGTTGGGTCCCGCGCCCGCTGCTCGCTCTCGCCCTTTGGTTCACTGTCACAGCTGCTCTTCCTGCCCTCGAGCTGACGACTCCCATATTGCCTCGAAGTGCAGATTTCTCCCCGGACCTGCGGATCCTTCCTCCGGGTTTACCTCTGATGCCCTTTCTGTAAGACTTCCCTGACCCTCCCCAGTCTGAGTTAGGAGCAACTACTGTGTGATCTCCCCGATTCTGTACTAGCGCCCATTATCCCCTTGTTGTAATAAGCTGTTGACACGCGCGCACGTAAATGTGCGGGGAAATCAGGAACCACCTCTGTCTTGTTCTGGGTCCCTAACGCCCAGCGCAGTGGCTCGGATTGTGTGGGTTTGTTAGGTGGGCTTGATACGATGTCGAAAGTTGTTTTTAGAAGTAAGGTTGTTTTGGCACAAGAATGAAGTAAGTTGTGTCGGGATGTCGTCATCTTATCTGTTCTCACAGGTGAGAACTCAGTAGCAGCTCCTGAGGGGCCCCGGGGGCTTATTAATAAAAACATATGAAGAAGCAACTGGATGATATATACAAAGGCATGACTTACAGGGCAATTTATATACATTTCAGATACCCCAGTCTAGGGTGGACAAGTATTCTTTCAGTTAAAAGCTGAAGGGTGAGTGGATGTTGGTAGAAAGGAAGAGAGTGGAAGGAGATGGTGTTCCAGGCAGAGGAATCAGCAGGGACAAGGACCTGTAAATAAGAGAGGGAATAAGGTCCTTCAGATGAGCTTTAAGAAACTTGGGGCTATACGCAACTGATAAATTATTGAACACTACATCTGAAAGTAATGATGTACTATACTTGATGTCAGCTAATTTAACTTAAATTTGAAATTTAAATAGAAACATTTATTTAATTGAAATAAAAACAAAAAGAAAGCTTGGGGCATCTGGATCTGAGGTACAAAAAGCAGAAGCTGGCGAGTAGTAGGGACCAAATGCGCTCAGAGAGTGGAGGCCACAGCAGTATGGAGAATTTCAACATAAATATGACAAGAGACTAGAGATTGCTTTAAGCAAGGAAGGGGCATGATCAGGGTTGTATTTTGGGTGGGAGAAATTCTATTCCCAGAGCAATTATAAAGTACTCAAAAATTTTTTAAAGAAAAATTCCAACCTTATCTGCAGGAAACACTTTGACTTACCTCTATGCAAAAGTTCAGCCAGACATCGAGTTAGTGTATGGAGCACCTTTGTCCATTTTTTCAGGGAAGTCCTGACAGCTGCTTCCCTCAACCCAGCCTCATACCCTGGGGTGGCTCAGGACAGCCATGTTTCTGCTCCCCCAAAGATGATTGGTCTGGGCGTAATCACCCGACACGTACTGGGTATCCAGGTTTGTGTTCCCCCAAAAGCAGAGCCTGAGACAAGGATTCCGGTGCAGGTGGTTCAGGTAATCGTAGCCAAAGTAAAAGAGAGGGAGTGAGAGAGAAAGAAAGGAAGGAAAACCAATAAAGAATGTTATTGAGCTGGTTACCGCCATGCTGACAGGAGCTCAATTCCACTGGGAACCGTAGGAGAAACCACATAGACTGCACCTCAGACTTGTCTGTCTGAAGATCAGTAGGTGGGACTGAATCCTGTCTGCCACGACTTGGGGGTTGCTTCCAGGGGTGATGACTCTCCACGCCCACTTTGCACAGCCAGTGTGCACATGTGTACAAGCCGACTGAGCAATGGAGGCTTTGCCTTTAGGCAGAAATGGCAAGACTGGGCTTTGAGGTGGAAAGCCATTAGGGCTAATATGAAGGGCGCAGCTGAAGTCATAGATGGACGGAGCAAACCTGGCACAGGGCACCAGGAACATCTGCTATATTTGGCAATATTTGGCCCATTGGATTCTTTCCCAAGAATTTGGAATTGAGGCCAAGAGAATCAGTGTTCACGAAACCATGAGGCCTGTAACATATAACCTGTAGTTTGGCCTCTGCCGTACTTCCATTCTGTCATACTGACTGGGGGACAGGAAAAGAGATTGTTATCTGCAATACTCTGTTTTCCGCAGCGGGACACAGTGAGCTTCCTGCAAAGAGGTTGATTTTGTAGCTCACATATATGGGCTTAAGTCATACCATTACCTGATTCTTTTGTCTCCTCCCAAACTGTACACTTCGACAAAACTGTGGCTAACTGCCATTACCCCTTGATTTCACTTTGTCTGTTTTAAGATAGTTGTAAGTCATCCCATTAGATTCAGGGTATTTTTCTTTTCTTTTCTTTTCTCTTTGGTCATTTTTTAAAAATTAATATATAATGTATTATTTGCTTAGGGAGTACAGGTCTGTGACTCATCAGTCTTACATGATTCACAGCACTCACCATAGCACATACCCTCCCCAATGTCCATAAAATTCAGGGTATTTCTTAAGGCTTTGTCAGAATCTCTGATCACAACCTGAAATCAGGCCGATGACATTGTGGAGGCTCCTGATGTAGGTCTACACGTAGGCGAGACGTAAGGCCCTCTGCCATGGGACTTTTAACTTTTGACCTCGGCCCTATAGCAAGGACATGTTGAAAAGATTGCCATTTGTGAATTCCAACATATCTGTGAAATCCAGCCTCACTGTGGTTAGATTTAAACTTATGAAATGATTATTTTACTTTTTTTTTTTTTTAACTTAAAACTTTTTCAGATGGGGCGCCTGGCTGGCTCAGTTGGTAGAGCATGCAACTCTTGATTTTGGGGGTGTGAGTTTGAGCCCCACGTTGGGTTTCGCGATTACTTAAAAAAATAAAATCTTTAAAATTTTTTTTGTATGATCTAATCTAATCTAGCAGCATACATCATGGGCAAGAAATTTTTCTCTGACCTTCTATCTCATCTTGAGCCTGCTGGGTTTTTGCACCCAGATGTGAAGGCAGTTACTGTCTGAGAATATGGTCTAACTCCACACACCTTAAAAACAGATGTGCCAAATGTCTATGAACCTCTGCCCTTCAAACTTTTATTTTCTACTACTCATATGTAAGAAGAGGATATAAGATAAGAAAAAAGTTATGCAGCCATAAAGGGGACTCAAAACCAGTGGCATAAATAAGAAAGAAGTTTAGATTCTTGTTTGTATAATAATCCAGGGCTGGTATGAGAACACCTGTCAAGGACTTGCACACCTCTATTTTGTGGCCCCCCCCCATTCTAAGCTGTTGCCTTTGTCTATGTGGTCCCCAAAGAGTCCTTGCTCCAGGCAGCAGAATGAGGGAGCGGAAAAGGAGGGCATGCCGGTGATTTAAGGGTATGACCCCGAATTTGCATACATCACTTCTGGGCACTTTGGATGGACCAGCACTTAGTCACAACGATCATAACTAGCTCCGCCAGGCTCATTCCCTTGCTGGGAAATGTAGTCCTCAGCTGGATGGTCATGTGCCCAGATCAAATTTCAATTATCATGTCAGTGAAGGAAAACAGGTATTTAGGAGGAGACTAGTGTCACAAGGGGGAAATAAAGGATACATTTTATGATACGTGGACCATCTCGAGCTTGAAGTAGTAAAGCAGGGTGTGGGTCCCTTAACGTCCCATAGCAACCAAGACTGTAGAAGGCCTCTTAGCTCAGGCGGTCTGAGGATGAGAAAGACGGGATTGAGACCGCTTGGCCAGTCTCCTGTCATCAACAGGAGACTCTCTGTTGGTTGTCTACCCAACAGCCTCTCCCAGCTCCCTCCTTGAGGACAAAACCATGATTTTAATCACCCGCTTCCAAACAGTTGCGTTGTGCATGGATCCCTTTGCAGCCCCCAGGATGAGTTAAATGGCCTAAGTCAGTGTTTTTCAAACTTCTTAACCACTACCAACATCGAATACCCATTTCATAACCACATTTCATAAGCCAGCACATCCTCACAGAGGCCAAAACTGATACTTGACCTTATCATGTTTGACACACTCCGATGTTCTGTTCTATTTCATTTTTTTAAAAAAATTTTTTTAAAGGTTTTTTTTTTTTTGAAAGTTTATTTATTTATTTATTTGAGGGACAGAGAAAGTGAGAGCATGAGAGGAGAGAAGGTTAGAGGAAGAAGCAGACTCCCCGCAGAGCTGGGAGCCCAATGTGGGACTTGATCCTGGAAGTCAAGGATCATGACCTGAGCCGAAGGCAGTTGCTCAACCAAATGAGCCACCCAGGCGCCCATGTTCTATTTCATTTTTTAAAAAATCTGGTTGCCCAGTCACTATGTTGATTTCCAGCCCACTCTCCCATTAATGGTTTGCAATCTTTGCTTTTGGGGGGAGAGGGAACCAAGTTGCTCTAAGCCAATTAAGCTGCCTTCATTCTCCTTGGTTAAACCATATAATGCAATTTGTATCTGAAAGAAAAGTTTATCCTTAACTCTAAAAAAGACAAAATGATCATTCTCTTTAAAAAGCATATGCTAAAAACACAATGCTGGAGTTTTTCTAATAAGCCTACTTCATCTAGTGCTCTTGGAAATATAACTTGTTGTATTTGGCTAACAGTCCACTACTGATAAAAGCACAATTTCAGTTTGTAGCATTGAGCTGTGGAAATTGATAAGGTGTTGTTCATATATAACTGCGAAGAAACATACATAACCCCAAAGGCATTTTTTTTCCTTGTGGAATGTTAATCAGTTTGTAACCAACCTAGTAATTTTGTTCATTTATTGATACACATTTCTTCCTTGAAAACACGAATTTTTTGCATTCTTTACCACTTTCCTCATTCATGATTTAAATAAAGCCTTTATATGCACATACTATTTGTTTTTAATATTTTATTTATCTGAGAGAGAGCACAAGCAGGGGGAGCAGCAGGCAGAGGGAGAAGTAGGCTCCTCTGCTAAGCAAGGAGCTTGATGCAATACTTGATCCCAGGACCCTGGGATTGTGACCTGAGCCAAAGGCAGACACTTACCAGCTGAGCCACCCAGGCCTCCCTTTCCTATCTATTCAGATGAGAATTTATTTCTGCTCTAACCATTGCCTGTGATGGGTAGCACTTAGGCAGCCATTTTGTGACCATGAGTGGAGCCAAGCAGAGAGGATGATCCAACATGTTGAAGATGAAGAGAAGATAGATAGAAAAGATCCAGGGTCATTGATAAATGAACTACCCTGCGCACTGTATGTGGCCTTTTAATATACGACAGTAAGTGTCCTTGTTGGCAAAGCTTTCCGCATCTTACAACCCAAAGCTTCCTTTTCGATGTACCTGTTATGGAAGCTCGTATTAATAAAAATGAACATTTGATTCCTTCACTTGGAACTTTGTGCTGGTGTATTGTCTGCATAAAGCGTTCGCTGCGGTAGTAGCAGTAGAGTGATTTCTGAGCTCTCTAACTGACCTTTTAGACCCTCCCCTCACAGCTCTGGCAGGACTTGATATACTGACATTATAATCTGCATTAATATTCTGTTTACTTTTTTTTCCCTGTTTTTTATTTATTTGACAGAGAGAGCAAGAGCTCACAAGTAGGCGGGGGGGGGGGGGGGG
>CM052810.1:158280585-158359808 GCA_028533885.1 Nasua narica | reverse complement strand
TTTTAAATCATGCTCTTGGTATTAAACTATAATCATTTGGTTTCAAGATTTTTTTTTTTTCTCGCTACATTCATCCGTGGCTTTAGAATTGTAGTCTTTCAGTTTTGGGAACATTGTTTGGAGCAGACTAAACAAAGATAAACACTGTCTCTCTCCCCGCTCCCGCTTCATGGATGCTGAGATAACCGAAGGCTTAGAGACCCCTAAAAATAAAATCTTTGGAGCTCTTTCTTGGGAATTTGCCAAAATGTTTTAACCGTCCCCAAGACTTACTTCAGACTCCGCAGAGACACGAGAGAGAGTGAAGCTCTGGGTCTTCCGCTTTTCTCAGGCAAGACATCTCCTAACTGATGGGTTACGGTCTAGATGAAGCTATTCGTGAGAATCGACACCCCAGGAGCTTTTGAAGACCACTCCCTAATGAGACTCTGGATGTAGGGTCCGAGCTTCCTGAATAAAGGAATAAAGGAGAGAAATCCAGTAACATTTCCACCTTGACCGAGCTGTGTCAGAAGGTATTAGTCAACAATCAAGCCCTGCCCCGGCGTAAGTCTCTTTTATTGTAGCCCAACAAAGCCTACGCAGACCCCATAAGCAGCTTTGTGCTTCAGCTGCGAGAGTAACCGGACAGGAGTCCCTTCTCTGGAACAGCAGAAATCAGCTCCTCAGGGACTGAGCGGGCAGGCGCTGAGCCAGACGCCTCTAGTTTCAGGGTCAGCGGGTTTAAAGCAGACAAGGTCAAAGCGAGGATGTCGGCAAGGATGTCTCCGACCCGATTAGACTCAAATACTGGCTAATGGTATCTGCTCGGTGATCTTCCTCCTCCTCAGTCAGCTGTCAGAGAATGAGGGCACGCAGAAGGGGAAAGGAAAGCCGTTAAGTGTCTGGCATGAAAACCTTTTGAAAGAGATCTTATGTGTTCCCATTTTGCAGATGAGCTTATGGAGATGGGATTTGGAGCCAGATTTTTGTGTTGCCTTGAGTCCCGTGTTATCTCCTGCGACAACGTAGCCCCCCTGAAATCTACTCTGTGGCCTTCTTAACAACTGAAAAGAGGAGTCTTTTTTTTTTTTTTTAAAGAAGATTATTTATTTATTTGACACAGAGAGAGAGATCACAAGTAGGCAGAGAGGCAGGCAGAAAGAGAGGGGGAAGCAGACTCCCTGCTGAGCGGAGAGCCCGATATAGGGCTCGATCCCAGGACCCTGGGATCATAACTTGAGCCGAAGGCTGAGGCACTAACCCACTGAGCCACCCTGGCGTTCCTGAAAAGAAGAGTCTTAAGTGGTGGTTTTCTCCGAGTGTTTGTGGGAAATCCCAAATGTCTGCATGGGTTATCAATAATCAAACACCCTATCATAGCAAGGTGTTTAAATATCTAAGTGAGATAACCAGGATAGGGAAGCTCTTTGGAACGGTCCCAGGAGATCCACAGAGCGGCGCCTTCTTTGCGGTCAGCCTCCGTCTCTGGTACCGTCCCTTGTCTCCCTCAAGTGCCCTAGCTCTCCTGCGAGCTAATTAGACTCCAAGTTCAAATCATAGGACTTTATGGGTTGCAGGGTGATCTCACGGACATTTGATTCAATCCGCTGAATAATGCCCTGAGCGTAAAGAAGGTGAAAGCCCATGGTCTCTAACCCCAGCTGGTCAGTGTCTAGTAGTAAAGACACACAAACCACTAATTCAAAGGGGAAAGTGCCCCAATACAGCGGCTTTCAAACTTATTCAGTCTTGACCCACACCAGGAAATATGTTTTATGCCTCATCCCAATATATAGAAATATAAAATAAATGCTATTTAAGGTTCCCTAGATTGATTTCATGAGCCACTAATTCATGAAAGTTTGAAAACCATGCTCTCATGTATGTGCAGAGGCTATAGGACACAGAAAAGGGAGCCAGTAATGCTCGGGAGAGGGGCCAGGGAGGGACAGTGAGAATTCTCCAGGTGGACAAGAAACCGAAGGTACTCCAGCCACAGGAAGGTCACGGGAAGGGCATCGCAAATGTCACAGACTACCCTCACAATAGGGCATGGAAGAGACTGGGGCTTGGAAGATGGAAAGAGAATTTCTCTTAAATATAGTAGATGGAGCATACACATTTCATGTTTGTTCTCTTCTCAAACTCCACTAAAATAATAATAAAGGAATGAAGAGAGCAGAAGAATGCACGGAGATATGATTTTAAAAAACCATCTTGACTGTCCAACTCTTGGTTTCGACTCAGGTTGTGATCTCAGGGCGGTTAGATGGAGCCCCACATCGGGCTCTGTGCTCAGACTTCTGTTGAAGTCTGTCCCTCCCCGAGCTCGCTTCGGCAACACACGAACTAGAATCAGAAGGATACAGAGAAGATTAGCATGGCTCCCGAACAAAGATGACACACAAATTCAGGAAGCATTTCATACTTTTAAAGATTTCATTTATTTATTTGACAGAGAGAGGGAGAGAGCAGGAACACAAGCAGGGGGAGTGGGAGAGAGAGAAGCAGGCTCCCCGCTGAGCAGGGAGCCCGATGCGGGGCTCGATCCCAGGACCCCAGGACCATGACCCGAGCCGAAGGCAGACGCCTAACAACGGAGCCACCCAGGGACCCCGAAGCGTTTCATATTAAAAAAAAAAAAAAAAAAAAAGACTCTCTCTCCCTCTGACCCTCTCCACATCTTTCTCTCTCTCTAGAAGTAAATAAATCTTTAAAAAGAAGAAAATCTCGGGGAGGGTGCACCTGGCTGGCTCAATCAGCAGAGTGCGGGACTCTTGCTCTCAGGGGGTGAATTCAAGGCACACGTTGGGTGTGGAGCCTAATTTAAAAAAAAAAAAAAGAGAGAAAGAAAACATCTTGGAAAATGGAAAGGTTACAATAGAGGGATAATGGGAACAAGCCAGTTTGGGCTGCAGGGCCTTGGAAAGGCTTGGGATGGGAAGCGCCAGGTAACTGAAGGGAGGATGGAAGGCTGGGGTTGAAAACAGAAGGAGGAGTTGAAGAGCTACTTAAGCAGCAGTTAGATTCCCTGATCCCCTCCTCTGACCTGGGAAGCCGCTCTTACCCCAGCAGAAGGCAGGAGGTACACTCCCCCGAGAATAGCCCAGAGGGACTCTGGGATTCAGGTCATCAGATGCCAGTGAGGGGGGAGAAGGAGAAACCGCACCCTGATTATACCTCGCAGCTAGAGCGCTGGCTGCCAAGTTTACATTCCCCAGGCTGGAAATTGCAGCCTTCTTCTGCAGGGTAATGGGCCAGCCTAAAAGAAAAGACCCACAGATCCTGGCCCCATTCAGGGGTCCCCAACAAAATGGTTGTTCCCACCAAGACGCTGAGCACTGAGTCCTGCCTGTGCCTGGAGAGCATTCAGTGGGCCTTTAGGTGCCTCTGCTCAAATAGAAAAGAACAAACTAAGATTTGGGGGCTATTGCTCCCATAAAAGACAAAGACCAAAATAGAGAAAAAACTGTGGTGGGAGGCAGTAGGGACAATGCAGGGAACATAAAAAAATATAATTAATATAACAGTAATAATAATAAGTAATTATTGTATATTATATATAATTTTATTATGTGTAATTATATACTATATATGGTTATAGGACATACTAATAATGATTAATGCAATATCTTCAGAGAGCAGATTTTTCATCTAACACACAAGAGGAAGAAACTATAAAAAAGGATATTTGGTTTTTTTTTTAAAGATTTTATTTATTTATCGACAGAGAGGAGAGAGATCATAAGTAGGCAGAGAGGCCGGCAGAGAGAGAGGGGGAAGCAGGCTCCCCGCTGAGCAGAGAGCCCGATGTGGGGCTGGATCCCAGGACCCTGAGATCATGACCCGAGCTGAAGGCAGAGGCTTTAACCCACTGAGCCACCCAGGCGCCCCTAAAAAAGGATATTTGGAAAACAAAGAAAGTGCTTAGAAATAAAAACTGTAGGGCACCTGGTTGAGCATCTACCTTTGGCTCAGGTCGTGATCTCAGGGTCCTGGGATCGAGCCCCATGTTGGGATCTCTACTCGGTGCAGAGTCTGCTTCTCCCCTACCCCATAAATAAATTAAAAAAGAAAAAGAAATAAGATGATCACAGATTAAAAAATTCAGAAGGATGGTTGCAATGGAAAATCGAGAAGATATTTTAGAAAGTAGAACCAGAAAGGAAAAGAAATGGACAAGTAGGAAAGCACAGATAAGAAAATCTCAGTCTTGAAGGAGTCAGAGTTGGGGAGGGGAGCGGGGGGGGGGGGTAGGGAACTATATTCCTGACCGAGAGACACAAATGCAAAGGAGTGACTAATGAGAATGAGGGATGACAAATACTTGTGTTGTGGTTGGAATATCAGATTAGAGGGGGGAATGGGCAGAGACATGAGGCTGAATAGCCAGGTAGCTTTTGTATTATTTTGAAATGTGTGCTTATAAACATTTATAGTCAGCGGTAAAAGGAGCCTTCTAACTCCCACCTCTGTGTATTCTTTCCACAGAGCCAAGGGCAGCATGATATAGACCAACAGTTCTCAGCAGGGTGGGCTGAGCGTGGGGGGCGGGGGTGGGGTGGCCAATTTTGCCACCAGGGACCATCTGCGAGGGTGGAGGGGAATCAGGGGACGGGGCTACTGACATTTCATGGAGAGGTTAAGGATGCTATTATCCCTTCTGGATAAACAGGACAGTCCCTACCACTACCGACGAAGAATTATCTGGCTCAGAAGGTCAATAGTACAGTCAATAGTTGAGAAACCCTGATTTAGACGAAATATAAAATTGGAACTATTCTGAGTGAGTTCAAATCGCTTCAGTATTTATTTTACATAAAACAATCATTTATTTTTACAGAAAAATGCTCAACATTTTCAAAAGTAGTTTCTGAATACCTTTGAAAGACATACACACAGGATGCCTGGGTGGCTCAGTCGGTTAAGCGTCTGCCTTCGGCTCAGGTCATGATCCCGGGGTCCTGGGATCCAGCCCCATTTTGGGGGGGCTAGATCCCATGTTGGGCTCCCTGCTCAGCGGGGAGTCTGCTTCTCCCTCTGTTCTTCCCCTCCACTCCCCTCCGCTTGTGCTCTCTCTCTCTCAAATAAATAAATAAATATTTTTTTTTTTTAAAAGAAGGACACATATACACATAACTAAATGTAAAATGTAGGGGTGCTTGGGTGACTCAGTGGGCTAAAGACTTTGCCTTCCACTCAGGCCATGATCTCAGGTGCCTGGGATCGAGCCCCACATCAGGTTCTCTGCTCAGCAGGGAGCCTGCTTCCCCCTCTCTCTCTGCCTGCCTCTCTACCTACCTGTGGTCTCTTTCTCTCAGTCAAATAAATAAACAAATTATTTAAAAATAATAAAAAAACTAAATGTAAAAATGAAAGTTTAAAAAGTATGAATATTGAATATACCTTATTATTTTAATGTAAATTTCTAGAATATAAAATTAGTAAATTTCAAAGTAAACACTAAACAGCAGTCCAAATTGAAATGTAATCATAAATCATTAAAAATAAAATTATTTGTTATTTTTAAAAATAGTGATCTCTTAAAGAAAATATATCAAGGTGTCACTGGTAAGTTTTAAGTGTATCTTGTGTGCAAATTTTCCCAGCTGCTGAAAAAGGGCTTTCTGGTATGACACTACTCAAAAGAACGTGAGGAGATGGAGTTATAAATCTAACTTCAAATACAGTTCTTTGACTCTTCCTTATTTAAATAATTTCATCTTTTGTTAATAACTTTTTTTTTTAGAAGATTTTATTTATTTATTTGAGAGAGAGAGTAAGCGAGAGAGAGCATGTGAGGCAGGGGAGAGGCAGAGGAGAAACAGACTCCCCGAAGAGCAAGGAGCCCAAGGCGGGGCTTGATCCTAGGACCCCAAGATCATAACCTGAGCTGAAGGCAGCCGCCTAACAACTAAGCCACCCAGGCACCCCTTCTTTGATAACTTTTTAAAAGAACAGTTGACACACAATGTTAGTTAGTTGCAGGTGTAGAACATAGGGATTCTATAAGTTTATACATTTTGTTGTGCTTACCACAAATATAAGGAGGAGATATTTTTGAGCCAATATTTTTGTTTCTTGAGGCAGATGTGATGTTTTTCTTCTGATTTCTAGCAAGCTCTAGGTTTTGTTTCAAAAGCGAAATTTCTGATTTGTAGCCATCTTTAATTTCATTGAATACAGACTGAGATTCTGATGCAGAGACTCAATATTAATTTTAATGTTGTCCTGTTCCTAATTCTATTTGTTTTGTTTTGTTTTTATTTGACAAAGAGGTAGAGAGAGAGCACAAGTAGGCAGAGCAGCAGCCAGGGGGAGAGAGGGAAGCAGGCTCCCTGCCAAGCAGGAAACCCAGTGGGGGGCTTGATTCCAGGACCTGGAATCATGACCTGAGCTGAAGTCAGGCAGCCGCTTAACCGACTAAGCCACTCAGGGGCCCCCTAATTCTACTTGTTTCAAGTGTCTCTGAACTAGTAAAACCCTTCTTGGAAGAGAAGCTCGTTTCGTCCATTGACATTGTCTCTCATCCTGAAGTCTGTGGAGTTCAACAGTGCTTTCTAAACAAATAAAATATACTCTTGGGACTCCTGGGAGGCTCAGTTGGTTAAGCGTCTGCCTTCGGCTCAAGATGTGATCTCAGGGTCCTGGGATCCAGCCCCGCATTGGCCTCCCTGCTCAGCAGGGAGTCTGCTTCTCCCTTAGCCTCTGCTCCTCCCTGCCCTTGTGCTCTCTCTCAAATAAATAAATAAAACCTTACAAAAAAAATAAACCTAAAAGAATACCCTCTAAAAAGAAATAAGACTTTCTGTGCTCAAATTTTTCATTCAGCTGTACCTCATTTATAAATGATTCAGAATTCAGATTTCTTTTTCTAATGTCAAAAGAATGATTTTTACCTCAACTAAAATTCTATGTTGGTACTTTAGAATATGAGGATTATGGGAAAAGCGGAATACTGAAAAATAATGTTGTAACCACAACGAGTTGTGCAACCTTGGGAAGGCTCAATACCTCACTCAGCCTTAATTTCACCATCTGTAAAATGGGTGTCCTACATCCAAATGCAGCAATGAAGAGCACATAAAAGGATATAGGTAAAGCACTTTGATCTATGACTGAATGTATACTCTATAACTTAGCAAATGTATATAATTAGTTTTTACTAAATTGTCCATTTCCCGTGTATTAATACATGGTATTTATTTTTTTATTTTATTTTTTAAAGATTTTATGTATTTATTTGACAGAGAGAGACACAGCAAAAGAGGGAACACAAGCAGGAGGGGTGGGGGAGGGAGAAGCAGGCTTCCCGCTGAGCAGGGAGCCCGACTCGGGGCTCAATCCCAGGATCCTGGGATCATGCCCTGAGCCGAAGGCAGACGCCCAACGACTGAGCCACCCAGGCGCCCCAAGGTCTTTATTATTTTTTTTTTTCAATGTGTAGATTGTCAGGGCAATTCTTTGAATATAATTTCCAGATAAGCTTGGTGTGGTGATTTTAAAATACATCCACAAATTCTTTGCTACTTCTCCTTTCACAAGTGGGAGTTGGACTCAGTCATTTGCTTCTAACACATTGAAGACAGCGGAGGTGATAGAGTGTGACATTTGACACTAGGTCATACAAAAAAGCATGGTGACTTCCTTCTTGCTCTCTTGGATCACTTGCTCTAGGGAAGGTAGCTGTCTCATGATGATACTCAAGGGGCCAATGGAAGAGGTTAGGGTGATAAGGAACCCAGGCTTCTTGCCAACAAGTGAGTCACTGAGGTTTCTAGGCAACAGCCGCCTAAGGGAAGCAGATCCCCTAGCCCCAGGCAAGCTTTCAGATGACTGCGGCCAGCCGCAGCTCACATCTTCACCGCAACCTTGTTGGGGACTTTCAACCAGAGCGACCCAGATACTCCCGGATCCTGATCCTCAGAAATAGTGTAGATAATGTTGTTTTAGGCTGCAAAGTTTCGGAGTACTTCGTTCTGTGGAAATAGACAATCAATACCCCTGGTGTTGACACTTTCTATTGATCTATGACATACATACAGAAATGTATATGGGTGATTGAATTTTCGCAAATTCAACACTCCTGTATAACCAGCACCCTGATCAGGAAATAAGATATAACCGCTCTCAAGAAGAGCCCTCCAACTGCTGCTCCCCCACGCCCAAGGGGAGCCACTATCTTGACTTTCAACAATGTAAATGTACTTTATAAAAATGGAATCATATATATATGTATATATATATATATATGACTTTATTTGAGAGAGAGCGAGCACGAGTGGGAGGGGCAGAGGGAGAGGGAGAGAGAATCTCAAGCAGACTCCTCGCTGAGTCTGACCCCAACACAGGGCTCAATCCCACAACCCTGAGATCAGAACCTGAGTCAAAACCAAGTGTCGGACATTCAACCAACTGTGCCCCATGTATTATATACTTTTTGTGTCTAGTTTCTTTTATTCAGTATCTTATTTATGAGATCCACACATATTTTCGTACTTATAGTTCGTTCATTCTATCTAGTTGCCAGGATATACATTTATCCATTGAATAGCAAACTTCTATGTGTTAGTTATCATATGTATTCCTTCCTGACATTGTGTCATGTTTGCTTCACCATTCTCTCCCCTTTCTCTCTCTCTCTGTCTCCACACACACACACACACACGCGCGCGCGCGCGCGCGCATCATGTATTCACATACTCATTTATTTTCATTTCTAAATGATTTGATATAATTTCCAGAGAACATAGCCCTTCACCTCTAAAATCTTTAGAATGTCTAACCTAAATATAAGGATATTCTCTTATAGAAACAAAGTGAATGTCAGGAAGTCTTTTAGGTCTTTTATCTAATATACAATACATACTCAAATTCTACCAGTTGCACCAAGAGGGCCCTTACAGTAACATTTTTATAGTAACTTTATATTAACTTTTTCTTCCACCTAGGATTTCATCCAAGATCATCTCTTGCATTATCCTCCTTTCCCTTTCATCTCCTCTTTAATCTTGAACAGTTCCTCAGTTTTTCATTATTTTGTATGAAATGGACAATTTTGAAGGGGAGTCAACTCATTTTTCATACTTAAAAAAATACTCTGAGATTTCTTTTTAACCTTATCCCATTTCTGCTGAGCCACATTTTTTTTTTCAAGCAAGCACTAATACATATAATTGGATTTTTGTTCAAAATTATTTAGTTGAGTCTGAATAGTTTGGTCAAAATTGTTTTTGAAATAATATGATACCTTGATACAATCACAGAAAATCAAGCCAGTTGGGCAATCTTATTTTAAACTCAGAAAAACCTTTAGCTTCAAAACCAACAAATATGAACTTCCAAATCTAGGTCATTTTCATTGCCTTTGGCCTAGCCCAGGAACAAAGAGCTCACAAGTCTATGTGAAGGTTACTTTACCTTAGCTACCTTCTACTCTAGAACGAGAACGGACCAAGCCAAGATATCTACTGGCAAGAGGTATATACCAATCACCACAATCAGCACCTTTGGCTGCTTCCAAGGTTCAAACGCTGGTTTAGTTTAGCTCAACATACGTTTATTGAGCATCGACTATGGGGCCAGGCACTGTGCTAGGCTCTGGAAATATTCAGATGACTAAAACATAGCCCCTGCCTTCAACAGTAAGCATTATAGTGGAAGTTATACATATACACATTTACCTATATATCCACTATACCACACTTGGATAGAGAAAATGAAGATTATATGTGATGCATGGAAAAATAGAAGTACACGGAGGGAACACTAGGCGAGGAGGTCTGATATGGGGGGGCAGGTGACCTGAGACATCAGGGGAGTCTTTGTGGAGTGCAGCCCAAAGTCCATGTTAAGAGACAAGTGAAGTGTTTGCCAGACAGAGGGGTAGGGTGTGTGTTTGTGTGAAGAGCAGGGGTGAGGTTGGGCAGCACAACCGAGCAGAGGGAAGGACCAGCTGTTTGGGGTTTGATGCTGTAGTGTGAAAAGCAAGACAGGGCATACCCAGTGTTGGCCTCACTGAAATAAATTTCCTTCTTGTGTTTTTTTTTTTTAATTTAAGATTTTATTTATTTATTTGCCAGAAAGAGAGAGCACAAGCAGGAGAAGCAGCAGGTAGAGGGAGAAGCAGGCTTCCCGCTGAGCTGGGAGCCCAATGTGGGGCTCGATCCCAGGACCCTGGGATAATGACCTGAGCCGAAGGGAGAAGGGAGATGCTTAACTGACTGAGCCATCCGAGTGCTCTGAAATTAATACCCTTCTTGTTTTACCACCACCACCATCGCCAAAAAAAAAAAAAAAAAAAAAGCAACAGGAAAGGGCAGATCTCAGAGTTTTTTTTAACCACATCAGGAAGCTTGAATGAAAGTTTGTAGAAGGAGAACCTTTGATCAATATTAAACAGCAGAAAGATCATAAAATTTGTGTCTTAAGATTATCTAGCCACATTTGGGGATGTGAATTTCTGCAGGGGACAAGAGTGTGGACAGGGAAACTGTCCTCGTGTGTCAGGTAAGTGATGAGGGGGGTGTGACTCAGGGTTGTGGTATAAGTGACAGAAACAAGAAATAATTAGGACATCCAATTAGCCGCAACTGGTGATTGCATGTGGGATGAGGGAGAGAAGTAGGCCTTTGTGGTTGGTGGTGCCAGCAAGCAAGATGGAAAGTAAAGAAGAAACCTATCTGTTTGGGCAGGGGGCGGCAGAGTGAGAAGAGTTTTCCGTATGCGGAGTAGAGAGCACTCCTGGGATGTTCGAGTGGAGATGCCTTGCGGGAAGTTCCAGGCGTGGAGCCGAGCTAAGATGTAGAAGTCTTCAGCATGGGATGGACACGTGGAATTGCCCAGGCAGCGAGAAGCAAAACGAACCAGTGACACGCTCACTGACCACCAACATTGAGCAGGTGGAGGAAGTGCGAGGAAACTTAAGTCAGCCACTGAAAGCAAAGCCATATGGTCATATAGAATCCTTCTGTGATGAAATTAACAGCGAATCTTTGATCTTTGTACTTTTAAAGATCATTTGCATGCACTCTGTTCTGCATAAGCCTTGTCCAGAAAAAGAAAATCTGCCCACACTACTATTAATCACATTCTCCTCGAAGACTTCATTTCTGCCCTCTGAAGTCCTATGGATCACCCTCCAGAGTCTGAAGGCAGCTAATGTGACTCAGTTCATCTCCCTCTTCTTGGAACCTCTGTTCCCCCCACAGTTCCCCATTGGATCATGATCAACCTCCATCTCTGGTGATCCCTTTCTGGGCGCACTGAAATTTGTCAGCCTTTCCAGGACCAAAGCAAGTCATCCCTGGCGATATTCTAACCTGTGCACGGCACACTACATACAGGTCTTACCTCCCTTGCTCCGGAAACAGTATTTGCAGTAATGCAGCCTAAAATTTAGCTTGTGATCAGCCACCTTACACTATTAGCTGTTGGAATGTGTAGGTAACTAGAGCACATGGCCCTTCCCTCCAGTGTAAATGTAACCCGCTCTTCTTGCCCCAGCCTGTACTCTATAGGGGATTTTTGTTTAGCCTAAATTGTAGGTTTCACATTTCTGCTCATTTGTCTTTCACTCATAGGAAAAGTTTTCTTGTCTCTTTCATCATGGGGAGAAAATAGCCAGGACACCTGTTCAGGAAAAAAAAAACAAAACTCTATATAGATAAACATGTAGCAACCATCAGACCAATGTGAGTGTCCAGAATTGACCCTAAGGGAATGCCCAGTCTATGGTGAATGTTTTGATCCAACTGAGCCTTCTGGCTTCATCTTCAGACAGTAAGTTTGAGGAAATGGGTTAAAGGTGAGACGTATGGCAGCCATTGTCTTTCGGATTTGTTGGTTCTATTTTTCTTGCATTTCCTGTTTATCAGAACTGTTTTCCTATTCCCTTCTGAGACCTCTAGATGATTAAAAGTTCATGTTCCTTAGAGGCAGAGGACAGGGCCTCAGTCAACTCTAACAGATGGTCTCCCAGGCAAAGGTGAAATAAAATAAAAAGAGACACAGCATATGAGTCAACCCCCAAAGTCAGGCAGCATTGCCATACGGTTCCTCCAGCTGAAGGCAGAGGGTGTGAACTCATGAAGAGGCCCTCTGCTCAGGTCAGGGCTTTCTCTAATATTGTTCTTCCTCCGCCAAAGAGCAAGGACTGCTGAGTCCACTCTATGAAGCTGAGATATTAGATTGGTTCTCTATGGCTCCCAAGTCCTTGAACGTCTTCCCATTTGTGCCCTTTCAATGGACACGGGCTTCCTGTTCCAGCGATCGCTGGAGCCAAACTACCTAACGTCTGGATCCTGACTGCTATTTACTAGGACTGTGGCCTTCAGCACTTAACTCATCTGTAAAATGGAGTTACTAACGGTATGTATCTCAAGATTATGAGGAAAAAACATGAGTTACTAAACATAAATCACTGGGGCGCCTGGGTGGCTCCGTCGGTTAAGTGTCCAACTCTGGTTTCAGCTCAGGTCGTGATCTGAGGGTCCTGAGATGGAGCCCCAGTCAGACCCCACGCTCAGCGCAGTCAGCCCGGTGCTTTCCTCCCCCCCCACCTCCCCACACACTCTTAAAATCTTAAAAAAACCCACATAAATCAGAAGAGTGCTCAGCACATATTATGCCTTCAATTAGCGTAAGATGCTATTCCCATAGTGTACCTTGACCTCAGATCAGTTTTGATATGGGCATTAAGTCCTACTCATTTGGGTACGCACGATAGATAAATCACTGCTGAGGGAGCTAATCAGTAACACGTGGATGGGTAAGGGCTGTAGGCAGCATCGTAAACAACTGTTACCGTCCCCGATTTCTACTGATGGGGAAGACGAGCCAATTTCCTCCTGCATTTATTTATTCGCACATGCTAAATCTCACTAAACATATCATGCTGTCAGGGAAGACGATTGGGGGCAAGTTAGGGCTGTCAGGTAATGCTTGCTTCTGGCTTTTTGCACCAAGAGAAGTCGCCAGGAACCAGGGAGCTGGGGCCCGGGGCGGGCGGGGGGCGGGTGGGGGGGGCAGTGCAGGAGGGAGCTCCCAGTGAGGCAGGCAGGCAGCAGTTCTGGCCAATCAACACTTTATTTTTCCAGTCAACACCCGCACAGATGTTACCTACTGCCTCCGACCCTAACAGGAGGTCCCATCCCACTGGACCATCAGTGGCCCCCCGAGAGCAGTCTCTTTATTCCTTCCTAGGATAGTAAGAAAGCCCGTCGTCCCAACAGGAGAGCTCCCGCTCACGACGAGGTGCTGGCGCACGCGCTGTGGGACTCCTGCTCTCCCCCCTGATCAGGAAAGGCCCGGGTGAACTAGGGCACCGGCGCAGCAGAGCTGACGTGGGCGACGGCGGCCTAAGCGCATCCCCACTGGCCTGACCCGCCACCCCAGCTTTAGTCCGTACCACCCAGACGGGGCCTCCCGAAAGCTTAGCCACGGCCTGCTGGGAAGGAGAAGCTGGCCAAGAGTGGGGATTGAGCTGCTGAGGACAGGACACAGGCAGGATATAAAGCAGGGGAAAACGTGGGACAGGAGAGGATGATAAAGTGCCCAAACTAAACCACCAGTGGGACACGAGGGCAGAGCAGCACAGGTCCCTGAGGATAGGAGGAAAAAAGAACAGGACAGACCGCCAGGGCTTGAGGCGTAGTGGAATGAGAAGGGAAATGAGGCAGGGAGGCAAGTGCAGGCTGTGGGAAGGACTTCCCTAGCCCTATTCACATCCACTAACCCGAGTGTAAAATTATTTACAAACTTAAAACCAATCCCAGGCACGGGCACTGTGCCAGGCCCGGGACAGCAGGCAGGCAGAGGGTGGACTGGCTACCGTCCGACAGCCAGCTTCCCCACACGCGACCTCTCCCTAGAGCAGGGAAGAGGAGCCAGTGCTGGCCCTAGCCAGGAAGCCCTACTGTGCCTGCAACTCCTCCCGCCCCCCCCTCATGGCTCTGCCACGGCCTGAGCCTCTTGGTCTGACCGTACCAGAGACAGGGTGTCGGGCCCTAGGGACGCAGGGGGCAGAGCATCAGGGGGCTCTGAGGAGGCCTCTGGCCCCAAGCCCAGCTCGGCATTCAGCTGTTCCAGCTCCCCCTGATCCAGCAATTCGAAGTCCTCGGTGGTGAGTGGTTCCTCTTCCTCAGGGGCAGGAAGGGGCTGGGGCAAGTCCTGGGGAGGAGGTGGGAGCACTGAGGGGGAGGGGACCGGGTCACTTTCAGCAAGGCAAAGTAAGGGTGACAGGGTGCTCGGTGCAGTGGTGAGGGCACCACTCACTGCCTCCGGGCTCAGTGTCTCCACTGGTCCTCCAGGGGAGAGCTTCGCCCCATCTGTGGGACAGCCCGCCCCATTGAAGTGCGTGTTCACAAAGTGAAGGGGGGACGAGAGTCGAAGCAAGGTTTCCTTGGCTACCACATCTTCCTCCTCCTCCTCCTCCTCCGAGTCCAGGTCTTGCCTTGAGAGGGCCTGAGGGAGCCCGAGCAAGTCTCCAGGAGGGGCTGGCTCTGTCTCCTCTCCTTCCCCCAGCTCCCGGCTCAAGGCCTCCTCTGGCTCACTCGGCAGGCTCTGCTGGTCCAAATCTGCGCAGGAAACAAGAGGTCACGAATGGGTGGACGGGCCTGCTGTTCTGAGCCATCACAAAAGGCAATCGGTTCAAGAATGAGAACTCGGGACGTGGAATGGCGGCCTGGGCCTTAGACGTTAAGGTCTTTCAGAAGCTTGAAATCAAATTAGAGGATCAGTTCCCAGAAAAAACACTCATGGGGTGACAACCAGAGAGCACAGCCAACAAGCACAATGAAGAACAGGAAGGTTGGAAGGGCAAAGGGCTTCTCATACCCTCGGAGACATCAGTTAGCTGTGGAGTTGTGGCCCGGGACACAGAGAAGCCACCACTCTCCAAGATCGAAGCCTCCTCGTCTGACAGCTCTGAGTCTGTAATGGCCAAAGCCAACGCTGTTTTCTTTACATCCACCTGCAGGAGAACCCGGATAACACGACAGGTGAGAAAATAGAAGACACAATTTTTCAAAAGCACCCCCCACCGACTCCCATTCCCTTGAGAGGAAGCTGCTCCGAAGCAGATTTTTCTCCAACCTTCTACTCGACATCCCACCTCCCCTGGATCTCACCACTGGGGAGAAGCCAGCCAGTTCCGCTTCGCTTTCACTCTCTGTCTCCGCCAGTGGCTCATCACCTCCCGGGGGCGCGTTCTTTCCCTGCCGCTCTAGAGAAACAAGAACAGCAGGTCAGTGACCAAGGAGAGGCAGTGGTGAACATAGCCAAGAACTGGAAAGTAAGTTCCAGGGTACTTCACGAGCCATGCCCCCAAATGCCCCTCTAGCGGAACCCTCTCCTGGGTGTGGGAGCCCCTTACTCTTCTTGTCGTGTTTGTGATGCAGGGCGTCGGCTTCTGCCTTCATGCTGTAGTCCAACTGCATGAGCAGGGGCTCCAGGCGAGTGTACATCCTCTGGATCAGCTCATGATAAACCACCAGGGGCCACAGCAGGATGCTCAGCACTAGAGACAGACGGTTCACTCAGAGCGCCCTGTGTCTATTCCCCAAGGGCCCCCAAACAGAAAAGGCTGAAAGCTTTCTGGAGACTATACCAACCTCCTCCCTCCACACCTACTACTCTCTTCCCCAGATGACTCTTGCACTATTACTAACACTCCAGCGTCCCCTGGAGATCTCTGAAAAGGGATAACCCAACACAGAGAGAGCACCACCCTCCCTCAGAGTCAGTCGATCCATTTGACTCAGTCCAGTAAGAGAAGGAAAGGGCCGGGGTCAAACCCTACTCACGGACAATGTAGGAAATCATAATCCCCGGAACATAGTGTCCCAGCACGGCCAGCACGGCGCAGCCAGCACACACTCGAGCGCAGAACTGCAGAGAAGAGCAGAGGGTCTAAAAGGTACAGGCCCCATCCATCTGGGCCTGAAACTGCTGCTCAGCTGACAGAAGGAGGGGTATGCCTTCTAGGGATGCGGGGATCCAGTCTAGTCAAGAGGATGCCCGAAACCCTCAATTCAAGAAGTTTACACTAGCCATCACGAAATATCTCTAACCCAAACTGCTCTGCCCTGACGAGAAGCAGCGTAAGCACGTCTTCCCTGAAACGAGACTACTTCTGTACCGAGCTACCACCAGTGAATGTTGCCTCAAAAAGGCTCCAGCCCTCTTCCATCAGCGTCCAGCCAGAGATTTCACGTTACCCCTCCCCACCTCCCACACGCCTCTATTTCCCCACAGTGCAGGAAACTGTTTTAGGACATGGAGGTTACCTGAGCTGGATTCTGCCTCTTGTACTGCAGCAGCTCCTGCAGGTGAATCTGGAAGGTGAGCCAGCTCTCAGCCAGGTATCTGCACAACTCGGGCACACTCAGCAGGTGCGGCCGGGCGCCTGACCCCGCACCCTCACTGGGGAGACACGACATGGCCCCTGGAGGCCTCAGACACCAGCTTCCTAGGCACTCAAATCCCTCTGAGAATGCCAGTGAGGTCTTCACTCTCAACAAGTGGACAACCCCACGTCCCAAAGGGAGGCTGTCCTGATCTTGGGGAAGCAAAGCCCAGAGTTTCCAACCCTCTGCCCACAAAAGAGCAGGCACCCAAATACCTGAACAGGAACCTAGGACCAAACTCGTCGTTGGCCCATTTGCTATACTGGGGTCTGTGCCTGCAGAAGCTGCCGTGCACCGTGGTGACATTGGCATTAAAGCAAGACAGCGTCTGGATATTTGTCTTCAAGAGGCGGCCTGCACTCACCTGTCAGAGTGTGGCTCCTCTGGAGATGCTGCTAGAAGGAGAGAGGGGAAGTAATTGAGTGGTAGGGTTCTGGGAGACACTCCCCCGGGCAGGAATAGCTAGCTGCCCTTTCTCTGCATTTCCAGAAGGCTTTCTTCAGATGGCAATTGCACAAAAAATTACATTGTTATCGTCTGTACTTGTACGTCTGCATCCTTCTTTAAACTCCACTTTTCTCTTCAAAGATTTTATTTTTAAGTAATCTCTACACTCAACATGGGGCCCAAACTTACAACCCCAAGATCAAGAGTCGCGAGCTCTACCAACTGAGCCAGCCAAGCACTCCAGACTTCACTCTTTTGAACCCATTTTATTCATGTTTACACCCCAAGCAGCTCACAGTCTGACATCTAATAGCTCCAAAAAACACCTATTTAGTAGATCCACAAATAACAAAATGGAACCTAATACTTCTATGATCCCTGTAACACATGAAACTCTACCATAAACATAAGATGTATTAACTCATTCCGTGTTCACCACCTCGTTACTAATTTTATCCTCCTGATGTCCTAACAGAAAACTGAGGCCAACAGAAATTGAGTGGCTTTTATAAGGTCACATGCATGGCAAATGGCAGAGCAAGCAACTGGAACCCAGGAAATATGGCTCTAGAGCCCACTCTTTAACTACTACACTCAGGTAACACTGATTTTAAGAAAACGATAATTCTCCATTTCAGGACTGGGGAAGTGGTGGTGCCTGGGAGTTGACTGCCGGCTGTCCATTTTCCCTCCCCTTTCAATCCACCCAGCGGGGCCAGGCACAAAGCAAGTGCACGACGGAGCTCAGTGAATGAAGTTAACACTCACCTGAGACGTCAGGGAGGAAGCGAGGCTGCCAGAGATCCAGCAGAAAATAGGCCAAAAGTGAGACGCTGAGTAGGAAGAAGGGCCGGAGGGACGACGAAGACAGCAACCTTAGGGGGAGACACAGGCACCTCGGCGGTGAGTGGGTGAGAGGCTCCCGCATCCATCGCCAAAGGCGGAAAAGCGCCCACTGACGGGGGAATGGGAACCTCCAGGCCTAACTCGAGACCCGAGATAAAGAAATGGGGCAACCCCGACGGACAACAGCCGAGGAAAGGGGGTCATTCCCCCGGGGACAAGTGTCAACCCGAGGAACGGGAATGGTGCTCCGGGCCCCTCCCGCCCCCGCTCGCCCACGCTGCCCGGCCCCGCCCCCTCCTCCTCCACGGCCGTTACCAGAAGAGGCCGTTGAGCGCGGCCGCCGTGACCAGGCTGTGCAGCGGTTTCTCCCACACCAGCAGCCGCTGCGCCGCCGCCAGCACCGCCTCCCAGCCGCGGAGCCGCAGCCACAGCGTCGTGGCCAGGCGGCCCACCGCCTCGGCCGTGGCCGCCTCCTCCTCCGCCTCGCCGGTGGCCTCCCCCATGCCTAGGCTGAGACCCAGGCCGAGGCTCAGGCCCAGCCCCGGGCCCCCACCCGCGCCGGTGTTACCACCGCCACCGCCGCTTGCCATGGCCCCGTCGCAGCCGCCGCCCGAGCCCGCGAGGAGCCAGGGCTGCGCGGCCGCCGCCGGGGGCGCGTCAGGCGGAAGGGGGCGCACGCCGAGGAGAGCGCAGCCGAGGCCGCCGAGGCGCGTCACGTGACGGCGGAACGACGAGCCCGTCACGTGACGCACCCTAACCGCCGGGATAGGGCGGCCCGCGCCTGCGCTCAGGCGGCTACCCGGGCGCCTGCTTCTGCGCAGGTGCGTGTTGTAGCTGCTGGAGTCGGGAGTCCCCGTCCGGTTGGTACGGCGTTGTCCTCGGTTCTGGAAAAGACTGTATCTGCGCGTTTCCGCACTCCGGCTCGTTTTCTTCTCCTTGTGTAGGCTGGGCCGCTAGGGAGTCGATACTCCCGGTGGGATGCCGACCTAAGGGGCAGGAAGTGGGCTTCCAAATGCCCTGTGTCGCGGGTAGGATCTGTTTCTGCTCCGGAAGGGCGGCGGCCGTCCCATTACTCAGCCCTTGATTTACTGGTCCTTCCAGTTCCCTCCCCTCAGCGGATAAACAAACACCAGCGCGTGACTCGACCGACTCAAAAACAGCTTCACCTAGTCAGAAAAGTTGTTTCCTCCTCATCCCCTTCGGTAAACTTTACTGCCAGCACGTATTGGAACTCTGCAATCCCTTGCTCAAACAGGAGATCGGGGTTGCGGGGTGAGTTTAAAAATAGAATTCTGTTTAGATGTTGTGTATTTGGGGGCGGCATATTAATACCATTTATTGAGGCTTACAACGTACCAGGCGCTTTATGGTCCCTTGTGATCATTTAATTATCGCAGTAACCCCACAAAATACGTAACTGGGTGTAGAATTCAAACTACTGAAAGGAAAGTATACAGCAAAAAGTTTCCCTGCCACCTTGACCACAGCGCACCCACTATTTTTTCTGTATTCTTTACGATGTTTTGTAAGTGTGTACATTGTTTTGTGTATCTTTTTCAAAACATTCAGCAGCCACTCGTCCTGCATCTTGGTTTTATTCACGTTAATTATCTACATTGGTACGAAAAGGTCAGCCGGGCTCGTTCATCCTCGCATGGTCCGCTGGGAATTGTCCCCGCGACCCAGACGAGGACACGCTGGGGCTTAGCTCTGGGACTCGCCCGGGCTCGGGGCGACCAGGAGGAAGGCGAACTCGGCTCCTCCGTGGCGGTCGGGGCTGGCAGCTGGGCCCAGCCAGGGGCAGGAAGTGCCCGCCGCTGAGTCGCCGGCGACACCCCAGCAGCTAGTAAACGCGAGGCCGACGCGCCGCGAGGCAGACTCGCTGCACGCGCCTAGCAGCTGGGTCTTCTTTCCACCGGGTGAGGTGAGCGCTCCGGGCCCCCGAGGCCCTTACCGGGAGCCCGGATCTCGGAGCCCGGAGCCCCGCCCGGGGCGGAACAGGAAGAGGCGCCTGCCAGCCCGGCCCCGCCTGCCACCTCCGGCGCGAGGACCCGGGGCTGCGCGGGCCAGGGCGGCGGTCTACGCTGGGGAGGACGGCGGGCAGGCGAGGGCTCGGCGGCTCCCTACCACGCGTCCCCTTCCACGTTCGCAGGGCGGCGAGTGGCGGCGCGATGGACCTGGCCGGGCTTCTCCTGGACGAAGAAGGCACCTTCTCCCTCACCGGCTTCCAGGACTTCTCGGTGAGAGCGCGGCCCGCCCCCTCCGCGGCCTCCCAGTGCTTGAGCTCCGACCCTGGGCACTCCTCTGGGCTCCCGAGCGGGGCCGCCAGCTCGCCTGACAGCTCGGTCCGGAAGCCAGGCGGCAGCCGCTCGAGCCTTGCCTACTCGAGGCCCCGGCTTCTTAGGCCCTGAGGGAGAGCCGCGGGGTAGAGAAACGGAGACAGGGTTAGCCAGCCCGGGACCTGCTGGGAGGACCTCTCCTGGGGAGCAGTCAGTGGCGGAGGATTCCTGCTGTCTCCCCGCCTGCCATTTCTGATAGGCTGCCCTTGGCAAATAATCCGGAGAATGGGGCGCGGTGGGGCTTGGGCACCACTAGCAATGAGGTGAGCCTGCTGCCCCGCACCCCACTTCCACGCTGGAGCCAGGATTCTACTGTTGCCTTCCCCGCCCTTTACCCTCCACCACCTGCCCTTTCAGTTCCTCCCTGGACACCAGAAACTGAGTGCTCGGATCCGAAGGAGACTCTACTATGGCTGGGACTGGGAAGCTGACTGCAGCTTGGAGGAGCTCTCCAGCCCTGTTGCAGGTTAGTGTTGGTTGGACAAGTGAGAAGCACTAAGATGGGCTTGTCGGCAGCCACCAAAATGTGTGGGTGTGTACCCCATGAGCGGGGCTGTCTGGTCCGAGCTAACTTACTGGTACCTGGTCTGAGGGCTGGCTTTCCATGTCATATTTTTAAGGTCCAGATGAGTAGGAAACACTGCTGTCTTACGGGTTTATATCACTCTTGATCTGTACACGAGAAACACACTCGTATCTCAAATTCACAAGGTGTATTTATTTCAAGGATGAGTGGGGTGAAAGACAAATCTAGGTAATTTCTTCAGGTAACCCGGAAATAAGCCTTCCTGCTGGAAGGAGCCGAAATTCAAACGTAGAGCGGGCCTTTTGTCTCAGCATGGGAGAATTTGATCTACTTTGTTACTGTGGTCTTGCCTCTAAGGTTTTCTGCTGATAGCAGCGGGAACCGGGTGTGCGTGGGGGCAGGGTGCTAAGGGAGAAGTTGTTTGCCCACTCTGCCTTCCCCCCCGCCTCCCGCAGACATTGCTGTGGAACTGCTCCAGAAGGCGGCCCCCAGCCCTATCCGCCGACTCCAGAAGAAATACGTAGCTCATGTGTCCCGGTGAGCCTGGAATTGAGGGGCACGGGATGAGAGTGTTTGGGCCTTAGAGGGAAACGGTTATGTCTAAAGAAGAGACGTGAAGACCCAGGGATGCACATCCTAAGAGTTGTGGGAGTGGAAAGACCCTTGGGGTTAATCAGCGACCCTTCCCACCACGCAGGGAGGCGTGCATCTCCCCGTGTGCTATGATGCTCGCTCTGGTGTACATCGAGCGGCTCCGGCATCGAAACCCCGACTACCTACAGCACGTGTCATCCTCTGACTTGTTCCTGATCTCCATGGTAGGACGCCCCCCTCCCCTTCATCTCCCTGGTGAGCCGGGAGCTGGGCACCAGCTCTTCCTACTCCACTTCTGGTTCCTTTGCAGATGGTGGCCAGTAAGTACCTCTATGACGAAGGGGAGGAGGAGGAGGTCTTCAACGATGAATGGGGAGCTGCAGGGGGCGTGGCCGTGCCCACTCTCAACGCCCTGGAGCGGGGCTTCCTGAGTGCCATGGTGAGTAGCCCTTCAGTCTCTCACTCGGTTCCTCTGCGCTCTCCTTACGTTCCTTTCGTCCTCGGGTCTTCTCTGTCAGTGTTCTGTAGTTTCTTTGTTTCTCTTTTTGCCTCTTCTCCTTGTGTCTTTCCCTATTAGTGGCTTCCCTTCCCACCCTTCCGGACCAACCACAGCCTTGGAGGTTCCTGGCACGGCGAGGCCAGAAATGGAGCAGCCGCCACCCCCAGTTCCTTAGGCCCTACATGTTACATTCTGAGTCAGAGCGTAGCTCACGGGGTTCTGATTATTTGTATCCAGACTTTCTCTGCCTCCTGACTCCGTGCTCCCTATGGGCGTGGATCGGTCTTGGGATTATTTTCTCTCTCTTTGCCCTTAATGGAGGGTGTCCTGTGAAACCAGATAACGTGGTGTTAAACGAGTTAATATGTAAAAGCTCTTGGAACAGCGTGTGGCGCACGGGAAGGGCCAAGCCAGTGTCCGCGGGCAGTGCTCGTAGCTGGGGTCGTGTTTCTGGTTGTTAAGTGACGGTGGCTCCCGGCTGAACTTGCTCGGTGCCCCTGTCTTCCCACCTGTAGGACTGGCGTCTCTACACGGACCCTCGGGAGATCTTTGAGGTGCTGAGCTGGCTGGAGGGCTGGTAGGTTCTGGAGTTGGGGAGAGGGGCTCAAGGGATTTTGGGGGAGTTAGACCTCAATCATAAGAAGTCGACAGAAGGGAGGGTCTGTGTAACCAGGGGGAGGGAGGAGACAGGAAAGAGAATTGCCCGAGGTAGTGGTCCCTAAACCTGTCTGCCCTTTTGGGAAGGGTGGGGGGAGGCGCTAATTTAAAATACAGACCTCAGTGTGGTGCTCAGCTCCGGGATCCACAGGTAGGCTAGGAATCTGCACGTGTAACGAGTTACCCAGCGTGTCCCTGGTGGCTCCCCAGGGGAGTGAGGCCGCCGCCGCAGGGCCAGCTGCGGGAGGGGTGTAGACGCCCTCTGTCTTGCCCCCCTGCCCACAGTGTAGCTGCGCAGCAGGGGCGGCGGCGGGGCTGGTACACCTACACGGACCTGTGTGTGCTACTGGAGCAGCCGGCCTGGCAGTTGGCCTTGGGCTCCCTGTGCCAGCGCCTGGCGAAGGTGAGGAGGTTGGGAAGGAGTGGGGCCGGGGGTGGGCTGGTGTGTAGGGCGGGATGAGCCAATGCCGAAGGCCTGAGGAGATGGGGTTTGAGAGTAGGCGGCGAAAGAGCTCTGACTTGAGCAGACAGGGTAAGGGGCGGGCGTGTCCGAGACAGAAGTGGGTTTGGGGGCGGGGTGTTTAGGCACTGACTCTTCTTGCCTTCTCTCCCGCAGCTGTCCTGCCTGCTGGCCATGGCGTACGTGAGCAGCGTGGCCCTGGCAGTGGCCTCGGTGGCCGTAATTCACCAGTCCTTGGGGCTGTCCTGCAGCCCCTCACCAGGCCCCCCGGACCTTGGACTGGCCTCCAGGTGCCTCTTGGAACCCTGCACACCTTCTTCCATGCCCCAGTGCCTGCCATGTCCTATTAACGTCTCCAGTGGCCTAGAAGGCGACACAAGGCTGCATTCACTGTGGGGCAGTCTCCTGGCCTCACTGACTCCTCCATCACTGCCTCCTCCGGACCCTCCTGGCCCTCCCACTCTTCTCCAGAGCTGTCCCCTTTGCCAGAAGCTGCAGAGAGACTCCCTAAGCTGCCACGCCTGCCACCACTCCAACCATACAGTCCCCACTGGGCCCCCCAAAGCCGGGTACCATTCCCATGGTGTGGCTCCACCCTGGCCCTGGAGCCCAGTGCCCCCGCTGCTCTCCCAGCCCCAGCAGCGTTCCCTTTTCAGTGTCATGGAGCTGGCCCGTCTCAAGTCTTTCATTTTCCCAGGCTAGGCAGGCCTCCAAGGAATACGTTAAGAGGACCTGGGAGTCCTTGAGAACCTGGAGGGGCAAAGCTTGATTTAGATCCTCTCTGCCTCTCTGGGTCCTTGGCTGGTCCCTGTCCTCCTAGGTGATGGAGGTTAAGGGGTTGTGGGGCAGAAAGACTGAAGGTCGCTCACTCTGCTAGACTTCAGCGGCTGGCTGCTTGCCCGGGGTGGAGATGGTACCAGGGGAAGCTTCGGCTTGGGGACCAGGCCCATGTCACGGCCGGCCAGAGAAGCCCCCACCTCTCTACCTCCCTGGGTCCTAGACTTCTGCTTTTGAGTTCCCTAGGATGGAAGGGGAAAGGTGGGGTGAGGGAGGGAGGGAACGTTGACTGGGGGCCTGTGTGATGTCCCTGAAGCAGGAGAGCTAGGGACGGATTGGGCCAAGGTGGGATCTGCCGAGGGAAGGCAGGGGGAGGTGGGAAACCCTCTCCACACCCATCCCCCCGGATGTAGCCTGAAGGAGCCCAGGGGCTGCTGGGACCTTCAGCCTCACTCTTTTGTTTCACAACTTTTTCCTTGTAATACCTTGTTCCTGGGCTTCCTTCTTTTCCCATTCTTCTTCTGGGTGTTCCTTTCATAGGCCGCTCTGGCCACCGCTTTGTATCTGGGTTTTTCACACTTTTGTAGAATTGAGGTTTCAATAAACAGTGTCAGTTGCATGGCCTGTATTGTTTCTTCCTCGGCAGCCCTGGAAGAATCCCTCCTCCCCAGACCCCATATCTGGATTCTAAGCCTTTCTACTTCCTGAGCCCATCATCTTGCAATGCATTCTCCCAGAAACCCAGTTTAGAACGTCCCTGTTATTTGAGGGGCACCTGGGTGGCTCGGTGGGTTGGGCAGTCTATTCTTGGTCCAGCTCAGGTCATGACCTCAGATTGGTGAGAACGTCGGGCTCCATGCTCCGTGGGGAATCTGCTTGAGATTCTCTCTCTTCCCTTCTGTCCTCCCCGACTCAAGTGTGTGTGTGCGCATGTGCTCTCTCTCCCTCTCAAGTAAATCTTGAAAATAAAAAAGAACTTCTTTGCTATTCAATGGTTAGTCTCCCATTTCAAACTTACCCTTATCCCTGCTCCCAGCACCCTGGGGCCCTAGTGCTTCTGGACTTGGGTGTTGTGAGGCACAGAGGGGTGACCCCACTTGTCGGTCACAAGTTCTGGGGCGGCCCTATCCTGGTGGATCCTGAGAGGCCAAGGCAAACATCGTTGGCAGTCTCCAAGGACACTTCTCTCTATCCTGACCTCCAGTCTGGTCGGACACATGGTGGTAGTTGGTGGTGTTAAGACAAGTCCAAGGCTAGATTATTGCAAGAAGGAAAACCTTTCTGGCCCTTGGACGGAGAGTATCCGGGACAGGTGGTACCACCCCTTAGGGGAGCAGTCTGGAAACATGGGGTGTTTTTTTTGACGGAGGCAAACATTTGAAGGGATGTGACTGGCATTCAGCTGAGCAACCTGAAAAGCTTCAGGTCCCTCCCTTATGATGAAGAATTCCCAAGACGATTTTTTTTTTTTTTTCCCAAGACAACTTTTGAATGACTGCCCAGGACCTCATGTATAGGAAAAGCCCGTTTATCTGAACGTAGACCTTTTTAATGCGTAAACATGAGATCGTCTTTGCATATTTTGAAACGGACTCCATTTGCCAGGAATGTACCTACGTGTAAATTAAAGCTGGACTTTGCCAAGAACCGACCCATGATTTTGGAACATCAGGCCACCCACCGTGGTGCTGCTTGTGGTACGCCAGTGGCCAGGAAAGCAGCAGTATCAGCTGGCGTCGTAGCTGCCGCATCCAGGGTGATGGTACATAGAGGGTGGGCAGTGGATCCATTGCCTTCTCCTTTAGCTGGACCCCAGCCTTCATGTGGGAAATGCTTGTTATCATCAATCACCTTCATTTCTCCTGGTTACAGCGTGGAAATGGTCTGGAGTTGTGGCCACCATTGCCGTGCACCGTGGACGTATATTACCCATGCATTTCCTTTCCAGGCAGCCCTGGGGGCTGAACCCCGAAAAGGTTGAAAACTGGAGTAGCAGCGATCTTTCCAAATGCTGGTGGGGAGGAGGGAACCTTGGAAAACCTCCCCGGGATATTTTACAAGTCTTCTTCCCCCAGCACCCCCCCCCCACCCCCCCGCCCCACCTACCGCTTATCCTGCTTTGCAGAGCTTGGGTCGAGATGCAGATTGTTGGGGGAGGGGTCCAGAACGTGGTTCCCCAGTTAATGGGTGATGGAATTTGTACAAGAGCTGGGCAAAGGTGAAAGGACCTGTCCTGCCCCAAATCCCTCACCCCTTCGCTCCGCTTCACTGACCCTTTCACCCCCTCCCCACTCCAGGCAGCTAACTTCATCCAAACTCTGACCTCTTACACTCTCTACTTAACTCTGGCCCAGCGCAGCCCAGACAAGAAGAAAGCAGGGCAGCATGAGCCGATCATCCCCCCATTCCATCCAACTCCAATCCATGGGCCCCCAGGATACCCTGGTTCCCCTGCCACTGCAGCCGCCGCCACTACCGCCTCCTCCGCCTGCTGTCCGAGATCCCTCCTCTCACCCTTGGGCCTCTCAGTGTGGGCCTCCTCCCTGGGGCCTCAGCTGTCTTCTGGCTCTGCAGGTAGGCACAGAGGTGCAGGAGTTGGTCCTGGCTAAAGGGATATTTGGGGGGAGTAGATGTGGCATGAGAAACCCTCTGGAAATAGGTATTTCTGCCCCTTTTCTGAAGACCGCTCTTCCCATTCCTCCCCCTGCAGCATATCTTGGTCCTGGCTTCCTTGCTCTGGGCCTCCCACGTGCTCCTGCTTCCAAGTCTCCCCCCGGGAGAGCTCTCGTACTCCCCTGCCCAGCTCTTGGCCTCCAGCCTCTTCTCCTGTGGTGTGTCTACCAGCCTGCAAGTCTGGATAGGCAGCAGGTACGGGGAACTCCCTGGACAGAAGGGGGCCTGTGTGTGTGTGTGTGTGTGTGTGTGTGTAGTTGTGTATGTACTCGTGTGAGTGTAGGAGAGGCCTGAGAAGTCCTTTGGGCTGCCACGCGTTTCCAGACCTGCCGGGGCTGCTGTTCCTACAGGCTCCCTCTTGTCCAGGCTCCATCCGTAGAGTTCCTTGTCCCTGCTCTGGTGCTGACCAGCCGGAAGCTACCTCTGGCCATCCAGACACCTGGAAACTGTGAGCACAGAGCAAGGGCAAGGGGTGAGGGTGGGCGGGGCTGCCAGTCGGAGCCTCCAGGCGTAGGTGGGCGCAGGATGGAGAGTGGGCACTGATGGGAACTGCTAGGCTCTGGGGTCTTGGAGCTGTGCTGAGCCCCGGCTAGGAGGGCGGAACACTGGGGTTCTGTCCCACTCACTCTCTCCTCTCCATGCCTCCCACTTCTCCCAGCCTCCCTTGTGCTGCGCCGGTGTGGGGGTGCTGGCTGCCATGGCCTGGAGCTCTGGAACACTTCTCTCAGAGAGGTGAGTGCCTGGGGGGGTGGGGGGCGAGCAGGAGGGCCCCGGGCTTTGCCAGGACGGAGGAGGTTCTAGTTTCCAGTTGGAAATGGTCTGAGATGGTCTGGGGGAAGGACCTGGGACAGGGACCCCTCCCTGGACCTTGGAATTCATTAAGAAGTCCAGGCTGACATCAGAAAGGACCAATACCTACCATTTACGTCGATGTGGATGGAACTCGAGGGGATTCTGCTAAGTGAAATAAGTCAAGCAGAGAAGGACAATCATCATATGGTTTCACTCATATGTGGAACATAAGAAATAGCACAGAGGACCATAGGGGAAGAGAGGGAAAACTGAATGTGCAGAAACAAACCATGAGAGACTCTTAACTCTGGGAAACTGAGAGTTGCGGGAGGGGTGGGGGTGGAGGGATGGGGTAACTGGCGGATGGGCATTAGGGAGGAAGGACCATGACCGTGATGGACCCCGGGTGTTATATGCAATTAATGAATCAATGAACAGGACTTCGAAAACTAATGAATTTAAAAAAAAAAAAAAAAAAAAAGTCCAGGCTGAGGTCAACTCCATTGAGCAGAATGTTTCCTCTTTGTCCTTTTCTCGGCCCCTCCAGGTTTCCGGGGCTGTTGTGGTATCCGGGCTGCTGCAGGGCACCCTGGGGCTGTTGGGGGGTCCTGGCCACTTGTTCCCCCACTGTGGGCCCCTGGTGCTGGCCCCCAGCCTGGTGGTGGCAGGCTTCTCTGCCCACAGGGAGGTGGCCCTCTTCTGCTCTACTCACTGGGGCCTGGCTTTGCTGTACGTAAGTCCCGAGAGGCGTGGGGTGGTGACCAGTGGGTTCTGTGGGCCTGAGGGAGGGCGGAGCCGCTGGCCTCCCCAACTCAGCAGCCGTCTGAGCAGGGCAGATCCTTCTATCCTTTGTGGATTCGGAATCCAGGATTTTTTCTGGATTCATTTGATCTCCCTCTGACCTCCCCTCCCCACACCAAGGTATCCCCCTTCCTCTCTTCTCTGGGACCCCTTTAAGGGAATTCTACGGTTCCTACCTCCATTACCCCCTACAGGATGCTTGCTTCCTCTTGCTAAAGCTCCTTCTCTCTCCTAGGCTTATCCTGCTCATGGTGCTGTGTTCTCAGCACCTGGGTTCCTGCCAGTTACCTCCC
This sequence comes from Nasua narica, assembly GCA_028533885.1. NCBI lineage: Eukaryota > Metazoa > Chordata > Mammalia > Carnivora > Procyonidae > Nasua > Nasua narica. The sequence continues at coordinate 158,331,716 of CM052810.1, read as the reverse complement.
TGCCCCTGGAGGCCAGCTTCAAACTCTTCCCCTCACGCTCCTATTCGCGTCTTCCGGCTCCTCTCGGTATGTCGGGGTCCGGGGCAGGGCAGTGGAGGGGGAAGGATGGCAGAGAACGCTTACTCAGCCTGCTACCTTTTGGCTTCTGTCTGCTCCTCAAAGGCTGGCTTGGAAGATTCTGGGGGGAGGAGCCCTTTCCTGTCTCAGTCTTGCCCCTCAGGTACTGATGCCCGCGGCCTGTGTGTGGATCATTTTCGCCCTTCTGGGTCTGCGCGATGTCCCCTCGGAGCTCTCTGCCTCCCCTGAGGCGCCGTGGGTCTGGCTGCCTCACCCAGGTAGGTTTGCTCTTTGGCTTCCATTCTCTGACTTGAATAAAGGGTCTATTTCTTCGGACTCACCATTGAGTGAATTTCATTTCCGAGTTAAATCCTGTGTTTTCTCAAAACACGAGGGGGAGAGAAGTTGCCAGTCCAAGGGGCAGTGGCGGCCCCTCGTCATGGGTGTTGTGTTGAGTGTTGAGACATCTGTAAGCCCACCATCTCTGTTGATACCCCTTACCCAATTTATTCATTTGTGCCACCGCCCTCCACGGGCATTTGGGTCGGTGACCTATGTATAAAAATTGCTTTTGAGGGATTGTGCACAAAAGTTGTTCATTTGTCAATTTAATAAAGATCTGTCGGTTGCCAGTTTTGTGCTGGGCATATGATAGGGGACATGGTGATGAATATAACAGACACGGTAGCTATACCCATGAAGCTTTATCTATGGGGAACGCAGATACTAATTAAATAGCCATCCAAGCAAGTGTAAATTGCATGTGGCACGTGTCGCAGTAGGGAGGCATGTTGTGTAATGACAGCTTATAATGGAGACTCGGACTTTATCGGAGAGATCAGGAAAAGTATTCTTGAAGAAGTGATCTTTGAACTGAGATGTGAGAGATGAGCAGCTACCGGGGTGAAGGTAAGGAAGAAGAGCATTCTAGGTAGGGAGAAGAGCACATGTAAAGGCCCTGTGGTAGCCAGCCACATAGCAAGTACAAGGGCCTGAAACAAGGCCAGTATATCTGGAGTGAAGGGAGTGAAGCGGAGTGCCGTGAAGGACAAAGCCTTGTAGACCTTGGTAAAGGGAGGAGTCTTCATCCTGAGTTTGTTGGTTTTGTCCCAAGACATTATCTTCAAAGACAACAGGCTCTTGAGGATTCTTGTGTCACAGAACTTGGGAGGCAGGGGGATGCTCCAGACTTGAGTCTGGCCCCAAGGTGGCTCTCTCTCCCTCCCCAGCTGAGTGGGACTGGCCCTTGCTGACACCCAGGGCTCTGGCTGCAGGCATCTCCATGGCTTTGGCAGCCTCCGCCAGCTCCCTGGGCTGCTATGCCCTGTGTGGCCGACTGCTGCGGTTGCCGTCCCCACCTCCACACGCCTGTAGTCGCGGGCTGAGCCTGGAGGGTCTGGGCAGCGTGCTGGCCGGGCTGTTGGGGAGCCCTATGGGCACTGCATCCAGCTTCCCCAACGTGGGCACAATGAGTCTTATCCAGGTATGTGGATGGGGCTGGGGGCGGGGGAGCTAGAGGCTCGGGCAAGGGGAGGAAACTCACACTGACTGGTTGTCGTCTGTGTCCAGTGTTCTGTCAGGCACTCCGTATCAAAGATCTCATTTAGGGAGGTGCCTAGAAGTGGTTAAGGGGCTAAAAGCAGGAGGAAGACACTAAGTCACCACTAAATTCCTTCTATGCCTCTGGCACTGTACCCAGGCTGGGGGGCCAGTGAGATCAAGTCATATAAAATCCCTGATCTCACAAATGTAGTGATCCAAAGGGTCACATGCACCTGAATGTTTATAGCAGCATTGTCCACAATAGCCAAACTATGGAAAGAACCTAGATGTCCATCAACAGGTGAATGGATAAAGAAGATGTGGTGTATAAATATACAGTGGAATACTATGCAGCCATCAAGAGAAACGAAATCTTGACATTTGCAACGACGTGGATGGAACTAGAGGGTATTATGCTAAGCGAAATAAGTCAGTCAGAGAAAGACAATTATCACATGATTGCTCTGATATGAAGAATTTGAGAGGCAGGGTGGGGGGATTTGGGGGGGTGGGGGAGGGAAGTGAAACAAGATGGGATCAGGAAGGAGGCAAACCATAAGAGACTCCTAAACTCATGAAACAAACTGAGGGTGGCTGGGAGATGGGGGGGTAGGGTTGTGGACATTGGGGAGGGTATGTGCTATGGCAAATGCTGTGAAATGTGTAAGCCTGATGATTCACAGACATGGGCAAATAATACATTATATGTTAATAAAAAAAAAATCCCTGATCTCTTGGGCACTTCAGAGAGGGAGAGGCAGACAATTTAAGGAATGAAGTAAGATAGGGACGCCTTGGTGGCTCAGTCGGTTAAGCGTCTGTCTGCGGCTCAGGTCATGATCCCCGGGTCCCGGGATTGAGTCCAGCCTCACGCTCCCCATTCAGCGAGGAGTCTGCTTCTCTCTCTGCCTGCTGCCCCCCACTTGTACTCTCTCTGACAAATAAATAAATAAAATCTTTAAAAAAAAAAAAAAAAAAGGAAACAAGTAAGATAATTCCAGAGTGATAAGTCCTATCAAGAAAACAAAGCAGGTAAAAGTTAAAAATAAAATACTTTAAAAAGAGAAAGAAAGCAAAGCAGGGTAGTAGTGGGATAGTGGTTGAGAAAAGGAGGAGCCTTCAGGTAGAGTGCTTCTTGGAAGGGTCACATCTGAGTTGGGATCGAAACGATGAGAAAGGGCCAGCCGGGCAAAACCCTTGGAGAGTCGAGGAGGAGGTGGTGTTTTCTAGCATGTTTTCTTCACCTAGGCCGGCTCTCGGAGAGTGGCGTACTTGGTGGGGCTGCTCTGCGTGGGGCTTGGGCTCTCCCCGAGGCTGGCCCAGCTCCTCACCGCCATCCCACTGCCTGTGCTTGGTGAGTGGGTGTACCAGAAGGCCTGCTATTGAACCAGCACTCACCCCGCCCCCAGGACGGCCCAACCTGTTGGTTGTGGCTGGGCCCCCTCCTTCCGAACAGTACCCCCGACCTATGGGTAGCTGTGTGTGTCCGCTGCCCCCATTTTCCCCAGCCCAACATCTCGCCCTCTTGACGGGCTTCTGACATAATTGGAAAATGAGCCTTCTGGGCGTCCGTCTCCATCACCACCTGCCCCGCCCTGCAAGCCTCTCTGCTCTTCCAGCCCTTCCCGACCCCCTTGATTACTTCCCTACGAGACAGGTGGGGTGCTTGGGGTGACCCAGACCGTGGTGCTGTCTGCTGGATTCTCCAGCTTCCACCTGGCTGACATCGACTCTGGGCGGAATGTCTTCATCGTTGGCTTTTCCATCTTCATGGCCCTGCTGCTGCCAAGATGGTTTCAAGAGGCCCCGGTCCTGCTGAACACAGGTGGGAGGAGGGGGAGGGATGGGAAGAGGAGTTGGACAGAATTGGGAAAGCAAGGGCTGGAGGCTTGGGACTCTCTGGACTCCAGGTCCCATACCCTTTTCTGGGCTTCGGTATAAATAGTACATCTGTTCTTTTAACAAATATTTATTGAGCCCCAGACCAGCCCCTTAGGATACAAGGTGTCTCCAGATAAAAGTCCAGTAAAAGAAAGAAGACATGTACAGACACAACAGGAAAGGTTCAGATAAAGAGCTGGGGTGCTCGGTGGCAAGAGAAATAGTTTCCGTTTGAGACAATCCAAGTTTTATGGAGAAAATAACATCGAGCTGGTTTGATGTGAACGTATTTAGTGAGAGGAAGCTCATTTCCGGTAGGGGAACCCTCATAAACGACGACTTAGAAGTAGGAAGTCCTAGGGTATTTCCGGGGAGCAGCAAATACCTCGGTTTGTTAGTGCAGCCTAGCCAATAGCAGTGGCACTCAACTGAGGAGGATTTTGCCCCACAGGGAATATTCAGCAATATCCAGAGACATTTTTGGTTGCTACAAACAGAAGAGGGGATTGGTATTGGCATTTAGTGGCTAATGGGGTACTGCTAAATACCCCATAATTCACAGGACAGGCCCCCTCAAACAAAGAATTATCTGGTCCAAAATGTCAGTAGTACTGAGGTTGAGAAAACCAGGCTAGAGCATAGAAGGCAGAAAGTGGGAAGTAAGAGGTGCCTGGGTGGCTCAGTCGGTTAAGCATCTGCCTTTGGCTCAAGTCACGATCCCAGAGTCCTGGGATCGAGCCCCACATTGGGCTCCCTGCTCAGCAGTGAGTCTGTTTCTTCCTCTCCCTCTGCCCCTCTGCCTGCTTGGGTGCGTTCTCTCTCTCTCTCAAATAAATAAAATCTTAAAAAAAAAAAGTGGGAAGTAAGATTGGGGCTTGCTTTTATTTTATATTTTTATTATTTATTTTAATTAATTAATTTTTATTTTTGAAAGATTTTATTTATTTATTTGACAGAGAGAGAGATCACAGTAGGCAGAGAGGCAGGCGGGGCGGGAAGCAGGCACCCCGCCCAGCAGAGAGCCAGACGCGGGCCCGATCCCAGGACCCCGAGATCACGACCCGAGCCAAAGGCAGAGGTTTTAACCCACTGAGCCACCCAGGTGCCACCCTTAATTTATTTATTTTAAATATTTATTTTTACTTTAGAGAGAGAGGGTGCTAGTGGGGGGAGGGGCAGATGGGGAGAGAGAGAGAATCCTCAAGCAGACTCCCCACTGAGTAGAGAGCCTGACGAGGGCTTGATCCCAGGACCCTGAGATCATGACCTGAGCTGAAATGAAGAGTTGGCCACTTAAACAACTGAACCACCCAGGCACCCATGGCTGGGGCTTCTAATACCAAACTTTCCAGAGCCTGGAACTATCTGGAGTGCACGTGTATACTCAGAAGACAGGATGATGGGCTGGGATCTTGTGGGAAGGGCCTGGGTGGGGGAAATAGAGAGTTGGGGGACCGAGGTTGGGGGAAGATGGGATAACAGTTCAGAAAGATCTGTCCTTAGCCCCAGACTTAGATTTAGGTCTAGAAATAGAAGACTCATTGACCCTGCACAGGATCAGAGTTCCCCTCTTGCCTGGCCCCAACCCTCTGTAGGCTGGAGCCCCGTGGATGTGTTACTGCGTTCGATGCTCACAGAGCCCATCTTCCTGGCAGGATTCTTGGGCTTCCTCTTAGAGAACACCATTCCTGGTAAGTTGAGGCCAGGCCCCAGCACAGCGGGGAGAAGCCAGGATGCTCTCCCTCCCTGGGTGGGGCAATGGCCTGACAAACCTTTCTTTTGCAGGCACAAGGCTTGAGCGAGGCCTAGGTCAAGGGCTGCCATCTTCATTCGCTGCCCAAGAGGCTCAGCTGCGTCAGAAGTCCAGGGAGAAGGCATACAAAGAGTATGAGCTTCCTTTCCCCACCCAAAACTTGCATCCCTGTATCCCCCGGCTCCTCCATTGCCTCTGCCCGCTGCCTGAAGACCATGGGAATGAGGAAGGAGGGCCCTCTGAGCCAGGAGAGACAGCTGATTTATTGCCTGGCTTTCGGGAGCAGTGTCCTGAGTCCAGCAGAGAACTTGGGTCCCAGTGATTACCAGGAGTCTTACTCCTGCCCTGGTTAGTTTACCCTATCTCCCAGCTTGCTGGAGAGTCTGCTCCCAGGTTTTAATTTCTCCTAGGAAGAAGGTGTGTGCTTGTGCATGTGTGTGTGTGTATGTATGAGAAATGGGCCCACCTAAAGGTCTCATTTCCCAATAGGTGTGTTGCCATTCCTTTTCTTAATTAGGCCTAACAACAACAACAAAATTACTTAGGCTTAACTGTTCCATGTTCCAGGCAGGGGCCACGGTTTAGTGGGACGTGATTGAATGACTGAGATTCTGCATCTGAACTATCTATGGTCAACCCCCAGCATTCACTTAACAAATATTTATTGAAGGCCTTCCATGTGCAAAGTTCTGGAACTAGAGATACGGATAAGACAGGGTCCCTGCCCTCTTAAGGCACCTACCATTTAAAAAGATCTATGTAATTACTAACTAAAATCTAAGGTAAAAGGTGGCCTATAATAAAGATTGAAACAATGCTATGGGAGCCCAAAGGAAGAAACAATGAATTCTGATTGTGGTTAGTGGCAAACACTGGCTTTATGAAAGCAGCAGCACCAGGGGAGGCCTTGACAGGAGGATTTTTGCTCATGGACAGCGGATGGGGAGAATATTTCAAGCTCAGGTATCCAGCTGGAGCAAAACCACAATTGTGTAAAGCAGAAAATGAGTTGAGGGATTTCAAGTTTCTCTGTGGTGATGGAACATAAATATGGGGCTAAAAAGAAGGAGAAACAAAGACAGGAGAGAGAAAGGATGAGGTCAGACCATGGGACCATGGGATTTATGCATGGAAGGATCCTCTTTAAAACAGGTTGAGTTCAGGTGCCTGGGTGACTCAGTGGGTTAAAGCCTCTGCCTTCCGCTGGGGTCATGACCTCAGGGTCCCTCGGGCTCTCTGCTCAGTGGGGAGCCTGCTTACCCGTCCCCCTCTGCCTACTTGTGATATCTCTCAAATAAATAAAATTAAAAAACCAAACAGGTCGAGTGCTGGTGAGGACCAGAGAGCTTATCTAGTGAAGTTCAACCACCTCATTTTACTTATTTATTTTTAAATTTTCTATTCATTTATTCATCCATCCATCCATTTATTTATTGGGGGGAGGAGCAGAGGGAGAGGGAGAAGCAGACTCCCTGCTGAGCAAGGATTCACGAGGCTGGATCCTAGGAACCTGAGATCATGACCTGAGCTGAAGGCAGCCGCTTAACCGACGGAACTAGGCAGGCGCCCCTCATGTTATTTAAAACAAAACAAGCAGTTGTAAAGGTAGGGGAGGGAAGTGATCTGAGTTTACTGACAAGTCCAAATCCAGAGACCCCTCTCCTGCACCTCCTCTGGCAGTCTTTCTACTCCGCCAGCGTGTCTCCGAGGGGCGCCACTACCACCCCATCTCCCTATAGCAGCGGGTCGCCCAGCCGTGTCCCCGCTCCCCTGGGCGCGGCGGACCCCCAGCTCTGAGCGCTCCTTCCGACAGCTCCGGGGGCCTAGATGCCCCGCCCATGTCGGACCTAGGCTCCGCCCCTCTGTCCCGAAAGGCCTCTACCCTAGGGCCTTTCGGTTTGCGCGGGCCGGCCCGCCGCGGGGAGAGCTGGAGCTCTCGCGGCCGTTCACGGTAGGTGGAGCGGTGTTCGAACCGGGGCCGAGGCCCAGGCCGGGGCCGGGGCCGGGACCCAGGGACCCTGCGCGCGGGCGAGCGAGCACGGGCGCTCGGCCCGGGAGCTGCGGCAGGCCTCCGGGGGTGGGCGGGGCGCGCGCGCCGCGCGTGCGCAGTCAGCCTTCCGGGGGCGAGGCGGGGTTTAAGCGGCTACTTGTTGGCGGGCTCCTTGTGCTCCAGAGCGGCTGATGGTCGGCTTTGTTACCCCCGAGGGGCCCCGAGCCGCGTCTCGGTCCGGCCGGTGCTGTCGAAGGTCGCCGGCGAAGGCCCTAGCAGCGAGGCCGGATGGAAACTGCGTCAGGCGGGGCTCCTGGGGTGGGGCTGCGGTAAAGCGAGCGAGGGTTGGTCCCCACCAGAGTGCCGGGGCGTGGCCCAGTCCGGACTGTCGCTGGGGCCTTGCTGCCCTCTGCAGGATGACGGGGGAACTGCCCTGAAAGAGGGGCTCGGCCGAGGGGCGGGACTCGGTGCAGACCCGGGTTCTCGGGCGACCTCCCAAGTTGGCCCTCCACACTCTCCTGCTTCCTTCAAGAGTGATGAACGGTGAATCTAGTTAACGTTACGGTTAAAGGCGGCCTTGAAGGGAAAAATGAGATGCAGAGGCCTTGGACTCAACGCTGGGTGGGAGCAGCCGACGGCAGGTCTGGTGCTGAATGTTTCAGACCTTCCTATGGGGCCTGACCCTGAGCACGTTTTCAATTCCTCCCACCCACCCACCCCCGCCGTCCCAAATAGGACAAAAAATAACCGTACAGTTTGGGGTTTTGAGCTCTCAGACTTTCCGAAGTGATGGGTCAGGATAATCAACCCAATTTGGGGCACTGTTATGGGGACGTACTGCGGAGTGCTTACAGGGGACGGAAGGGCTTGGCGGCTTCACTTGTTCCCTTGTATTTGTAACCTTTGGCGATGTGGAACTCTAGTGTGGGGGAGCTTAATCTTTCCAAGATCTTCCCGTGGGAGCAGCACGTAGGAAGCGACTGGCGTCCCGTCCTCCAAACGCAAGGTTTTGAGGCTGCTGCAAATAAAAATCGCAATATATATTTACTATTATATATATATTATATACACGCACTATTATATATGTATATATTTGCTATATATGCACAGAATATCAATTTACTATGTATTTACTATACAACTATTGACTGCACAAATTAAGTTTTGTTACAAGGCCACGCTTCAAAAGCTAGGTTATGGCTGGAAGAATCACGGCTTAGACCGTGATGGAAATGACTGGAGGAACACACCCATCTTAATCGTGCAAATGAAATCCAAGGAATTTCATTGTTTTCTTTATATTCTAAGGCATTCCCCTCACTTCACTTTGTAGTTATAGACTGAAATAATGAAGGACATTGTATCAACCCCCACACAGGAAAAATGATCAAATCTCCTGTACAGTAGCTGTAGTTACTAAACATCTACTAGGTTAAGACTACAAATTTAGTTGTTGAACCAGAAGAGTTGGTTTCCAGGAGTTCCAGGGCATAATGTCATTGACGGCAGTACCTTGGGTTAGGGCATGGGGGGAATGAGTAAAGCGGAAGTTAATTGTTTCCATTTCTGGGAAATGCTGTGCCTTGTTTTTATGACATCTTAGTCTTCCAGGTTCTTGAAATGGGATTTGGGGCTTTTTTGTTTGCTTCTGGACATAGAGTTTGTTAGCTCTTTATTTGTGTGTCATTGATTCCACAGATACACACATATCTGTGTATATATAAATATTTAGATATTTTAATATATATTATTGGATAATATATTATACATTATTATTTATAATAAATATATAAATACATACACATATTATATAATGCTATATATAATAATATGTATGTGTTGAAAATCCGAGGCCTTCTAGAGTTTTATTTCTAGATAGTGATCAAATACTTTGAATTTCCTGCTCATAACAGTTATGACTTACGATGTTTTATAAGACCAGAACTATTCCTTCTCTTCTAGAAGTTCTAGGAAAGGGTAGCATTGGCATAGGAACGTGATAAAGATACAATAGGAATGGTTTAGGTTTCTACCTGTTAGAAAGCAGAAACACTGAGACCAATATGCCGAGGCTTAAATACTACAGAAGAGAGGTATTTTCATGCCCTTTAGGAACTTAATTTGAAAAATAAATAAATAAAATTCTAAATAGATTTTAGTGGCTGGGACGTAGTAAGGTCCGTGCCCAGCTGGTTATATGTGGGGCGGGGGATGGGGCGGAGGTTTGTGTGTGTGTTTTGCGGGGGAGGGGGGGGTAAAATGTAAATCCGTACCTTCTGTCTCATTAGGGAGGAGTCCTTCACAAGGCCGATTTGCTGTAGACCTGTTTGCATGGGTGCCCTGTCCCCAGGCCTACAGAACCCGGGGGTGCTCTCCTAACTCCCGACTCTTCTATAGATGGAGGAGCTGCAGGAAGGCCTGCTAATGCAGCCGTGGGCCCTGCTACAACTTGCTGAGAACTCCCTCCTGGCCAAGGCGCATATCACCAGGCAGGGCTACGCCTTGCTGGTTTCAGATCTCCAGCAGGTGTGGCATGAACAGGCGGATGCTTGTGTGGTCAGCCAGCGAGCCAAGGTAAGCGTGAAGAGAAGTTCTGCTGCGGGGTGGTAGTGGATATCATTTCTGTCTTAGTGAAGGTCAAGGGTACATTCACATCAGTCAGCTTGCTGGCCTGTAGGTTGCCAAGGGACGTGGAATCAGGCTGAGACAATTCCAATGTCCTGCCCTTCTACAAAAGCCCTGGGATCTATTGATCGATCTTTCTTTCTTTCTAAATATTTTATTTATTTATTAGAAAGAGAGAGAGCTAGTGAGGGGAAGGGCAGGGGGAGAAACAGACTCCCTGCTGAGCAGGGAGCCCGACAAGGGAATCCGTCCCAGATCCTGGGATCATGACCTGAACCCCAGGCAGATGCTTTACCATCTGAGCCACCCAGGTGCCCCCCGCACCGGGATCTTTCCATATCATTGTCTCTGTGTTCCTTTTTGTACTGCATACAGTACAAGGTAGGATGAAGTAGGCCAGCGGCTCTCTCTTTGTTTTCTTCTTTCCTTTTCCCCTGTTTTTGTCTTCCCTTCGTCTCAAGCCCACTGTCTTCACATTAGCCAGATTTTCCTTTGCTGGAACTTAGGGGGGAGTCGGTTTCCTTTTCGCACCGGTACTCTGTCCAACTTGTGTTGTCTTTTCAGGAGCTGAACAAGCGGCTGACTGCCCCCCCTGCGGCTTTCCTCTGTCATCTGGATGACCTGCTGCGCCCGTTGTTGAAGGACACTGCTTGCCCCAGCAAGGCTAGTTTTGTCTGTGACCGCGTGGGCGGGGCACTGATACTGCGGGTGCGCAGTGAGCTCTCGGGTCTCCCCTTTTATTGGAATTTCCACTGCGTTCTAGCTAGCCCTTCCCTGGTGAGTGCAGTTCAGATGTGGAGTGGGGGAAGGGAATGCCAGCTGCTTTGGGATGACCTTTTAGGTGCTCTTATTTTTTTGAGTTTGACATTCTTCTTCAATAGGAAAACTTTCCTTGACTAGACAGAAGGCAAAACGGATTCTTGACTGGTACAACCTTTCTTCGCAAAGGGAGCAAAGTTTTGGTTTACCTGCTTTACTGGATGTCTTTATTCATTACTTTTTTTTTTTTTAAAGATTTTATTTATTTATTTATTTGACAGAGAGAGAGATCATAAGTAGGCAGAGAGGCAGGCAGAGAGAGAGGGGGAAGCAGGCTCCCTGCTGAGCAGAGAGCCCGATGCGGGGCTCGATCCCAGGATCCTGAGATCATGACCTGAGCCGAAGGCAGAGGCTTTAACCCACTGAGCCACCCAGGCGCCCCTCATTACTTTATTTAATATTTATGAGGCATCAACTATGGGCCAATTGTTGGGCGTCTGGTTCCAAAACAATATAGCCTATTCCTGGAGTTCATTATCTAGTGAGAAGACAGACAGGGAACAGGATAAAATATGGTAGATTCTTTGGTTGAGATAAGGTCAGGATGATTAAAGGTCTGAAAAACCTTGAAGAGAGAGGTTTTTTGTTTTTGTTTTGTTTTTTAGCGACGTGGAGAGAGGAGGTGGGAGGGGCAGAGGGGTATCGAGAAAAGGAATCTTAAGCAGGCTCCATGCCCTACAGGGAGCCCGACATGGGGCTCAATCTCACAACCGTGGGATCATGACCTGAGCTGAAATCAAGAGTCAGATGCTTAGCCAACTGAGCCACCCAGATGCGCCATTGAAGAGATAGTTTCTGAGCTGAGTTTTGAAGATGAATAGGAACTAAGTGGGAGAAGATCAAGAGGTCATTCCAGGCTAGAGTGCATTTTGAGAGGTGGGGAGATGTACAAGTGGGCAAATGGGGGAATTTCACGGTCGTGGGGAGTTGTGGGAAATGAGGTAGGCAGTGGCCAGATTTTGAGGGATTCTGACGAGTTTGGATTTTATCCTAAAGGCAACAGGGATGTACTGAAAAACTTTAAGCAGGGGTTTAGCATGATCCAATTCATAGCTTATTAACGATTCATAGTTTATTAATAGTTTATTAACATAGTTTATTAACAGCAACAGGATAGAGTATGTACCAGCATTAGGTACCTTTCTGAACATTTCTTGTCACTGAATCATCACGACTGTCCTACAAGGTGATTAGTATCATTCCCTGTCTCCAGAGTAGGAAGCTGAGACTGAAGGCAATTTGTCCAAAGTCATACAATTGTTGATTTTAATTGATTTCTTTGTGAAATTTTCCATCCTTTAGTCTACCTCTTTTGTTCAAAACCCTGTCACTTTTTCTAAGTAACAACAGGGGGCACTGTTCCCTCAATAATCCTTGTTCTGAGATCAGACCTTCGGGCTGCCTTAGGGAAGTCCTAGCAAAAGCTAGTCTCACTTTGCATCACACAGCCCTAGAAATTCAAAGTAGTGAGACTGAGGAGGTCCAGCCTTCGAGGAGGCTGATGGGCTTTCTAATACTTTCTTTTTTTCCAAAATAATAAAGTAAAGAGTGCTGGTATAATGAAGTTATAAATGAAAATAAGATATAAAGGAAAAACTAGCCCTTCTAGGCAAATTCCTCTAGCCGGGCAGCCGCAATAAGACAAGAAGCATCCGTGTTTGGGGTGGAATGAGTCTTGGCTGGCCACGGGGAGAAGCGACCATTGGGGAGTTGGTGAACAATTAGGCTTTAAGGTAAAATAAAATACTTATTATTAAAAAAAGGAAGAATGCCAGCCCAGGGAAACCCCTGAGGCTGAGGAAGCTTCACAGGGAAAATGTTAGAGCCAGTGGACACCGTCAGGGACGTAGGCGGACACTATTTCGGGCTTGCGTGTGTGTCTGTGAGGTCACACAGTCATAATTTTTGTTTGTTACTCATTCTTGTGATAGTTTTTATTTCATCTTTTTTCAATGAGCAATTCATGCAAAAGGCAAACATTTCAAATAGCATTGAAGAAGGATCTAGAGTGAAAAAATAGGTCCTTCCCCTCCTCTCTCTAGTCCCTCATTTTCCTTCTTCAAAGCAACTGCTGGTACCATCTTGTGCATTCTTAAAGCTGTACGTAGGTTCGTATATATGTAAGTATGTATATACTTACACCATCAAATACCTATCTGGGCGGACTGTACCTTTTCACAAATGGCAACATGCTAGCCACACTGTTCGGTAACTTGCTCTTTTCACTTAATTATAGAACTTAGAAACCATTCATGGCAATATATTTAGAAGAAGTGCCTTGATGTTCTTTACTGGTAACAGAGAGCTTTATGTGATGCACACATCAACCTATATGTAATTGACACGCTACTAGTAAACACCTAAGTTGTTTCTGTTCTTTTGTTATTACACCTAGTGCCTATCCTTTATTTACTTTTCCAAAGTGTGAATATATGAGTAAATTCCCAGCAGTGGAATAGCTGAACGAGGAATATTTGGGTGAACCCGGCTGGCTCGTTCGGAAGAACGTGCGACTCTTGATCTTGGGGACGTGAGTTCGAGCCCCACCATCAGATGTAGAGATCGCTTGGATAAATAAACAAACTTAAAAAAAAAAAAAAGGAATATTTGTACCTTTATTTATTTATTTTTAAGATTTAATTTTTTAATTTATTTGACAGAAAGAAAGAGATCACAAGTAGGCAGAGAGGCAGGCAGAGGGAGAGGGGGAAGCAGGCTCCCTGCTGAGCAGAGAGCCCGATGTGGGGCTCGATCCCAGGACCCCGAGATCATGACCTGAGCCAAAGGTAGAGGCTTTAACCCACTGAGCCACCCAGGCGCCCCAAATATTTGTACCTTTAATCTTGATCACATAATGCCAGATTGTCTTCCAGAGAGATTGCAAATCTAAATTCCTACCAGTCACGCGGGAGAGTAGGAGAGCACAGTGGGCGGTGGGTTCTCGCTAAGTTCTCAAGGCTGTGCGGGACAGCATGGGATAGCTAAAGCCTCGGGTCTCTGCTTTCTAGCCCATTTCCACTTCCAGCCAGCTTCCTTCATCCCTTCCTCCTCCTCGCTGTTCTTCCTAGTAGCTGATGTAATTCTTTGGTGGTATTGCTGTTATCTTTCTTTTCCTAACGTGATTCTTGATATTCCAAATTTTGACCTTCAAATTTGACCATTTTATAATTTATAGGATTTTTTTGGCTCCACAGGCTCTGGAGCCGACAGGACTGAATTTGTTACTCAGCTCCATCCCTTTGACTATTTATGTTACCTTGGATAAGTCACTGCATTTTTATGAGGCTTGGTGTCATCATCTATAAAATGGAGAGGCCAGTCCCAACCTTACTGTGGAATCCTGGAGATTAAAGACAAGACCATACATAGTATTACTTACCTTCAGCATTATTGTGGCCGTTTGAGAGCAAATACTCCGACTTCCTAATTTTTCCTTGAAAAAAAATAAGGACCACGAGAGCACTGAGGATGAAGCCATTTTCACATCTCGGTGCTCTCACAGCCAGGGCTAGGATCTAGATCTAATCCCCCAGTCTGTTGCCTGGGTTGCTGTATTCCAAACCTGATAGAATTCATCTTGGGATTCCTAACTGCCATTCGGGTCTCCTGCCTCTGCCTCGTCAACATTTCAATGGGAAATCTGCAGACATGGGGGGATGTTATAAATAGATTTCCTCTGGAAAAGATTGGAAACTCCTGCCTCCTTGTCCACCACACTTCCTGACCTCCCTAACTGTTGTGAACTCTCTGAGGGCAGAAGCCTCATGGGGTCACAGTATGTGTTAGGCACCCAGTAGGTGTTTGTTGAATTCACTTGTGAAACTGCAACTCTTCATATATCGTTGTCTTTAAATGAAGGGTTGGGGATCTTCGTGACCTCCCGAAGTGCTTCAAGATTTTTCCTTGTAGTGTCTGTGGATTCGCTTTGAAACCCATTACTTCAGCCACACACCTTGTCCTAACTAACTGATCTCTGATCTAAGTTAGTGTGTTGGTGGGCATCTAACTTTGAAATGAGTTATGCCCCAATGATTCAGAGTGGTGTAACCCAATTCCATGAAATTATTTGGGAAGTTGAAATATTTACTGTTACTTATTTACTTATTTGGCTATACAGACATCGGAGTCTGATAGATAACTCCTGGCCTTATCATATTTAATTAGACATGGCATTGATTAAAAACCGTTTCTCATTATGTTTCATGTGGTTAGACTTACCGCCCCTCAAAGAGATGGCTGCTCGGGTGGCTTCCCAGGGAGAGGCTGCTTGTCACCTTTAGGAGTTTCTGCTGTTTGAGGGCTGTCACCAGAGGGAAGGCGATGCCACTTGGTTACCAACTGATTACTTTCAGCTCACCCCTCCAAACGCTGACCTGCTCTCTCTGAGGAGTCCCCTGTTTCTCCTCCTGATTTCCCTCGAACAGGACCGAACCTAACCAAACAATTCCTAGGAAAGAGGGTTGGGTCTGGAGCAGGTGAATGTTCCCAAAGCAGAACTTTGGCTGCATTTTGAGCCGTACTTCCTAGAGGCTTATGTTTATCCTCAGGACCTGAACTGGGGACCAGGACCAGCTTGGGATGTGCCGCGTGATGGCAAGAAGTGACAGATATTTACAGCTATATTTGACTTCCGGTCTCCTCCTCTGCGTCAGTACCCTGCATGTGTCAGGTCCCGGTGGTAGTGCAGAAGCTGCGGGCTCTAACCCTTACCACCCCCCACCCACCCGCTCCAATCTCTTCTCTTCTGCTCGTCTTTCGAAAAGTGTGGGGGTGGGCAGACTATGGCCAGTGGGCCGACTCTGGCTTGCTGCCTATTTTTCTAAAGTTACGTTGGAAACCCACCACCCTTATTTATTACCTGTTGTCTGTTGGCACATTCCTGCTGTAGCTGCAGAGTTGAGTATTTTGACGGCCTGTATGGGCCCCAGAGCTGCAAACATTGACCCCCCTGGCCCATGCAGAAAAAGTTGCTGACCTCTGATCTGATCAGGACATTTCTTCTTGGTGCCTCCTTGGGCTCATCTCCTTAGGGGGAGGGGAAAGGAATCCCCATAGCCTCTACTAGTCACAAAGAGATTATCGATTCTAGTTATTTTCTTTAAAAAAAAAAATTTATTTATTTGACAGAGAGAAAGAGTTCACAAGTAGGCAGAGAGTGAGGGGAAAGCAAGCTCCCCGATGAGCAGAAAGCCCTATGCAGGGCTCCATCCCAGGACCCCAAGATCATGACCTGAGCTGAAGGCCGAGGCTTAACTCCCTGAGCCCCCCAGGCGCCCCCGATTCTAGTTATTTTCTTTGGCTAAGGCTTTTCTCTTTCTGAGGCTATGGACACCTTGCGCGGGTGGATTAAGTGATTGTTCTCTATAGTTATGTGTCGTTATGTGAGGACAGCGTCCCAGCTGCACCACGGTGAGCTCACACTTGTGTCCTTCTTACCTTGTTAGGACCAAGGTGTGCTGGCGAGTTTCTTCCTTCCTAGGCTGGCCTCTTGGGGACTGGCTGGCTTCTGACACGATGACCTCAGACATTGCTGCTTTCCTGCGAGCAGAGTGAAACTCTGGGCTCGTTCTGGGCTATCGTCAGCCCTGAAATGGCTCGTAATCAGCGTCTGGGTCTAACCTGAGACTGATGCTCCAGCTAACACACTCGGCTTTAGCCACGCCTACTTTCCTGAAGGCTCCTTGGATCTTCTGCTTTTTTCTCTCAGTCTCTGTGGAGAGTTGAAGCAACACCCTTCTCCTCTCAGCTCTGTCTCGTCCTTCTCTTTAAAACACCGCTCCAGGTTGCCTATCCACCTGTTCTCCTCTCTTCTTCCCACCTTTTTATCTAGGCTACAAAGAAAACCCTTGAACTTCTGTCACCTACCTGTTTCATTATTGTATTATTAGAGTCATGCCAATGGGTTGCTTGCTTACGAAACTGTAAGTTCCTGTGACAACATTTATTTTGTAGTATTTTTCTAGTTCCTAATACAGCGGGGAGTACCCTGTGCCTGTTGGCTGATTGATATCTCTTCTGTGAAAGGTCTCCCAGCATCTGATTCGTCCTCTCATGGGCATGAGTCTAGCCTTGCAGTGCCAAGTGAGGGAGCTGGCAACCGTGCTTCATATGAAAGATCTAGAGATCCAGGATTACCAGGAGAGCGGGGCTGTGCTGAGCCGAGGTGAGAGGGCATTCTTTGGGCTGTCGGGTGGGGAGTGGGACAGATGGTCAAAGGGCCAGAAAAGGGGGAGTCATCTGCATTAGAGGGGTGCTTCCCCGAGGAGTTGGGGTGCTGGGTCCTGACCATACTGGAGACTTGATGCCAGGTGACACTTCTCTCTGCCTGGAGGACCCGGCTGGCACCCACGTGACCCACAGAAGCTGTGACTGAGTCCAGCCCTGCCCTGGGCAATGGCAAGGACAGACCTTGGAAAAGGGCCGACAGCTGTATGAAACTGGGGGAGGGCAACACACACTTGGGACCTTCCGAAGCATAGTTCTAGCTTCAGAGTAAAAATTCAGTTCGACCTTCGTCTTCGTGGCAGGAAGACTGTCTGGAGTGCACGCACCACTGGATGCGTCCCGTGTTGCTGATCACCCACTCCTCCGCCTCCTGTTTGCTCACAGACTCTCATCCCGTCTCCCCCTGGACTCTGGGTGTTACATGTGTGTACACCCTCCCAAGAAATCTCGGGCTCTGTTTCTTTTCTTCTCACGGGCAGGAAACTCATCCCAAGACTAATATTTCTTTTCTGTAACCCTTCTTATTACAGATCGGTTGAAGACAGAGCCATTTGAAGAAAATTCCTTCTTGGAACAATTTATGGTAGAGGTAGGGTATATCACAATAAGGATTTCCTTTCTCCTTGTGCAGCTTTGCTTTCTCTTTCCAGGTGCCTGAGTAGTGACTTGTGTTTTGGGTGTTAGTTGGCTTGCATGCTTGGGAAGTCCTTTCTCTGGAAATGTTGCCTATAGAAAATCTGATAAAACTTGAGATGCCCATGGGGAAGATGGCATGAAATAGGGGGCAAGCATATACGAGGCAGAAGTGGGCTGGTCAACATTTGTAAAAACGTCTCTCTGTTCATGTCCCTAGGAATTTCATTTAGAACTCCCTAACCTTGGAAAGTTTGGTTGACCAGTTGATCCATTTTTGCTTGTTGAGATCTGATTGCAGGTCTGGATTATAGGGGGTGGGGAGGAGCTGGTCATTATTACTGGTCTGGGGCCCTCTAACATCCCGCAGCAGAGGAAGGTGAAAAGCACAGGGTTACCATTTGGGAACTGTCTTGTGGGCACAGTAGGCTGTGGAAAATCACAGTGTTTATACAAGGGGACTGGCAAAGGAATGAATGGGGAGTAGATAATTGTGGCCTGTCAGAAGCTTCTGCCTAGGTTTCCCTTCTAAGGATTAAGCTTGGCCAAAAGAAACATCTATTAAATGCCAAACAGTAGGAGTATTAATAATAGTGACCTTTGATAATACCAGTCAATATTGATCTTCTCCTTCTCTAACTCTCTTAGGACTTGTTGGTTGTACAGTTAGTACCTTAGTATTATTGCCTTTTTTTCTAATTATACATGTGACCCAAGTTGGTACTTTTCTATGTAAGCAAATAATGCTATTATAATACCATGTTCTGTATAGATTGTTCATATTTCTGTCTTGTTATCTAGGCTACTTCGTAAACCCCTATTGGATAAGGAATGTGACTCACATTTCTTTTGAACATGAAATGAGTAGTTTTCCCAGGGCCAGGCAGAAAGCAGGTGTTCTTGACTTGGAACCTTCTGCTCCATCTGTGCATTCGCTGGTCAAAGGCGCCATCATGCTTTGGGTCTTAACACTAAGAACAAAAAAGGCAAGTTGAGTGCTCAAGTCCATCTACCGCAGCAACCTAACTCTGGAGAAGAGGGGAAGCACGCAGTGTCACATCTTGAAGTAGAATAAATTTTCCGTCTATTCCAGTAGAACAGATGGGGAAAGAGAGACCCTTAAACCTAGACTTGCCACAGAGAGATTTCCTCGGCCATTTTTCTGTCAGATGGCTTCCTCTGTCTGTAAGTGTAGGTATTAAGGAGGCTAGCACAGGCCGGGGATGATATGCAGATCCCTTGCCCCAGCCCCTTAGCTAAACAGTGCAAGGCTTATTCTTAGCCCAGCAGAGAGGTCCCTTCCCGATCTGGTGTCCACGTAATCTTCTAGCTTGGTTTCTTGGCATTTTTCATTATGAACTTTATGCTTCAAGTCACAGAGAATGACTTTGAATTGCCAAAATGTCTTCCTCTAGCCTTTATGTCTTGGCACACATTGTTCCCTTTATCTGTAACGCCCAATGCCCTGGCCTTATCTACCTTGTAAATTTCTATTAATCTTTTAAGTGTCAGCTTTGGTTTCTTCAGGAGACCTTTTCAGACTCTCCCTGTAAAGATAATCCTTCTTCCCTGCTGCTGTCGTATCTTGGTTCCTATCTCCGTTTTACCACTTATAATTGTGTGATAGATATTGCTGTTATATGTCTGCGAGACTGTGCCTTTCTCTTCCATTGATCTATGAATGATTTGAGGACAAGGACTGGATCGAATGCATTTCTGTGTCCCCAGCACCGAACAGTGCCTAGGATTAGTGGGTTCTCCATAAGTTTGTCAGTGACGATGTTGATAAACCCATGCGGGCGGGGGCAGGGGCAGGGGGCGGTGCGGGGAGTTTCACAAAGTTTGGGGCAATGCGGCCTGTGGATACAGTGCTGCTTGTGATCCCTGTATTTGGGGTCTTGGGTTATTCCCCTGGTTTATTTTGCAGCTTTGGTTGAATCAGCACTCCCAGAGCCTCTGTTTTCTCATTTATCCAAATGGAGGCGCATCTCTTCTATGCTTTTGGGGCGGGGGTGGGGGGGGGGAGGTGGGCAACCCTGCAGTGTCAAATGAGAAAGCATACAGAAGCCTGGGGCAGCCCAGGAGGCATACTGGTGTTTTGGAATCAATTACTTCATGAATACTGGTCTTCTAAGCCCTGGGAGGACCACACCCAAACCACAGAGACTTACAGAATTTTATATATCTGCGAAGGATCTGAGAGACAGGTAGCTGTAGTTTTCCATTTCCTAGGCGAAGAAGGTGGGCCGCGGGCAGAGTAGGTGACTTGCCTAAGGTCATGTCGCTGTCGGAACGTTTAGGGCCCTCCTCCGTTTCTTGCCTGGGATCACACTGTTCTGCTTCACCACTCTAACGGTTAGAGGAGGAGGGTTAGAGGATTAGAGGATCGATTAGAGGATGGTTAAGGGCTAGGAGAGTGTGGCACTCTCTCGACCTCGGGGGATCACTGCACCTTCCTCTGGGATCACGGAGTATCCTGCGAACCTGCTAGAACCAGCTGCCTCATGGGACTGCAGGATTTCTTATGGCCACCGCACCTTTTCAGTGACTCTGCTTGTCTGGGGTCCTACAAACAGGACACAGAAGGGTCATGGGGTCACCCAAGACAGCTGAAAGGATGTGCCATCAAAATAAGCAACATAGGAAGATAAACAAACCAGAGACAGAGAGCCCGGGATGAAGGTGGGGGGCGGAGGGAACGGGGCTGATGTCAGAGGGGCCGCGCGGTCAGTGCTGGGGTCTGTTTTTCCTGGTTCTAGGGGAGAGGCCACAGAGATAGGGCAGAGAGGGCAGTAGGACACGGAGGTGTCTAGGATACTAAGGCCAGCAAAAATATTTAAGGGTTGACCAGGGGTTATGTCTTCATATTTAGTTCTTTTGTTTTTCCTCCTCTGCCCCCCTTAGAGCCTTGGATTTTGCATTTCCAGGGAGCCCAAGAGGGCCCACCGATGGTGGCCTGACCAGAGGGGGCGGCCTGGCGGTGTTCTTCGCATCCGCTGGGCCGAGTGGCTGCCGGCGAGCTCTTCATAGAGGGAAGACCCCCACAGAGAGCATCTCCTAGGACTGGGGGCTGGGAGGCACCGTGCAGAGTGGGAGATGAGTCAAGGCACCGGGGACTATTCTTGCACGGGCCAGCAACTGCCTGAGCGAAGTTTAGGAGGACGGGGCCGGCGTGGCCTTCGCTCACTCTGGTCCACTGGAGGGAGTTCCTTCCCCGGCCCCGGCCCCGCCTCCCCCCTCCATCTGGTTGCCATCAGGCTGTGCGGCTGCTGGCGGGCTCTTTATTTATTTATCCCAGTGTAATGGGGTGAGGAGGGAGCTGGCCTGAGGCTGGCATTCCGGGGCCATGCCACCGAGCCACAGGCGGTTTGCCTGGGTGTCTGAGTCACTGGGGCTGCGTGCTGCTCAAACCAGACGCGGCCGGGCTCGGGGACAGCAGGCAGCCCAAAATAGAGCCCCGCCCTCTGCAGCTGGCAACCCCTGGCCAGGAACCAGCCCTTGATACCAAAACCTGAGCAGTTGCATGAAGCTGGCTTCCTTAAAGGGGCGGGGGGCGGCGGGGCGGGGGAGGGCTGCACGGCGAGATTCTCTCTGTCCCTGTCTTCAGAGGAGAGTATTGCGCGCGGCAGGCACTCCCATTGCTGCGTGCGATTTAATCCATTCAGTGTAATACCTTCACCGATTTCTATCATACACTTAGAGTTATGTAACTATGGTGAACACTGATTTGACTCAGCACCCTAAATGCAGCCACGGCTGTTGTGTCCTTTCCCGCTTTAGTTACTGTCTTCATTCCCTGTCTGGTTGCAGCCCGATGCTCGAGCAGATACTTCAAGTCAGGGAGATATTCCCCACTGCTCTTAGAAAGCTAGGGGTTATATCAAAGCTGCCTGGGGAAGGAGGAGAAGTCTTTTAACCTGGAAATTGATGTCCTATTGAGTTCATTCACGGACAGCTTCTGCTCGGTTTCCTGGGCTGGCGTCCCACGCTTTACCTGCCCCTTAAGTGTTAATGTCACTCAAGATTGTGACCTTCTCCCCTCGCCCTTCTCTGTCTGGGTCATCTCATCCAGATCCCAGTTGGAACTGTCGCTAGTATACACCAAGGGCCAACTTTATATCTCCATTATGCAGCCCACATTTCTTTCTGCACACTTGGCATCTTTACTTGGATGTCCCATATTGCAGCATCCTACCCGTGTCCAAATTAGACCCCCTACTCCCCCCAAATCGAATTCTCTTCTGACATTCCTTATCTTGGGGGATCACACCCGTATCCATTCAGCTTTCGAAGCTAGAAACTTGGGAGTTATCCACTTTTCTCTTTGTCCTGACTTCCAAAGTCTAACTTGTCAACTGTCTCTTGAATCTGCTCTTCTCTAGTCTGGCGTCCATTGCCTTAGAGTAGCAGCTGCCCCACCCCCTACATTTTCTGGTTCCCCTCTGACCTTCCAGCAGCCTCCCGACTTGTCACCCGGTCAGTCCTTATTCCCCTCCAGTTGAGTCTGTGTTACGGCAGAGCGATCTCTTTGAAACAGAGACCGAAACCCGATTGCTCGAAGTCATTCAGTAGTTCCAGCTCCCGGCATGGCACGCGAGGTCATTCATGCTTTGGTCCTCTTGACATCTGCGGCCGGATTCCCTGCTGCTCTCCCACACTGAGGTCTTGATGCCCATATATCCCTTGACCAGTTTGCCTGACATTCTCTTCCCTCTTGTGCTTGCGGCAGACTCCTACTCAACTTTCCTGACTGCACGGACCTCATCCCTTTCGTGAGTTTTCCGTGAGTGTTTTTCCTTTCCTCAGTCCCCTTCTTTCAGGCACTGGCACACTCTCCTGCTGTTCCCACAACCTCCGGTACAGACCTCTGCCGTAGCCTTTAGTATAAATGAGTATATAGAAATGAAAAGGAAGGATAGGGAGATGGGGAAAATTGAGTTGGCCGATCTTCTCTCATTTAGGTTTTTCCTTTGTAAAGCTTGTGAATTCCTTCTCCTCGATGTTTTCTTAACGTGGCTTCGCTACTACGATGTTCTCCTGCTTTTCTTCCCACTTCATTGGTTGCTCCTTCTCAGAATCTCTTGCTGGTTCTTCTTTTCCCTTATCTTTATTTGTTTGTTTGTTTGTTTGTTTACTTAAGTAATCTCTACACCCAACACGAGGCTGAACTCACAACCCCGACACCCCAGGATCAAGAGTCATGTGCTCCTTCTTCGACTGAGGCAGCCGTGTGCCCCCTCCCTTACCTCTTAACGTGGGAGTGCCCCAGGATTCCATCCTTGGTGCTCTTATCTTTTTTCACTTTAGTGATCTCACGGAGTCTCCTGGCTTTCACTACCCCCTTGTTGCCGAATCCTGAATTTAATCTCTATTCTTAGACCTCGTCCCCAAACTCTGGACAGCCTGCTCAACATTTCCACATGAAAGTCCAACAGAATCTCAAACTCAGTACGTCCAAACCTGAACTCCTAATCTTACCCCCCAGATTTGCTGTTCCGACAAGCTTCTCCCCTTTTAGCTGATGGAAATGGCACCCTTTCTCTTGCTAGGGCCACAAAGCTTGAAGTCATCCTTGACTTCTGTCTTCCTCTCACACCCCGCATCTGGCGCATCAGGAAATCCTGTCGGCTCTGCCCTCAGAATACACCCATAATTTCACCTCCTGCTGCCATTTTGGTTTGAGCCACAGCTGTCTTTCTTGCATCATTGCAGGAGCGTCTTTACTGGGTGTCCCTGCTGCTCCCTACGCCCCCTTCTGGTCCATTACCTATAGAGCGATCTTATTAAAACACAGATCACGTCATGATACTCCCCTGCTTAATGTCCTTCAGTAGCTTCACATTGCACTTCTAGAGTAAAACCCAGAGGCCTTACAGTGGCCTACAAAGCCCTACATGATCTGGACCTCATTACCTTCCTGCCCTCATCTGCCGCTTTCTTCTTCCTTTACCCCGCTGCACCCACAGTGGCCGCTTGCTGGTTTTCTGGCTCTCTAACCCCACCTGCCTTTAGTCCTTTTTGGCGCCTGTGTCCTCTGCCTGCAATGTTCTTCCTTCAGATACTTGTGTGGCCAACTCCCTCGCTTCCTTTATGTCTGGATTAGTTCTCTATTGCTTTATAACCCATTAGTTATAGAACTGTATAGAACTAACTGTAGAACTCTATTAGTTCTCTATTGCTTTATAACCCATTACCCCAAAATGGCATGGTTTGAAACAATAAACCGTTGTGGAGGGCCAGGAATTTGCAAGCCGCTTCGTGGGGTGATTCAGGTTCGCGGCCTCTCTTGAAGCTGTGGTCAAGATGCTGGCTGGGTGGGGCTGGAGGATTGACTTCCAGGCTCTCTCAGTGGCTGTTGGCTGGAGGTGCCATTGCCGTGTCACGCGGCTGCTCATGTGACACGGTCCTGGCTTCCTCTAGAGCAAGCGACCCCAGAGACAGCCTAAGGCCGAAATGGAAGTGGCAGCCTTTTTATAACCTAATCCAGGAGTCACAGCACCTCACCCTCTTGCTGTAATCTTTTCGCTGGAAGTGAAGCACTGAGTCCAGGTCATATTCAAGGGGAGGGTAACTAAGCTCCACCTCTTAAGGGGAGATGTTTAAAAAATAAAATTTCCTTATTTCCTTACACTCGTTGTTCCCGTTATCTTGCCCTTGTTGGAACGTGGAGCTGAGCCAGGACAAGGATGGGTGTTTTGTGCCCTGGTTTATCCAAAGTGCATAGAACTGTGCCTCTAGCCTGGGTGGCTCAGTGGGTTAAAGCCTCTGCCTTCAGCTCAGGTCATGATCTCAGGGTCCTGGGATCGAGCCCTGCATGGGGCTCTCTGCTCATCGGGGAGCCTGCTTCCCCTTCTCTCTGCCTGCCTCTCTGCCTACTTGTGATCTCTCTCTCTGTCAAATAAATAAATAAAATCTTAAAAAAAAAACACAAAGAACAGTGCCTCTACACATAGTAGGCACTCAATAACTTCTTGTTGAGTGGATGAAGGCATCTTAGCTTCCCGCTCCTCTTTATTTTCCGTATCTTACAAATAGGCTGTGCATTTATCACCTGTTGGTAGCCTGAGACCCGGTAGCCCTACTGCAATAGCCTAAGGAGAGGATTGCTGTCAGATTGCCATTCTCCTACCCGCCTTTTACTGGGAGATTGTCCCAACTTTGGGATGAACTATAAACCTTGAATCTTTTATTACTGAGAGCCCCCAGAGGCTCTCTATTAGACTCGGTTAAGAAATTAAATATCTCAGGGCGCCTGGGTGGCTCAGTCGGTTAGGCATTTGCCTTCGGCTCAGGTTATGATCCCAGGGTCTTGGGATTGAGCCCCGCATTGGGCTACCTGCTCAGCGGGAGCCTGCTTCTCTCTCTCCCACTCCCCCTGCTTGTGTTCCCTTCTCTTGTTGTCTCTCTCTCTGTCAAATAAATAAATAAAATCTTAAAAAAAAAAAAAAAGAAAGAAATCGGGGAACCTGGTGGCTTAGTGGGTTAGGCCTCTGCCTTCTGGTCAGGTCATGATCTCAGGGTCCTGGGATCGGGCCCCGCATCGGGCTCTCTGCTCAGTGGGGAGCCTGCTTCCTCCTCTCTCTCTGCCTGCCTCTCTGCCTGCTTGTGATCTCTCTCTCTATCAAATAAATAAATAAAATCTTAAAAAAAAAAAAAAGAAATTAAGTATCTCAAAAACCAAAAGAAGAGGAGCCTACCAAAATCCTGGAAAGAACATTAGTCATACAGCCAAAAGCAAGTTAGTAAGTTTCCTCTTTCCTCAGTCTTTCCTCTCCCTGGACCCTCCCTCCAGAGTTAGCAGGGCTGCCCAGCTACCATACGCCTGGTATTTAGTATGTAGAGGAAGACATAGGACTCAGCATATGTTTTTTTGGTATCCTTCATGGGCATCGCAGAGCAGGATAAGTCTAGGGCTGTGAGACTGTCCTACCTCCCATCATGTGTGTCCGTTCTCCGGTCTAGAGAAACTTGCAGCGAATTCATTCTTCTGGGATTCAGGGTGGTACATGTGTACCATACCTGGTTCTGTGGCCATACAAGGGATGATAATAGGATCATCAGAGAGCTCTCTGTGCTTAATGAATGATAATAAGGGTCACAGTCGTGGAGTGATCGGATAAATCTCCCTGCAAAAAGCAGGACTTGATCTGGACTTTTATGTTTGGGGAATTTTGCTAGGGAACTAGGTGGAAGGCATTGTAGCTGGGAAGCACATGGGCGAAGGATATAAAGCCATAATGAGTGGGTGAGGATTAGCAGAAAATAAGGTTAGCAAGATAAGAACTCAAGGCTGGGTTATTGGGGGGCCTTAAACGCCGGGCTGGAAGTTTGGTACTGTATTCTGAAGGTAAATGTATTTCAGCTTTTTTTTTTTTTTTTTGCTGCTGGGAATCCATTTATTTGCTATTTTCAGTCCAGCTGTGAACATCTATCATTACATGCCATGATGCTCAGACAGGCTCATCTCCTAAGAAGGAGCTGGGTACTTCCTTCTCACAGTTATTAATTACTGCTGTAGATAGTAGGAAGCCGTGGAAAGTTTTGGCTGGAGAATTGACATATGAAAGCGATCTTTGGGAAGATTAGGCTGTCATTAGTATGCCTATGTGAGCAGAAGAATAGTGGTACTATTGACAGACTAGGAAAATCATGGGTGGGGCTCAATTAAATCTAATCTTGGGCATACAAAGGAATGGTTTTCCTTATTTAAAACACAAATCCACCAGTACTTGGGCTCTGGAATGAAAATCTCCAGGGAGGAAGGAATGGCTGCATATATTTCTCAGCTACATTTCTTGGGAATTTTGCCTCCTCTTTGGGGTTTCCTTGTAGTCACCATTGAACCCCGCTTCCAGAGGCCACCGCCTCTTTTCTTTTTGGCTCCAAAATATATTAAAAGGCCTCTTTCTTGATTTTCCTTTTACAAAGTATTATAGGGGCTTATACTTTAGGAAGAAAACTTATCAAAAATTGGAGGCAAACAAAAAGGAAATCAATATAAAAATACAAATGGGATAAAATTACTCATAGCCGAGAGATGGATTTCTGACTCTGGGAGTCCTGATAGTGAAGGACTTTATCAGCTTCCAAATTCTCGTGTCCTAAAAGCCTCAAAACCGAGTGTTACTAGCTCAGATGCCTCTAGGGGACAAGCGTACAATGTAAGTATGTCTATCAGGCTGGGTGTCAGACCACAGAGATTTGTAGGGGTCTGGATGGTGCACGCCCCCTGTGTCTAGACCCAGACAGGCTAGCACAGCTTACCAGATACTATTCTGGGGGTTTGGATACCTAACTTCATTGAAAGGAAGTTTCCAACTCCTTCTAAAATGAAAACTGGTTTTTATTTGTTTGCTTGGCTCCACTATTAGTCTCTCATTTGGTTTCATTCTCATTTGCAGTCTGAGAAATCCGCTTAGTTCAGAATTGAGCTGTGAGGCAGTGATGACTGAGATCTTATCTCTGGCAAACATCTAGCCTCCTTCGGCCTAAACCATAAGCTTCTCCTACCTCTGGAACATTTTCCCGTGATTCAAGTAGAGTCTCTCTCCTCTTCCCCCAGTAGAGGAAAGGTTTCATAAAAGTCCTTTCATTGCATTATGACGATTAAATAAATGCTTTAGTCTATTAAAAAACAACAACAACCCAGTGACTTCTATATAATGAGAGTTAGTTTAAAAATATAAGATGAAAGTCTTTTTCCCCATGCATGTTGGATTTAAATTGATTATGGGATCTACAGGTGGGAATACTCAGGGAAGGGGTGACAAAGTAGCAGTGAAGCTTTGTTTGAGAAAACGTACGGAAATAGAGAGATCTGGGACCCTGCTGCAGAGGAGAGATATTTGAAGTTACGAGAATGGACACATTTTTTTTTGCTGGGAAGAGTACAGAGAAAAGTACAAAAGTCCAGTGGTTGAGATTTGGGGAACAGTCCTCCTTGGAAGGGGTCATAGGAGCCAGTGAAGGAAGTGCGAGCAGATAGGAGGAGAATCTGAACAGAGTAGAAATTAATCAAGAAAAGGGAACAGACAGTTAATCAAGTACATCTGTGCATATACCAGACGCAGTGGCCAGGTGCTTTGTCTAACTTAGAACTTGTAATCCTTACAGCAAACCCATGAGGTTGGTGGTCTTGTTCTCATTGTAAAGATAAAGAAGCAGAGGCTCAAGGGCTAAGCAGTTTGTTTCAGGTCAGCTCACCCGGTTTGCCCCTATTTGTCTTCACTCACGTACCGTGCTCTTCCGGTCACCCCGGAGGGTGACCCACAGTGCTACATGTGGGTGAGAGACCAAAGAGGATGGGTGCCTGCCCGCCCGAAGAAAGACCATAGGCCATTTGTGATCTCGGGCAGCATCCGCAGATTCTCAGGCAGCTGGAGAAGGATCAGTTGATAATGCAATGAAGACAATGGGTCTAGAACTCCCGACCAGAGAGATTGCACAATGAAGAGGCAGTGAGAGCCAGCTGCTGAGCTAACAGTGGCTTCAGTAAAGCCCCTTCTGAAGGTGGAAAGATGCGCATGTGGCTGAAAGCAAAGGAGAAGCCACTGGAAAGGGATAGACTTAAGCTGGTGAAGAGACAACTGTGTGAAAACAGGGAGCTGCGGAGCTGAGTGCAGGGGGAGAATTAATCCTCTGAGGTTTGTAGATGGCAGGAAGGCACGGGTGACGTTTAGAAGCAGATGACTTGATTTCTATTTCCATCCTCTTTCCCCAGGAGACATAGCCTTTTCAGTTAAGAATTTTAAAGTCCTTCCCAAGGGCATTGAGATCTACTTACTTAAACAGAGCATCACATGGTTCCATGACTTTTCTGTTCATGACCGAAGTAACGAAACTGACAAATAAAAGTATCAGCCCTGTTCTTTCCCTCTTCTGAGCCCCATTGTCACTTTGTATCTTTACCCTGTCACTTACCACTGCAGTGCCTTGTAGGGAGGAGGCACACAGTAACCAGTGGTTGTAGCTTAAAA
Organism: Nasua narica; assembly: GCA_028533885.1. Classification (NCBI taxonomy): domain Eukaryota; kingdom Metazoa; phylum Chordata; class Mammalia; order Carnivora; family Procyonidae; genus Nasua; species Nasua narica. The sequence goes on along the minus strand of CM052810.1, from coordinate 158,303,215 downwards.
GGTCTCAGCTCTGAAGATTCTCTCACATTGGTAAATGTTGTCTCTGGTTATAGAAACAAAGAGGGAAGACGAAAGTATCAAATGACTTACCTTTAAGTTTTCCTGATGTATTTACTTCATAAATTTAGCCTTATCCCTGAAGTATTCTTTTTTTTTTTAAGATTTTATTTATTTATTTAACAGAGAGAGAACACAAGCAGGCAGAGAGGCAGGCAGAGGCAGAGAGAGGAGCAGGCTCCCTACCGAGCAAGGACCCAATGCGGGACTGGATCCCAGGACGCTGGGATCATGACCTGAGCCGAAGGCAGCTGCTCAACCAACTGAGCCACCCCGGCGTCCCATCCCTGAAGTATTCTATTCTGGCCTTCCCTAACAGGTGATGTTTCTTTTGGATAATGAGTCACATTGAAAGGTGAGAGGCTGAATCTCGTAGGTTAGCTGCGTAGTTGTCCAGTGTGCGCGGAGCAAGATGTCAGGATTCACGGACATCCTTATTATCGCCCATAAGGGAATTGGCAAGGGAGAAATTGCCAGAAAGTCTCAGGAAGCACTCTCCCCTCCCCCCCATTCTGTACGGGAGATCTTTAGTCTATTTGTTTTTATACTTAGAAGTTAAAACTCTACGTGGATGGGGACATTTTAAGCACCACTGAGAATATTAAACGTTGTGGAATCGTGCTGAAAAGTGAAAACATGGTTTCTGCCCTGGAAAGATGGACTTTTGAGGGAGATCAGACCACTGAAATTTACATACATACAAGGGATTTTCCAAATACACATACTGTATGTTACCGCAGAGGGAGAAGAAATAGATTGATTTGGATGGGCGCTGGGGTTCGTAGCAGGCTAGTTTGGAAGAGGCGTTTCTGGAACAGGTGGATCTTGAGCTAAGAGTATGGAGGGGTTTTGTGTGGCTGCCGAACCAGGTGCTTTATTCAGTTACACAATCTCAGAGGCTCTCCCTACGTGTAGTGGTTTGAGGGAATCCTTGGAAAGCTCCTTGCCTTCTGTTGCTCTTACCCTGGAAGTCTGAGCAGCTCTGAGGACATGCATTGGAGAATCTTTTACTCCACAGAACCCCTTCCAGTTTGGTGGGAGTGAAGCGAAGAATAGGGTGGGGCTTTGAGACCAGATGGCAACACCCTTCAGTCTAAAGAAGGAATCGCTGATGATTATGTTAGCATTCAGTTTGCGGCAGCCCCAGCAGCGGGGGGAAGAGTGGAGGGAAGTTGCTGAATTTAGTGGATACCAAAGGAAGGGCATATCTTAAGCAGAGTATTCTCTCCTGTCTCCCCCCGGTTTGGGGTAAGCTCTGATACTGAGGTAAATGGAAATCATTAGGAAACGGATGAGACTAGCTACGTATGAAGTGGCTTACCCTACTGTTTGTAAATATAGCGCTTCTGAGATTAGGTTATGAGTCTCGACAAGGGCAGAGGTGAGTCCCTTAATGAAGGCAATCGTGGTGTCTTAGATATATGTAGAGAAGATTAGAGCCATGGAATTTAAGGAGCTGGAAGGGACTTTATCAGGCTGAGAGTATATCAAACTTTTTTTGTTTGGCTTTTGAGGAAATCAGGGCCCACAAAGAAAAAAGAACTCTCGTGTAGACCAACAGTGGTAGATCTTGGCTCCAGGACCCAGGGCTCTAAACTGGTGGTCCAGTGTCACTCCAGCGTGTCCCATAGCCTTCCCACACGCTACACAGCTGCACTTGGAACTTTAGGTGGGCAGTAGGCAGGCCTGAGACCCGTTTGGGAGTATTAAGGAGACCCCACATAAGTAAGAGATGGAAAAGTGAAAAACGGCCCGTGACTAGAGGGCTCTGCCCCGAGTATGGCTTCCTGTCTTCCGCCACATCCCTTTCTTCCAGCCCTTGGTCTTGCACGCCTCTAGGCTCTTGTAAGCCATTCGAGAAAAACTATTGTATAATTAATGCACGAGGTCCGAGGAGGAGATGTACGAGCAGAGAAGAGTTATATAGAATTCAAAAACGAAAACTAAAGAGTAGTCATTTATCGATTTATCTAGCACAGTGCAAAGCAGTGACGTAGTAGGACAGAGATAAATGTCTAGTTTTTTCCACGGTGGATAGCAACTCTCCCATCAAGTCATTTCCTATTTCCTCTGCCTTTTTTTTCTTCATCACTGGTATGATATAGCCCTGACCTTATAACCTAATATGCCAGCATTTTAATTTCTAAACCGGTGTCCTGTGATTTTAGTTAGCATTTGTCATTTATCCCTCAATGAACTAATGGAAACCGCACTGGGGACTCTGGACCTTTGGTAACCCCTACAAAGTACAGACTCCCCCCGAGATGCTGCTTGAAGAGCTAGCTACTCGGGGGCTCTCCAGTCCATATGTCTCTCTGTGTAATGCCGCCGACACCAGAGAGTGGGGGCTCCTCTAACGGTCTTAGAGGATCAAGCTGGGTTTAGAAGCAGTCAGGTAAGTACTCGGGTAGGGCTTGCTGGAGGTCCTGCCTTTCGTTCGGTGCCCTTGGTGGGCTCAACCCTACAACTCCTTTCGTCGAACCTAACACAAATACTAAGAAAACCTGCCATCAGTTTTGGGGCTTTGCCTGGCTGGAGAAGCCCTTCTCCAGGGAGGTGGAGGTGTGGAAGTTCTGCCTCGGAGAGGGTCTCTCTCAGGACTCTCGTCATTTACAATTTCCTTGACTCCATCTGCCAGTGGCCGAGGGACAGGTTGGCCCCTTTTGCGCTTTTTGTTTCCTCACACCTATTTTAGGAAATTTAGTGTCAGAAGACTTCCCAGAGTTTTGCTCCCTGGCTCTAGAGAGCCCTCACTGCTCGTGGTCCAAGGATCGGTTCTAGCTGCACGGACCCGGTCCGACCCATCGGGATCAGCCAGCGGCGGGATTCAGGCCAGTACCCCGTCTCTCCTGCTCCCCTCTCGGGCCCCAAAGCCTGAATCAAGCAACCCTTGTACAGGCCCCGTATTGGGGCTCAGAATGTCCGTTTTCAGCGTGTCCTCATATATAAATATAGGTCTCTCTAGATATAAAAAGTGAGAAAGTCTGTAAGTTGCCTTTTTCTTTTTTTTTTTTTCTATACCCCCTTTCATGGGGCAAGCTAATGAGATGCATATCATTAAAGACCCGATGTTTTGTGGGACGGAGCCTTTTAAACTCGATGTGCCTGGCTTAGTCATGGCAAATATTTACCAAAAAAAAAAAAAAAAGGGACATACCATATAAAATTAGAGTTCTGAAAATAGTACTGAGAGAGGGAGAAAGAAAAAAAAAAAAAAGGGAAAAAAAAAAAAAACCCAGGACAGAAAATACAGGCCAGTCTGTTTGGGGAAAAGGGAAAAAAGAGATAAAATGAGAGAAACCTCGGCAGTAAAAACAGCATCTTGGTAAACAGACTATAAAAAAAATTGTGACCTGCTTTCTGGCAGCCCCGGCGGCTGTCGAGCGGGCGAAGGTGGTGGAGCTGGCGTCTGTGTGAACACACGGTGCCCGGGGCGCACGGCTCCCCCGGCCGCGCGGGGCGTTAAATTTAGCCACATAATGATGGGCCTGAGGACAGCCTCTGGTTGACCACACCGTAATTACTGCCTCGCTTTATGAATTTTATTTTGCTTATTCTGTTTCCTCCTCCTTTGGCGTGAAGGGGGCCTGGAGTGGGGGGAGTCCCGCCCGCACACCCCTCCCCTTCCTGGACAAATGAGTCTTCATAGAAACTGGGGCCCTCAGGCCATCCGGGTAAAGAGTAGGCGCCCTTGATTAGCCAGAAAGGGAGAAAGGTTTCTGGTCCCCACGGCTCTGGATTTTGGATTGTGATTTCAAGTCCCTAGTGGAACGTGCTTAGCCCTGCTTCTCAGAGCTCTCAGAGAAACCATCCTGAAGGCGCTGGTCTTAGAAGGCACTTCCATGTGAATCTGGGAGGTGACAACCTGACTCTGTTTAGAAAACCCCGAGAGCGAGCCTCCCAAGCGTTGTTGGATTTTTTTTTTTTTTTCCTCTTTGGTCCGAAGCTCCTTTGCTAGCTACTTAGGAATTCAATTTTGACAACATCGTGGATAAAGAGATACATTGTTTCATATCGATCTTGGTCTTGGCGATAACTGAGTTCTTGAAGCTGAGGATCTAATATAATCAACTCTGTTCAAGTAATATAAAAATACTTGTTCATTCTGTGGGAACCTCAAGTGTCGTTCTTTGGGGGCACCTGACGCCGATCTTCTCGGTTTTAGAGTTAGAATAGCATAGTTCGCTAGAGCACCCCATGGCCTCGGTCACGATGGTGCTCTGAGGCTTCTGGCTTCATCTGTAACTCTGGGGAAGGGGCCAGGAGCCCGAGGTCTCGGACCCGAGGTACCATACAGGGGCGAGAGAGTAAGCTGTGGAGACGGCATCAGCAGTGTCGCACGGAGTAGGTATTGGGTCATTGGGGGTGACGTTCTTGCACGGTGACCTAGGCTGGCAGCTCCCTCTGGCCCCACGGTGGCCCTCCAGCTGAGGAAGTGGTGGAAAAGGAAAAGCAAACAGGGGTTGTGGTCAGGGGACCGGCTTGTCTGTCGCTGGCCAGGGCTGTCCTGTTTGTGTATCAGGGGCAGTCGGGCTCCTCCCGAAGCCGGGCGAGAACGGTCAACGAGAGGCTTCTTGCAGTTCTTGTTTTCCCAAAACAAAGGAAACTCCTTGCATTGCTGGAAGTCGCGTGCTCGGATGCCGAGTTTGTTATTGCCTGATAACCTGGCCGCCAACTCCTGCCCTCCTCTTCACCCCATGCAGCCAGTGGCTTAGCGGGAGCAGCTTCCTGTTCCTCCTCCGACGCAGCGGAGTCACTCCCTGTTGTACCCAGAAAAGGGGAAAGAAGGAAGAGGTAGCCCTCCTGTCCCCAGACCTACCCTCTGCTCTTCCCGTGGAACCTTCTAGAACAGTGCTTTTCAGCGTAGTCTGGCCCATGGTCTTACTGTGCGTGGCTGATGTGATAAGGTCAATGGTACGCAAACCATTTTGTGCCTTGTTCGTTGAGAGGAGTCCCCTTGACCAAATGTCCGGATGTCATGGCAATGTCACATTGCTACGAAAGTTTTTAAATGCTTATTTTACGCAATTACCACATTTCCCTCATCATGGGCTAGTTGCAGAGAGTTCGTGGACCAGCACCAATTTGCCGATCACGCTTTGAATAGCATTGTTCTAGAACCGTAAGACCTAGTGAGTTGGAGCTATTTCCTATCGGACATAGAGGTCCTCCCTTTAAGTTCAGTGGGAGAGAAATAGAATTTTAAAAAATATATATTTTATTTATTTATTTTGAATGAGAGAGAGAGAAACATGAGCAGGCAGAGGGAGAGAGAATCTCAAGCGGACTTCATGCAGAGCGTGGAGCCCACCGCGGGGCTCCGTCCCACAACTGGGCGGCCACCACCTGAGCCCAAACTGAGAGTCAAACGCCCCACCTTTGGGGACATCCAGGTTACCCTAGCGAAAGGAATTCCTTCAGGAAATTTCAGGCAGAAAGAAATAATCAGATCTCAGTTGCCAAGTCATGCCAGAGAGCTCTGGTACTGAGGTGCAAGTTCGAACTGACTGATTAAAAGTTTCTTTCCTGGTGCCAAGGTTCGGTGATTTTCACGCTAAACGGTAAAGCCAAGAGGCGAAATTAATAGCCTTGATGATTTCCCTGCAGGGCAGTGACTCTAAGTCTTCAATGGCAGCTCTAGATGACTTACCAAGTTAAAGAAAGAAAAGGAGGGGATGTTTTCCATAGGGTTCAATTACTAATCTGTCATTTTCATCTAGATATGAGGTCTTTCTTATACAGATCGATCATATGTTTGGTCAGGATTATCTTAGTGTTCTGTTAGGAGGCCACCAAATTGTTTCCAGAGGTTGAGAGATCTAGGATTGAGGAGAAAAGTAAATATTGGCAGAGTTGGTGGAATTCAAGTAAGAGATAAGAGCTGGGCCTTGGATTAGAACTGTGGGTTATTGGCAGGGTCACTTGACAGGCCTAGTTGGAGAGTGGGGGCACGTAGTCTGGAAGACAGCAGGGTGGAGGGGACTGGCCACGCAGTGAAAGGTTTCTCTTTGCCAGAGAGAGAGCAATAGGGCACTGAGAGAGAAGACTATTTGGAAAGTAAGCCAGGAATTTAAAGGACTAGAGAGTTTCCGGGAGGGAGGGAGTGGGAACCTGCTAGGTTCCACCCTTGCTGAAGGCCAGAAGGAAGAGAAGTAAGCCCAGACTCACCTCTGTGCCTTTTCTCTTTTTCATACCCCACTCACCCCAAGGATCTACAATCAGGAAAAGAAACCAGGTGGAAGCTACTGATTAAATCTCGTCACGTGTCCCTGCTTAAAACTCCTCGGTGGCTCCCTCTTGACCTTAGGGTAAAGTCCAACCCCCTTAATAAAACCATTAAGGCCCTTTATGATCTGGTCTCTATTTACCTCCCCCCCCCACTTCGTCTCCCACTCTTCTGCTAGGCCACACTCCCTCCCTGTCCACATTTCTACCCTCCGTCCCGAATCTACACTCGAGGCACAGAGCCCTGCTGCCAGCTCCCAGAACCCAGTTTTCTTGGTCTTATCTCTATTCTCTGTTTTATCGCTAGTCCTTGGCACACGGTGTTCCCTCTGGGAAGTCCCTGCCGCCACCAGCAGACCTTTTCACCTGGATAACTCCTGTTCCATATCTGGATTTCAGCAAAGATGTCACTTCCTCTGGGGAATTTTCCCTGGCCCTCTGAGTTCAATTTAGTTGCTTTTCTCATGTGCCACTTTATTTGCTCTCTCACAGGCCCTGTCACGCTGCATTATAATTATTTATCTGGCTCCCTGCTCCCCCCACCCCCAGGGATTAGTTCCCTAAGGGCAGGGATATTGTCAGTGTTATTTAACTTGTCGGATCCATTGTAGGTGCTTAGTACATTTTGTGGTGCTATATATTCTGCAGAGACTTTTTGCCTTTGTTGTTTGATTTGATTCTCTTTTAACTAGCAAGTGAAATGGACAGACTTCATTGAATAAAATTGAACACAGATATATCGATCATCTACTCAGATAAAAAGAAGACACGAATCGACATTTTTTTTTTTTTTTGTTAGCTCCACTAGGGCTGCTTCCGGGTGAAGAGGTATGATGGCTTAGTTCAGAGAAATTAAGAGGGACTGTGCCCCACAAGTAATTGCCATTGAAACCAGAACCTCATCCTTCGACTTTCTAGTACAGAGCTTTTTTCCTGCTATTATTTCTAATGAAATATATTTGAGAGCAGAGGCTACTCAGAGAATAAAAAAGCACTCTTGTAACTCTTCTTTAATCTGTCCCTGAAACACGGGTCTGAAATTGTAGAAAAACGGCCAAGCACCAAACTGGATTACCGTCACGCCCAAGGTCAAAGAGAAGTGTCAGGACCGTGAGACGTGGAAATGCCTCTGAGACACAGTTGGAGGGGAATTCTCAGTCTTAGAGAAGGATCTGAGAAAAACTGGCATTTTCAGGCTGCCAAAATGTTTTCCTTGGGGCTGCCCTGAGAACGGGACAGCTCAGCGGGGTGAGGACAGAACTGGGGGGCCCAGGGAGACACTTGCTGGCCCTCTTCCAACTCTGGCAGTTTCTCAGTCACTGAACAAGTAAGGTGGATGAGCTAGAACGTTTCAGGCTGCCTCTCAGCCCTTTCTAATTCTTCAGCTCTTGGGAGCTGGAAGGGCTGGATATCGCCCAGATCAGCGGAAGCCTAGTCTGTAGGCAGAGCTGGCCACAAGGCCAGGTTCAAAATTACTCCTGTGCCCTGGCCTTGGGGCAGGGAAGAGCATGGCCTGGGTTCTCTCACCAACAGGGACCAGTAAATTCTAGCCATAAGGGGACCCAGACGCTCTTTGTCCAGCAGTGTTTTCCCAGCGTCTCCTGGGGAGTGATTCAGGGCCAAGGTGACAGTGGGTTTGGAGCCCAGATGAAAGGATCGCAGGGACCACAAGACAAGATCCCTTGTGTGGTAGCCGGCTGGAAAGAGGAGGGAGGGAGTGTGTGTGGAGGTCAGTGACGCAACTCCCCTGGCTTGCAGGGGTGGAGGAGAAGGCTCGCCGTGTGTCTCCTTATAAAGAGGCCCTCACCGCATGGAGCAGGGGTGAAGGTGATCCCACAGTGAGTCACCCGGGAAGGGACGCCGTGTGCCCAGAGCCCAGAAGAGAGGGCTTGTGGGTTTCCCACTCTTTCCTTCTATGATTTTAGGCGTAATACGGTTGCTTTAGCCACTCAGGCTCCTTTGTTTCCCTTCCTGCCTCCTAGCCCAGCCCAGGCCCTCTCCTCGCTCCGCACTGTCCCCCACATGCCTGTCAATTTGTTCTTGATTTCTGTAGTTGGGGTTTTGTCTTTGTTTTTGTTTTTTTTTTAAAGACTCTGAAGTTTGATCTCTACTGATTTCAAGAAACCCCAACCCTACTACTCACTGTATTTGCCTTTGCGAAGATAGCCGGGTGGCTCTTTGCCAAGCGTGGTAGTTCCTAGATTGTGTTTGCTCTCCTTCTTATCTTCAACCAAGGCAGGTATCATATCCTGGACTGGAATCTGAAGGGATTCGAGGGGGGGCCCTGGATCCTATTGCCCCTCAGTTGAAAGCCGCTCTAGTCTGGCCTTTATTGAGGTCTGGGACTGCAGAGCGCTCTGGGGAGGGACCCTGTAATTAGCCAACCACCAGCCCCACACTGCCTTGTAATAAAGCACTCTATATTTGTTCTGTTTATAGTCTCCTCTGTAATAACGCCACAGCCCTCACTGCGCTCTCTCTTTGGGGAGATTTTCTGGGTAATAGAAAATTTTGAAATGTTAAAGAGGGTTGCAGACTCCGAAAGTGTTTTTATCTAGGATGTGTCTCAGGTTGGGAAGATGCCCGGGAAGGCTGGGCAGCCAGTGAGCTCTCTTGGGGAGGAGCGTGTTGTGGTGAGCGTGGTGCGTGCGTGCGTGCGTGCATGTGCGTGTGCACGTGTGTGTGTGGGAGACACTGTGGCCGTAGGGCCCATGCGTGCGCAGGTGGGGTGTGGGAGCAGCCGCGGGTACGAGAGCTCCGTGGTCACGGAAGGTGTGGATCGCGCTGTCCTCGGCCCGTGGCGAGTGGAGGGCATGGTTGGGAGGGTGGAGGGTGTGCAGGAGGGGCCCATGCAGGGATGCAAACCCCTGTTTTGGCAAATTTCAAAACTGTCAGCTATGGAGGATGCTGAGACCTAGGAACGGGAGCCCCAGGATGGAACATTCCATTCATTCTTTCAACTGTGTCCCCTTTCCTCTGGTCCCCAGCCACACGCTTCTGTCAATCTGTCCTTGCTTCTCCTCCTCCCAGTTCCTTGTCTCTTTCCCTGTTAACCGGGACGAGGGCAGAGACAGACTCTTACGGAGAGGAGGTAAACAATAGGCCACCCGGGTCTGTCTGCTGGGTCTACTGGCGAGAGCGGGGCCTGATGTCCCAGGCTGCCGGCTTGAAGTTGGCCTGTGCGATGAATCCTGGGACCTGTCCTTGCCGGGGCTCCCGCTGACAATTCGGATTCCTCCTTTTTCCCTCCCAGTCTCTCCCTCTGCCCGCCCCCACCCCCCGAATTCTATAAATACTTTATTATATGGCACTAGTAAAACTTCAAGTATTTCTTTTTATTAGAGCTACATAATATGGTAATTGTGTGATAGAACACAGCTCCCATGAGCGGCCCCCACCCGCTTCCTAGGTGTGGCTTCTCACCGCCTGGGCTGGGGCTGGGCCCACAGGCCTCTCTCTTCCTCTGGAGCGTGTGCAAAGGGGGCTGGGGCAGCTTTTCAGACAGAGCTAAGGGGTCAAGGCCTTTGAGAAGGACCAGGCCAGAGGAGTAAAGGGGTGCTTTTCAGGTTTTCAGACGTCTGTCCTGCTGTGTGAGTTCAGCGAGGATCTTACTATTCGCAATAATTCCAGTCAGTGCGTGAGGCCATTAAATCTGCCTTTCCTTTTAATGACATTCGTCATGGGCCATAGAAGGTTTTGAGTTAAGACCTGGGACCAGGGCTGTGTGGATTTCTTTGGTTGACTCTGGTTCATGGTACTTTTAATTTATTTACTTTTAAGAGCAGTCCTCATTCTCTCTGATGACATTGTGAATCCCCTGGGTTCAGAATCTGGAGGTGCTGGAAGAACCCGATCCCTCCCATCTCTTGCTCCTTCCACCCTAGAACATCTTTCTTAAACCCGAGTCATTGGCCTTTGTGTCTGAGAGTCTCGCGGGAGGCGTGGGGCTCGAAACACCGCTGTCCGTGCTTCTTTCCTTACCGTTCCTATGTGATCTGCTAACGGAGGATTTTGTCATCTAATTGAACCTTATTGTTTGATTCTGGGTTTTGGCCAATGAGAACTGACTTTGAACCTTCCCTTTGCACCCCGTTGTAGCTATTGTACCAGTGGCGCCCCCCCCCCCACAGTTCCTCCCTGCATTGCATTGGACGTCTCTGCATCCTCACTTCTGCGAAGCTAGAAGATTGGGGTTTCTGCCCGGGTAGCAGCTAACAGAGCCCTCGGTGCCAGGGACGTGGGGCACAATGTTTAGTCCTTTCTTAACTGCCTCTGTGCCCAGTGTTTGCACAGGGGCCAACCCCCAAACTAGGCTCTGCCATGCACTCTTTACTCCCCATGGAGACCTATGGGCATACGCTCTTCCCACGTTTTGGGCCTAGCCAAGGTTAATATTAGGCCTTCTAGCTGGGCTGCTGTTCCCGAAAGCCACAGGGTGTTGTTAATATTCATGTGACCGCAGAGGCTCATTAATATTCATGAGGTATCTGCAGTCTTCCTTTAGGCCCTTCGCTTGGAGAAAACAGGAATGATTAGAGTTTCTAGAACTTGAAACTAACCCTATTTCCTGGAGTCTCTTGAGGAGGAGGCAAATCTTAAGAGTAAATGTCTGGGCCAAGAGAAAAAGGAGTTTTCATGCCAATATCCTAAACTGGTCTGACAACTTAGTGGCTCCGGGCTGGATGGTTATTCGTGTTATCATCCTTATCCAGTGTTTATTGAATGCCGCGGGGCTTAGGTTCTCGTCCAAGGCACGGTGGGGACTGGGAAACTAGCACTGCGAGGCCTTCGGTGATAACGGACAGGATTCCGGCCCCACACAGCCTATGGACGAGCAGGCAACACAGGTGTGGACGTACCTGTAGTTCAAGGTGAGGGCGCCATGCTAAATAAAGCTGGATACCCAGTGCAGAGATGGGGGTGCAGGAGGAGGTCCTTCTCTGTGGGGAGCTCTTGAGAGGAGGGTGAACCCGAGGAAAGTGAAGGAGAATTTTCTCTGACTCTCTGGCTAACCCTCAACGAGACAGAACGCTGCTCCCAGTGCCCATCCTGGGCCAACTGGTGCTAATTTACGGTGGGAGGGCGATCTCGGGCTCTCGTGCTCTTCTTTCAATCACAGAACCCAGGATTATGCTCACCGTTTTGAATACCCAAACTTGCCAAAGGCTGTATCACAGTTGGGAGCTCTTACTGGTTAAGTTTTTCAGGAAAAAAAATAAATAAATAAAAAGGAAGAAAAGAGTCCATCTAGGAAGTAGAAGGATACTTGGCAGGAAGGAAGTTCAAGTAAATAAGGTATCGGAAAAGCTAACGCATCTGACAAAAGGAAAAGGAGGCACGGTTGGTAAGCAGGGAGCCCAGGATTTTGGTGTCGTGTTGGAAAGTTGCGTGGGATTTTCGTGCCCATAGGAACAGTGGGATAATAGTAAAAGGGATGGAAACAGAATTAAAAAAAAAAAGTATCCAAGGAAAATGGGATTATTTAATTCGGAGACTGAATTGGTAGCTCATTCTTTTAAATATGAAAAACTGGTACACGTAGGAGGGTAAAGAACTTTTCCACATTTCCTTCAGGAGAGTATAAGAAAGAATGAACTTGAATTATAGCAATAAGGATATAGAGACAAGACGGTTTTTTTTTTTTTTTTTTTTTTTAACCTGGCTGGAATGTGACCAGGGAAGCTTGGGAACTCCCTTCCTAGAATTCTTCAGGCGTCTTTCCTTCCCAACAGGTGTAGCACATTAACCATTCTCCAGCACACAGTCCTCCCCTCCCCCCTCCCCCCGCCCCGTACATCCATCCCTTTCTGCCCTCTTCACGTTGCTTCATTCTGTTTCTTTACGGAGTCTGCTCACACTTTTGAGCTTTGCTGCTCACGCAGGTGTTCTGTGAGGTGAGCGAGAGATTGCCGGACGACCTTCCTGAATCAGGCAGGAGGTGCTGCGATCGAGGTTCCCTGAGAACAGGAGCCTTGTCTTACTCACCCTCTGCCTCCAAGGTGCGCCTGGCCCATAGTAGGCGCTACAGAAATATTTGCTAAATGGATGAACAAATGTTTATATTTGTGAGATCAACCGACTTCTCAATGAGCTTATTGCTTTATGAGCATATTTGCCCAGACCATAGTGAGGGCCACAGGAATGAGAGGACTGTGCAAAATGCCTAAGTCATTGCTCTTGGGTGACAACATTTTCATCCTGCTGTTCGATGACAAAGGATCGTGTCATCTTGGTGCAAAATTAGAATTTCTACCTGAAACCCAGAAAACCCAAACAGGAGGATATGGAAATAATTTTCAAGTATCATTTAAAATACAGGGAATTTATTAAATAGGGGAAAGGCTTGTTGAATATTCACTGATCTCAAGTCAGCAAGATGCTGGGAGAAGGAACTTCGCAGACTAATGACTATTAAGGCTGGACCTAAAGCCCAGCCACTGAGGTCTATCTATTTGGATTCCTAAGACATCAGTCCCAGAAAGCAGGGGAGGGGAGGAGGGCACCTGAGCGGTCTGTTGTGCTACATGGGAATAGTCCCTTTGGCGGAAGTTATGGTTTCTCTTCTCTTGGGTTCTATTCCTTTAAGGGTTTAGGATGAGTTCAAAGTAAATTTGAGGTTCATCCAGTTTTAGGATCTAGACTAGTCATCCTTCAGGAGAGGACAGCAGGTGGCGCCAAAACATTGTCACACTTGCATGGGCTTAGTTAAAGACTCCCGTTGCATAGACAGAAGGATTCTCTTTTGACCCAGGGACAGGGTGAGGGAGACTGGCTACCTTATTAGCCATTGCTCAGGGAAGGAATCTCTAAGGGCTCAAAGTCTGCCAATTCCCCTCCACCCAGGATCTGTCCCTCCACCATCTGACTTTGGCAAGAGAATTGGTGGGGGGAGAGGGATCCCAGCCAATCAAAGAGCGGAAGAAGAGCCTTTCTGCCCCTGCAATCCCTGTGTCTCCTTGGGGGCCTAATTCTTCCAGGCAGCATGGTTTCCGAGGCTCTTCCCTCATTCTGTCAGCCTCTTTTTCCTTTCTGTCAATTCGTTTCTGAATAACGACAGATGCCCATCTGAAGACACATTTCTGGTCTCAGGACAGTCTCCTTATGGATAGATTTCTTTTTCTCACCTGTCCCCCTCCCCAGTTTCTGGGGGGGGGCACTGCACTGGAAGTGGGGAGAGGAGGTAGGGAAGGGAGAACACTGGCCCCTGGACGAATTTAAACTGGACGGGCTGGCGGGGAGAGCGGAGGAGGGCAGAGCGAGCCAGTCCCATCGAGGCTCCCAGGTCCTGAGAGGGAGCAGGGCACTGTCCAGACGGCGAAGCAGGGTTAGGACTGGCACTCAGAGGCTCTGTGGCCGAGGCTCCCTCCACCCCGACTGATTCCCACTGCTGAGCCATTAGCTCTCTCCCAGCATTGTCCCTGACGCCCCCAATTTCCCCACTCTCTCCGTAAACCCGCCGGGCTGTCTCCAGCCTTCATTCCTTGAGTTTGTTCCCTGGGCCTCCCCCCTTCCCTGGGGCGGGTTTAAGGGCTGGGCGGAGCTGTCCGCCCGAATCCCCTGCGGCCCCTTTGGTTCCTGGTTCTATATATATCCCTGTCCTTCTCTGCGAGGGTTTGATACGGCTTTATGGGCATTTCCATCCGCTTCACAGGCACAGCCGTCACAGAGGCGCGTTTCACCCGAGAAACCTCAGCGGAGCCTGGCCTGTGGCGGACACAGTCTGGCCCCTGAATCAAGGCTCTCTTCTCTTCCTGCCCTCCCCCCCCCCGTCCCTCCCCCCTCCATCTCCCACTGCCTACCCCCAAGTGAATAACAGAGCTCTGGGAGAGCCCTCAGCCTCGAGGGCAGGGCGTTTGGGAACTCCAGAGACTCGTGGAGAATTCTATAGTGTCCTGAGTGAGTCGGGGAAGGTATGCACCCTGACTTCTGACTGAGACTCTGCCGCGATAGGGGCGTTCAGGCCTTTCTCGAAAAGAATGGAACCCAGTGGGTGCTGGCAGGTTCTCTTGAGGCAAATGAAGAGAAAGAAGAGCCTTTATAGACTGAGGCTGGAGGAGCCAACGGGGCCCGATGAGGAGGGTCAGGAGCAGCACTGGGTCATAGGAGTTCGAGGAGGCGAAGGGACAAGGGACCTTAAGACAGTGGGTAGGAAAGAATACTCCCCCAGGGGACTCCTTTTGGCTCATTCTCTGGCCAGGAGATGAAGAGGTGGAAGCCAGTCTAGAAAGGGAAAGTTTGCGTGGAATAAAGGAGAAACCTGTTAAGCAGGCTAAAATTTGCATCAGGAAGCAATAGACCCCGCCCCCCCCATTTTAGGATGTCTAATACCCCAAATCATCATAATAGCGATGTTTTCATACCCGTTGAGTGCCAGGCCCAGGACCTCTGGCCATAAATCTTGTTACTCTTCACAGCCTTCTGAAGAGTTGCTTATTTTCCCATGGGATGGAGAGCAAAGCTGAGCTTCAGACAATGACTTGGCCTGAGTCACACAGCTGACCGATACGCAATGCAGCCAGCCTTCCAAGCCGTCCAGCTGAACCTCAAGCCCGTACTCTTTCCCCTACACCGTACTACCTCCCTGAGGAGCCCATAAGAAGGTGACAAAGCTGATCCTGACTTCATTTGTGGTCTGAATGATATTTAGTCTCTTTCCATTTTTTAACACGTTCCCGTTTCCACATGGTGTCTAAACCTGACACCTGTGTTTATTTGTGAGTTTCCCTGACATTCTGGCTGCTTCCTCGAGCCTGGGAATTCCCAGGGCACCGGGATGCTTGGCTGTGCCCCATAAAGGATGGGCACATCTGTGCATACATCTCTTTGTTCCTGCCCAGCTGAGCTCGGGCGTGAAGGCAAGCTCCCTGTTCTTGCCTAGACGCCTTCATCCCTGCTCAGAGACCTCAGTCCATTTGTGACTCCGCTGTCCAGAGTGGCCGGGCTAGGTATTTTCTTTTCCCTGCGATGTTTACTGTTCTTTCGTGGGATTTCAGATTTCCATGATGGCGGAAGGCTTGTAAAATGCAGGGGTGGGGAAGGGTTACTGCGGCGGGAGCCCGGGCCAGGCCAGGTCGAGCCAGAGGCACAGACAGCTTTTATAATGGTGTGCAGGGCGAGGAGGCTTGTAAAGGCGATGCAGGCAGATAGGGGGATAAATCATGCGAGCAGTGGGCAGGGTGGTGAGCCGAGGTTAGGAATTAACTTTGTGTTGGATGGAGCCCAGGTTGTGGGATGGGAAGGGAGGCCTCCCCTCTTTTCCTCTCCTCTCAGCTCTCTTCTTTGCCTCTCCTTTCTGTTGGCCCTATTCACTGCAGGCTGTGACATGTTTGCCCTAGCCCTTCCTGTCCCTCCTCCAAGTTGCCTGAACTAAATCAACAAGGGAGAAGGTACCCCAGAGCAAGGGAAGAACGTCCCTCATGCTTCTACCAATCAGACTGCTTTGTTTCATTGCAAACAAGGAATGGATCTAGCTGCCCCCTTCCTTCCTATAGCCATGGATAAAGGTGACCATACCTAGTTCCTTTCCGCTTGTCCTCAGGGAGTTTGACCTTGACCTAGAAAATGGACTGGAATCCTCTGGGATGATGAAGAAAGGGGAAAAGGCTCTTCCAGCTGTTCCGAGCTTCCCCATCTTGATGTAGGGACTCAGTCTACCCGAGCCAGGGTGCAGACCTGGGCTGGCTTCTTTGGGCGGCTGAGGCTTCATTTGGGAATTATGCTTCACGATGGCTCCTTTTTCTGTCTATGTCATGTGTGGACATGGCGAGGGGAGCTGGGAGAGGGGCCATCCAGAGTGGTCACACTGGACGTGGTGTCTAAAAGGAAGCCGAGGTTAGATTTTCCCTGACGAGGTGTGCGTGCGTATCTAGCGGCTGAGTGTTTCGAGGTGAGTACTTAGTGCAGGGACATTGTTTATACACCTCTTCGGGTCAGACTTGTGTCTATAATAAGGATCTCTGTTTCTCCTTCAGCCCTTCGTGCAGTGCTTTGCAGACTGTGGGATCAATGAATGTGTGGGACGCTCTGCTTTGGCCCGCGACTGGCACGATGCCTCCAGCCCTGGGCCCTCTTCTCTCCCATTCCCTGCTTCCCCTCCAACCGCTCTCACCAGAAACTGTCCCCCTAATCATCCCAGCTTTCAAGTGGACGGCTCAGCCCAAACTAAAGTCATTGACTGCATGTCTTCCTCCCCAGATCCGTAATAATAGCACTGCCACTTTCCTTTCTAATTAGGCCTTAATTGAAAACTGGTTGCATTTGGACTTTTCTTCTTCTGTTCTGCTTTTTAGTTCCAGTGGTGGAAAAACATTCAGCTGAGGTTTGGGTTTTTCCTTTGCACCCCCCGCCCCATTTTTTTCTTCTTCTTCTCCTCCTCCTCCTCCTCCTCCTTCTTCTCCTTCTCCTTCTTCTTCTTCTTTTAATATGGTGAGATTCTTCTGGAAAAGCTGTCCCCGGCCTGTTGGAGCCCCCTCAAACCCCAGCCTTCTTCTAGAAGACCGGGTCTTTTCAAGTGCTTGCGTCGAACACATTGGAGGCCCCCGATGCCTGTGACAGTTTCTGTTAATTATAGAGGCTCTTTTCCCCTCTCACATTAGTCAAAGGAGTTTTGTGTGTTTTAACAGCGTTTTCCCTTGGCTTGAATGAGACTCTGTTCAGACATTTCCAAGGGCCGGTGAGTCGGCAGCACTCCCTGGGACCCGGTAGCAATGTTTCCTTATTGGCTCCTCTCGGGGCTTCAAAGATCACAGTGGAAGGATGCTTCCTAGTGTGCTTGAGATGTCACTGTTTCGGGATTATGGACCGAGCTCCTACCCCATCAAAAACTTGTACGGTGTCTGGGCCATGGGCCTGAAATAGGCATGTGCTTGTGTGTGGAAAAGTTCCTCGGGTCTCTGCTTGCATTCTGCTCCCTGCCTTATCCAGTCCCTGTGTAAGAATCCCCTTCTTGTCCTTGCTGTCCTTGATGGGTTACAGCAGAGCATTTCTGGGGACCCTGGCTTCCATTCTCTGTTTCCCAGGCCTTATAAGCATCACGGCTTGTGTAGGGCTTTGGAGCGCTTATGCTGCTGTCGTCTTGATATTAACGTGACCTTCTGTCTCGACACCCCCAGGAATGACGTGTCGCCTGCTTGGCTTGGGCCAAGGCATTCCACACAGAAGTCAGCACGGGCACGTGGTCTGCTCAGGGAATTTTCTGAGAGACCAGGCTACCAGTTGGGCGAGGAGAGAACAGGAGCTCACTGAAACGGACAGCATATGACTAGACATTCTGTATGGGGCAGCATTTTGTTGACTTTAGTCTGCTCCAATTCAGTCTGGGAGGGGATCAGCAGGGTCTCACAGACGGAGCTGTGGGTAGGAGGTCAAGAGAACCATCCCAGGTAAAGTATCCTTGGACATAGGACCTGTAATTGCTGGATGATAATCACTTGTCCTGTTTTGGGCTTTATTGTTTTTTTGTTTTGTTTTCTTTTCAGAGATCTATTGAGTGCTGGGTGTTTCTCCTTAAGAATATTTTGCCTTTTTTTTTTTTTTATTAAAGATTTTATTTATTTGAGAGAGAGAGTGAAAGCATGAGCTAGGGAGAGGGGTAGATGGAGAGGGAGAAGCAGGTTCCCCGCTGAGCAGGGAATTCTCAGCGGGGTTCAATCCCAGGACCCCGAGACCATGATTTGAGCCAAAGGCAGATGCTTAACTGACCGAGTCACCCAGGTGCCCCATATTTTGCCTTTAAAAAAATTATTTTTAAGTTATCTCTACACCCAACATGAGGCCTGAACTCACAACCCTGAGATCAAGAGTCACGTGCTTGAGCCAGCTGGGCACCCAGAGAATATTTTGGTTTTGAAGGTGCTTGTGCTCAGCTCCTGGACTATTTTCCTAGCTGAGAAACCTCCCTGTCAGAGGCATTGATTTTTATTGGTTGAGAACATGGTCGGAGGAGGATCTTGAGGGAGTCATAGACCCACCGGTTCTGCTCAGGGCTCCTCCCGTCAGCTCTGGCTCTTGGAGGGAGAGGATGAACTTTCTTGGGGTAATAAATGGGTGACAGTCTTACCTGTGGTACCTCTCATTTCCCTTTTTCCAGAAGTGTGGAATACTTGAAGTTTCTGTCCATTCTGGCTATAGCTAAATTTGTTTGGCAGGGAGTCTTGGGCCCATCCAGGGAAGGTCCTCGAGCTCAGTTTCTCTGGGGTTTACAGAAGATGGAGCTAAGACCTGTGGAGGGGAGTCACTCGCTCCTGGGAAAGATGGGGGTGGAGTGAGGAGAGGATTTTGGTTCACGTTCGAAAAACAAGAGCCTTGGAAGCCCAGAGTGGCAGGACCCGGAGTCCCTGCAGGGGAACAAAGCCATAGGAAGAGAGTTATGGAAATTCAGTGATTACATTTTTTAAAAAAATTCTTGTATTGGAATTCAAGGGAGCTGGTTCCCCACACGGAATCCCATTTCCCCCTTTTCTTGCCATTTTCTTTCCTGTCCGTCTCCCCCTCCCCAATTTGTTCGGAGTCTGCTCTTCAGCACATATTTGGGGCACCAAATGCAAAACATTTCCCTGCCTTGTGACCACAGAGACTGCAGCGTTGGAAATTCTTCCCGAGTTGCTGACATGATCGTGCTGTACATTGCTTCTATTTTATGGCACACGTTTAGCAATATAAACTGTAATATATTAAGGTAAAACATTGAACAAGCGAAACAGAGTCGGAGGATACGAGCGACCTGTGTTTGGTTAGCAGTGAGGAGGCAAAGGGCTCTCAGCCGTCCCTGCTGCTGCTCGGGCCGTCAGGGATGCACGCTGGCCTCCGCTTTTAAGGTATAGCGAGGAAACAGCGCGCCACGGAAAGGCACAGGAGCTCTCTGGGACCCCGGCGACGAATAAAATTTTGGCAGAATCTTTTCAGACGTTTTTCCCCGTATTTTTATCCAAAATACTTAGAGATTGTGATTCCTGGTGGCACAGATGCAAGGATGGGGGGGTGTGTTTGTGCCCTACTATGTAGAGATTGGGTTCAGACTTTTTATGCTTATTATTATTTTTTTCAAAAAGATTTTATTTATTTATTTGACAGACAGAAACACAGAGAGAAACACAAGCGGGGGGAGTGGGAGAGGGAGAAGCAGGCTCCCTGATGAGCAGGGAGCCCGATGCGGGGCTCCATCCCAGGACCTTGGGATCATGGCCTGAGCTGAAGGCAGACGCTTAATGACTGAGCCACCCAGGTGCCCCATTTATGCTTATTATTATTAATTGTGGAAGCCACGGGTATAAGGAAAATATAAAAGAGGGGGAAGGCATCAGAGGTTTGGAACAGAACAAAGTTACCCAGCCTCTGTAATGTTTGTTCCTAAAGAAAATTTTAAAAAGTGGGTTGCCAGATATCAGCTTTCAGGGAAATAGTATTGAGTCCTTTGTACATCTTTGTATCTGGACCTTTGAAGCTGGCGGTTTGGCTTCTGGGGCCAATTTCAGCAAGCTAGCCTCCCTGATAGCTATCAGCCAGGACAGGATTTAGTCCTATCCCCGTGGGAGGCTTTTAGCAAGTTCAGGGGAAGAAGCTCAAGTCCCTCTTCTGACCCCGGGCTTTTTCTTCGAGAGACTGCAGTTTATTGGGTAGTTCGGAGCGGAAAGGTACACGGTTAGCTGGGATAGAATTAATAAAAATAGTGATTTATATCTGGGTCAAGTTTATGGTCGGCCAAATGCTTTCACTGACGTTGTCTTCTCTGGGTTCTGTCTTTGTGAATCGGAGCAATGTTTCTATATCATTGCCCCTATTTTATTGATGGGAAACCCAGGGTCCGGAGTTTGCCAAGGTCACATAGCAAGTAAGCAGCAGAGCCAAGACTCACACCGGGTCAGTTTAGATTGTTCCATTAGGTTAAGTTGGTCACCTGGTCTTCTAGCTTATGACTCTTGGTTTGACCAAGGGCCAGGGTTCAAAAGGGTAAGCTCCCCAGTGTTTCCTCCATTCTGTTTCAATCTCTGTTGTATTTCTCTCTATTTTTAGCAATTCTTTTTCTTTCTGACACTTCCTTTTTCCTCTCACTCCCTACTTCTCTGACGCCCCCCACCCCCCATGCCCCCACACCCCCTTTCAGGGACTGCCTTATTTGCTTTCTTAGAAATTCCTCCGGGCAGGCTTTCGGGAACTTTGACCTACCTGTAGTCACTGCCTTTCAGAGAGTGTTGAGAACGTCTCCTGCCCCTCTCATTCATCCCCCACCCCCAAAGCACGGCCTCGCCCCATCCTGCCATCGTGCCGGCCAAGCGCGTGGGGCAGCTGTGGTCAGTCCCATTTATAAAACTGGTAAATATGGGACCGGTTTCTGTCCCCTCCAAAGGTCAATATTTGTGCAGAGTTTAATTTTAACTTAACAAGCAGTTGTTTTCTGCAGCTGCCCTGGTGCACTGTGCTGTGTGTGCCCTCCTTCCCTGCCTGTGCGCGTCTCTGTGTGTGTGCCTGGATTCCCACTGGAGGCTCGGGGCTGGTCTTCAGAGCCAGCGGCCCGAGGGCCTGGCCAGGCTCCGTCTCACGGAGGGCATTTGGGCTGAAGGAGGGGCGAGATAAAGGGCGGTGGGCCGAGCGTGGGGAGACGGACTCTTTCAGGGGTCTGGGGACAAAGAGCACTGTTCAGTCTTTGGGAATCCGGATGTTATCACCAGGAGAGATTCTAGAATGTAGGATTTGAGAGAAATGGTCCCCTCTTGTAAAATGGGTGCTATCCCCCAACTTTGCTTTCTAAGGGGTGTGGACCCATATCCTGGGCTCTCATGTCGGCAGCTGCTTCTTGAGTCGGATGAAGGGAATGTGTAAGATAATCTCGTGATGCCGCTTCCACTTCTACTATCCTGTGATTTCATCAAGAATCATAAAGCACTGGACTGCAGATCAAGAATAAATTTGATTCCAGTTTCTAGCTTTAAAATCATTTAAAAACTGGTTCTTCGGATGCCTGGGTAGCTCAGTCGGTGAAGTGTCTGCCTTTGGCTCAGGTGCCTTTGGCTCCCAGGGTCCTGGGATCGAGCCCGTAGTTGCAGGTGGGCCCCTTGCTCAGCGGGGAGCCTGCTTCTCCCTCTGGCTGCTGCTCCCCCTGCTTGTGTGGGCTCTCTCTCTCTCTCTCTCTCCCTCTCTCTGACAAATAAATAAATAAATAAAGTCTTAAAAACGAAATAAAACAAAACTGGTTCTTGAGCTAGTCATTTTTCCCCTCTGGCCTTTAGTTAAGGGGATGGGACCTTTGCTCCTTACAAGGATTTTGTGCAAATGGATGAGATTTTTATTTAAAAGAAATCTGAGCTGTTTAAAGAAAGAGAAAGACTTTACTACTCAGCTCATCTTATCCACCCGTGTCCCCTTTCATCAAGCTGTATTGGTTTTTTCAGCTTGTGAGCAGGTCCCCGGCTTGGACAGTTTAGGGCCGGCGGTCAGCCCAGCTCCTCTGAATCCGAGAGGGAGGGCCTCTGAGCACCACGGTGACCACCGATTGGCTGTTCCTGGAGCACGCTAGGCTCGAGGACCTTCACACTTGCTGGTACCCCCCACAGAAAATGCTCTTTCCCCAGATATCCGTGTGGCTCGTTCCTTCTCTTCCTTCAGGAGGCTGAGGACTTCCCGCCACTGTATCTAAAATTTCATCCCCACCTCCAGTCCCGCCCCCATCAGCACTCTCCCCCCACCCCCCGCGGCCCCCGCTGTTTTTCTCCTTAGCATTTATCACAACCCAACATGCCACAGATTTACTTTTTTATTAGGTTGTTAGGTTGTTTTTCTCCCCTGTGAAGGCACGGATTCTCGATGAGGGCAGAGAATTTTGTCTGTGTGTTCACCGCTGTCTCCCCAGTGCCCCTAGAACAATGTCGGGCACGTGTAAGCTCTGGAAATGTTATTTGTTGAATACATGGAAGGAAGGAAGGGAGGGAAGGAGAAGTAGGCTCCCTAAACTGATGATTCTTCATAGGGGGTACATAACCCCTGGGGGAGGTGGTCAGGATGCTTTGGAGGCCTTGTCAGACTATTCATACCCTTACCAAAAAATTTATGATATGTGCTCCCTCTTCCCCAGAATGGCTAAGAACCACGGCTAACGACCCGGAGTTACTGATGAAAATATGTGGTGCGCCTCATGTGCGTCGGGTGGAAGAAAGTCGAGAACCACTGTCCTCGACCAGCCCAACAGGCTCGTCCCTCTGGGCCTGTGAGTTGCAGACAGCTCTCCTGGCCAGGAGGAGATTTGTCGTTTCTCTCCCCCTCCCCACCTTCCCCTACCTCCTCTATACCCCTAGCTTCTACCCTCCCTGCGCCTCCCCTTTCCTTTCTTCTGGGCCAGACCCCCCCAACCCCCCCC
>CM052810.1:158162476-158280485 GCA_028533885.1 Nasua narica | reverse complement strand
CAGTTTTAAAGGTTACTGCCATGGGGCACCTTTGTTGCCAGTTTTAGTTTTTTAATTTGGAAACTTTTTTTTTCCCCTTGTGGTCTTGGGAGGAAAGATTTGGGGCCATTTGGGGCTGGGAATTGGTATTTGTGGGTGACGATGAGATAGCTCAGCAGCGTTCCGGTTCTGGCTCCAATAACCAGAATCCTTGGCATGTCACCCAGCGGCCCAAATGAACCCCAAGTCGAGAAGGGGGCACGGACACGGAGATGCATCGTCTTGGGCAGTCGTGGTCAAGGTTACAGGGGGCCGTGGGTCTGTTGGGCTGTCTGAGATGACAGGTCAGCCTAGCCTTGGCCCTGGGGCACTGGGAAGGGAAGGAGACTTCTCACCCTTACTCTAACTTGTAAGTCTCCCATCACTTCCAGCCCTAGTCCTCGGCTTGGAAGAACAGTGGACGGGTTTCCCTGGGATGGACACGAGGCTTCAGGTCTAGAATTAAAGAGTCAAGGATGAGGCCTGCTGGGGGTTGCCCCAGTGTAGCATAGACACAGAACTGGCAGAGAAAACCTCGCGGAGTCTTTTTTCAAGGTTGTTTTTTTTTGGTCCCTTGTGCCTTTATTTAAAAAAAAAAAAAAAAAAGCTTCTCTCCACTCAGGATAAGTTCACAAAGCCTCACATGTCAGAAAATGGTCACTGTTCATCTCAGAGTCATCTGCATTCTTAGGGGAAATAATGTTATAGGATGATATGCAGATAATAGCGTCTTGGCATCAGAAGGGATTATTTATAGCACCCTGAGAAACCCATCCTGTTTAGGGCTCTGTCTGAAACTAAGAACATGGGCGACTTCAAATGTATTTAGAGGGTGCTAGAAAAGAAGTTTTGGAGGTTCAATGCTGAGCATGCCTCCTCCCTGGGTACTTCCTCTGTCGCAGAGCAGTGAAACAAATAAACGGGCAGGTCCCCCAGCAAATAGACCCCCCAGATGGGGCAGGCATCCCAATCTGCGGATGCTTACACACTACTCAAAGAGATATGGTCTTTGCGGGACTGTTCGTGGTGTCCTTGGTGGCCAAAACCCATACCTCCCCTCTCTAATATTTGAGTGGGTGAGCCTGAACTTAGGATTCAACTTTGGAGTTGAATTCTTCAACTTGAAGAATTGAGGAAAGGATGCCTGCTATGGAAAGAAGGGTTAGCACAGCTCTTCAAGGTATACAGTCCGAGGGCAGACCCTCTGGAAGGTTCTAGTACCTTCTATGGGACCTATAATATAGGGTCTTGGATTCAGATCTCACTCCTGGCTGTTCTTCCTGGGTCGGACAAAGCTGGATTTGCTGCTTTTTCCCTGTGTTGCGAGAGCGGGGGAGGAGATGGGGGGGATTGGCTCGGGGCTGGGCCACAATTAGTGACCTGGAAGCTGGGCTGGGCACCCAGAGGCTATAAATAGCAGACGTGGAGCAGTCGCTGAGCGGATTCGAAGCCCAGCCAGACTAGCCGCGTTTCAAGTGGTCTGGGTGGGATTTTTTTTTTTTTTCCCCCTCTGTTAACCATTTGTACATCTGGTTTCCTCAGTGTTGGTGGGGGCAAAGGAGGAGGGTGGGGTAGTGAGCAGAACCAGAGGTTCGTATGTGGAGTTCCTTCTTGGTTAGTTTTGCCGAATGTGTGTCTTGGAGCTTCCTTGGGACTGGAAGGGCTCTGGGAGTCTAGGAACAGCAGCTGCGAGGAGCTAACTCTCAGAGCGGGGCGTGTGGGGCGGGAAGTGTGCTAAGGAATGCTGGGTGTTCCTGGACGGGGACAGAAACGCAGTGTCACGGGGAGCACCGGGTTTGGGGGTAGCCTCGGACTTACCTCTCAGGATCCCCCTGTCACAGCGAGCCCGGCCACTCACCTCCTTCCTCACAGGCATTTGCCGATTCTCGCTCCTCTGCCGCCGGTCCTCCTGTCCGCCCTGGATGTGAAGACAGAACACTTTGATTTGAGTTTGAGTTCTTCCACTTCTCTCTTTGCCCTTGGACATATTTAAGCTCCCTGGGATTCTGTTTACTTCCTCCGTCAAGGAGTAGTTTTGATGGGATATACCTCGTGGTTCCTTCTAGCTTTTATGAACCCATACATCGATTCCAGTCTGGCCATTTCAGAGTTTTCTTTTTCAGGAAGAAAAGGCGCCTCTGCCGGGAAGCCTTCCCTGAATTATCAGTCCCGTCTTCTCTTCAAGCCCTTGCTACGCAGACTACTTGCAGTTAGTTAGTTGAGCCTATTGTTTTTCCTGCATTTGTCACACGTTGCTTTGCAGTGATTTTCATGCAATGTGCACGGATTTCTATTTTGTCTCTTCGAGTACATTACCGGTTCTTTGCAGCGGGAAGCCGTATCTTCTCTGGCCCTACCATTCAGCGCTTACTGTGAATGTCACAGGCACCACTGGCACCCGCTGACACTTCCCGAGAAAGGGCAGGCAGACGTGCAGGGGAATGGGAAGAAATGCATATGTTTTCAGCAAACACCACTTTGAGAGGTGGCTTTGTTAGAGTAAAACGGAAAACAGGGAACGAGGACCCAGAAGGGGGAATTTCATGGGTTTTATAGAATGGGGGGCGGGGGTCCAGGCCCACCACCGCAATGATTCCCTCTTCCCCCTTTTCTCTTCTCTTGAAGATGCTTTTCCCTTACAGGTGCAATCCAAATCCGTGGGTTTTTTTTTTTTTTTTTTTTTTTTTTTTGGACACTGCTTAGTAACACTGAGCTCAGGGCTGTATTCTGCATAACGGTGAAAGGACATTGTGTTACAGTCGTGAGCTTTTTGTTTTAGGTTTCGGTTCTTCTCACTGCAAGAATCCCTCCATTTGTAGACCTCCTTTCGGCCTGACAGTGATGGTAATCAAACTGGTTGATATCTGTGAAAACGTACATGACAGTGACGTTGTTGTCTGAGTCCAAGGAGAGCAGCGTGTCCCCTGGTGGGCTTTCCGGTCACAGGGCTTTGACCTTCCATGCCTCGTTTCGTCCTTTCTCCTACTTTCAGCTCTTCAGCGCAGGCTAAACAATTCCTCCCCTCTTGGGTGTTTACTCTTTCCCAGCCTTAGCAGAAGATTACCGTTTGTGGTCCCAGACGTCACTTAGGCCATCTGCCCTGTGCGCCCCTCCTGGCTCGCTCTGCTTTTCACCCCGCCCTCCCCCTCCCCACACCAGTTTTGTTCCTCTTCCTGGCACTCCCTCAGACTTATCTCGGCAGCAGCTCTGGTGCCGGAGGGCCTGATACCGGGAGCCTGAACCAGGCAATCTCTCAGGCCATAGCTCTCTTAAAGGCATGCCCTCCAGCCCCAGGCTTTGAGGCAGAGAACTTTGTTTTGTTGGTATCTTTCTTTCAGTTCATTCATATAATAAACATTTATTGAGCACCTATGAGATGCAGGCTTTTTGTTAGACACCAAGAATGTCATTTTGTTTTATTAAACTTAGCAGACATTTAAGTAATGACTGTTTATGTTAGAAGATGGGGTTTCCAGAATCACCAAGTCCCTCAAGAACTTGGCCCTCAAGGAGTTTATAACCCAGCGGAAGGATCAGACTCATCGGTACTGAATTACAGCATAATGCAGAACGAAATGAGAGCAAATACAGATCCGAGTGATGGGCTTTGGAAGCCAAGAATGAAAAAGGTTTAATTCTGGCATTTTGAAGGAGGTGGGGTTGTGGGGAGTAGGAAGGGATCGCAGGGAAGACTAAGAAAGCGAAGACATTGGTGCTGGACCTCGAAGGATGAGAATTTCCCTGAGTAGAGAATGTGGAGAAGGCTATTAGACCGAGTGAACAGAATTCTGTCTTTCTTTCTGGAAATGTTTTTTGGGGGAGGGGCGGAGAATGGGAAAAGGGTAGTAAACAGAACAGCATAGTTTTGAGTGCCTACTATGGGCCAATTGCTGTTCTAGATGCGGGGATAGAACAGTGACCAAAACATGCTCTCATGGAACTCGGTTTCCAGAGTTGTCAAGCTGAATGTGGCATTGTTTTCCCCTGTCCCTGTTATCATTCGCCATACCTCTAACTGTATTGAGTCCTTTGAACTAAAAAAAAAAAAAATGATTTTTGGCTCTTAACTCTGGGCATTGTCTTCTCCTTGTTTGATGCCATCTATATCTTTCTAGATTGCTTCTTCTTAGCCAGGTCAGTAACTGAGACCAGATCCTGTACAAACCTTAGGCAGTCGTAACCGTTGATACTTTTGATAAATACCCGATGTCACTGGAAGGTTCTGAGGCGTCTTCTATTTTCGTGTTATTTTTATTTTACGACATACTGGTGAATTCTTTGCAAACTGATAATCTATGTAAGTAACAAATGGTAAACATTAAACTAGAAAATGCGATTACCCAGAATATCTCCCTCTCCATCAAGCAAGTGATTGGCACTCGCTGTAACTGTTTACCTTGGCTTCATCTGTCCCGTTTCTTTGAGTTACTGTGCTGAGTCTCAGGGCCCATCTTCTGCCCAGCTGATGTGTGTTTCTGTTTTACCCATGGTCTCCTCATGGCTTTAAGCCATTTTAATTTGGTCAAGTTAAGCCTTTCTTCCCAAGTCTGCAATTGCCTTTGCCTCAATTCTAAGAGAGGCTGACAGTAGGAATGAATCCAAAATTCCATTCATTTTACATTCACCACATCTGGGTTTCTTTTAGCATCATTTTTCCCCTTGAGAACATTTTCAAGGTTCTCCTAATTTTCGTGTGTGTGTGTGTGTGTGTGTGTGTGTGTGTGTTTTGGTGGTGGGGTGGGGGTGCCTTTTGGAAGATTACTCAGAAGTTTCCAAGGACTGATTATCTAGTCTTGAGTCTATTTATGTATGTTCCCACCGTCTCTGCCACCTCCTCTTGTTTAGTAAAATCATTGTCCTTTCCTGTCTTCATTTACCATGTAGGCACCTTATCCTCAAGACCCAAATTCTGGGCGATACTTATCCTCTGTTCCGCTTTGTTTCCTGGGGGCCACCGTTGATTCTAAAAAGAGTAGTTTGGGGATATCTTGCGTTGTTCTTCGGTAAGGGCACGCTCCAGGGAGAGCCCCGATTCGCCTCCATGTCTCCTGATGTCATCTCAGCAACCACCCTCCTGCTGTCAGTTCCAGAGATCTTGAGCTTGACTTCTGCAGTGTCAACACAGTTCTCAACCACTAGGGGGCACTCTGTTTCCCTTAGCTCTGCGGGGGGGCCCCACTGCGGGGAGAAATCGGCCATTTCCTTAGGTCTCTGGCCCAGCACCGCCACATTCAGCTCTGCAGGTTGTGGACTGAGCAACTCCAGGGAGCTCCATTCACCTAAAGTATGACGCTCCTGAGTCATGCAATGCAGTGGCCCTGCCTTTAGTTCAGCCAAGGTAATGTTAGGATTTTTTTTTTTAAACTTAGGCAAAGCAGAACCAAAAATACCAAAACCAGAACAAAAAAAAAAAAAAAAGTTTAGATAGGAACAAGTTCTCTTCCACACTATCGTTACATTCTTCATATAGGTGATGCAAGTTCTGTTGAACAAACAAACACCTTACATATGGGTGCCCTGCAGCTGGGCAGACCTAGCCTCGAATACTGACCGCACCAGCCACTGCCTACGGGACTTTGGATGGGCAAGTCACACCGTTGTCTGCATGGGGGCTCAGAGTCAGATGGTCTGGGTTCAAAATGTTCGCTTGCTAGATGTGCAACTTTGAGAAAGCTACTTCAGCTATTTGGCCTCAGTTTCTTTTTGTGGAAAATGGGTCTACTCCCTCCATGGAGTTGTAAGAGCTCAGGAAGATAGCCTACTTGAGTAATTTTTATGGCATGGCGCACAGTAAACATTCCAGAGTATTGGGTATTGGTTGTGTGTCTAATTACTATCACCCTCATATTTCTTTCCATTTACCAGTCAGTATATTTAATGAAGATGCTATCTTTTTGGTTCTATGTGTCTGCGTATAAATGAACCTGAAAACAGTTCTCTGTTCTCAAACTGACATATAGTTCCCCACCAAACAGAACAAAATAGAGTTCACATTAAAGCAAGGATGAGGGGTGCCTGGATGGCTCAGTGGGTTAAAGCCTCTGCCTTCGGCTCAGGTCATGATCTCAGGGTCCTGGGATAGAGCCCCACATCGGGCTCTCTGCTCAGCAGGGAGCCTGCTTCCCCCTCTCCCTCTGCCTGCCTCTCTGCCTACTTGTGATCTCTCTTTCTCTGTCAGATAAATAAATAAAACCTTAAAAAAAAAACCAAGGATGAGATCCTCTTCTGTCAGCAAAAATTGAAATCAATTATTGTATCTTTGGCAAGATTATGGAGAATTGGGCATTCTTCATACAATTGTATTGGGAATACAGTTTGATACCTTATTTTTGGAGGGCACGGTATTTTAGCAGTAACAGATCTATCCTTTATCCGGCAGATAGGAATGTGATCTGTAGAATTAGTAACGTGTGAACACTTGCGCACAAGTATGTTCAAAGCAGTGTTATTTCTAAGGGGGACTGGAAACAGTTTAAATGCCCATTGTTGTATAAATATGCAAAAAATTGTAGTTTATCCATACAATGTAGTACAACAAAGCCATTTAAAAAAAATGAGGTTGACCTATATATACCTTGAAAAGACAGCCATCATGTACTAGTAAGTGACAAAAAGGAAATTCGTAAGAATATATGCAGTGGGGTCCCATTTGGGGGAAGAAGACACCTCTGCGCATGTACGTTTTATAAGAATAGAAAAAAGTCTGGGGAGATACACACCAAATTGTTCACAGTGGTTACCTCTGAAGAATGGGTTGGAGGCGAAGTGAAGGGCATTTTTTACTTTTATTTCTATACTTCCATAGTGTCTAAACTGAAATGTGAAGTGTGTATCTAAGTGTTAAGTCAGGATGTCATTTTGTAATTTTTTTAGGAGGAAGAAAAAGTAGTGGATGAGTTTACCCAGCACCAGTTCCTTATTCTGATAGAGTTCTTTGCTGTTTCTTAGTTTGATTGATTTGGCTTTCCGGGCTTCCTCATCCAGGTTCCTTTTCTTAACCCTGACTGGCTTGGGGTGATTCTCAGCCCATCTGGGAATTCACCGCATTCTGATCCCCTTCCAGAGTATAAGCACGAGATCAGGTCTTCTGGACCCTTGGCCATATTCCATTGCTTCTTTAGAGCCTCTCTGCCCCCCTTAGGTCACCCTAATTTCGAATCCTCCAAGAAGGAAGGCACTTGCCTAATTGACCCCAAGAATCTCACTTAGGGCTTTAAGCCTATCTGCACAAACCTTACTCAAGCTTCCTCTTCCCGGGAGATTTCCTTAGCTCCTGGGTTCCTGAAAACCCTGTTCTCATCTCTTGATAGATGCCTGTATATTCGGTTGGCTTCCTCATATTAAAGCTGGTGCCGTTCTTTGGGGAGGCCTAGAAAATGATCCTCTTGTTCTAGACCAGGTCTAGCCTAGAGTCGGTAATTATAGCGTGACGGCTGGTGGCATGCGCCATATTCCCGGCAGATTCGTGCCTTGTGTCCACCTTCTTGCTAAAATAACAGGAAGCTCCCTTCTCTTGTTTTGAAGGTCTGTGTCCACTAAGTCACCACTCCCCTTAGTGGACTTCCCACCGGGTTCCACCTTCCAGTTTGAGGGACACGCCTTGCACTTCCCTCTGTCTTCTTTTCCTAGCCCTCTCCAGTTCCCGAACCCTCCCACTGTGCCTTCTGGAACTAATAGTGTATTGGCAAAATTTCCTTTATGTTTAGTCTCTTCTCTGAGCACTCCTTTCTCCTTCTTGCTCACAAACCTGGCTTTCACAGAGGATACTTCTTTGTCTTCTGCCCACTCACGTAGTCCTCTTACCCCCGAATATGGTGGTGGGATATGTGTCCTCCGTGCTTCTAATTGCTGCTCTCTGACCATTTTCCTTCCTCTTCCCTAAAAAGCCTGGTTTGGGCTGTCTGGTCAGAGTATATCCTCCAGTACTCTTCATTGTTGTGGTGCAGTGACTCTGAGTCATTCCCATTTGTTTCTTATGGACTCTAGCTCCTGACTCACTGCCACTTTCTCCAGTCTCCCCTAATTATCTTGACTTCTGCTCTGTCTCATTCACTGATTTCTGTGGTCATACTCTAGAGCAAGGGGAGGTTTTGCCCACAGGGAACATTTGGCAATGTCTGGAGACCTGTTTGGTTGTCATAACTTGAGAGACACTGCTGGCATCTAGCAGTCGTGGGTAGAGTCCAGGGACACTGCCCAACACCATGTCATAGGCAGAATGCCTCCCTCCCCCCGCCCACCATGGCCAAGAGTTGTCCAGCCCAGAGTGGCTGCTGTTTAGAAACTCTGCCCTCGAGTCTCCTCTAGACCTTGTCATGAATGGCAACCACTCTGTCATCTTAATTTTATTATGTCTTACTTTCCAACCACTTCTTCCTCTTATTCTTCCAACTCTCTTTCTCTACCTCAACTCAACCTTCCTTTAATCCCATAGGGACCTCCAGTTCATTGGTCTTCACCCCCTCTTCATTGTCCCGGCTCCTTTGATGTCCTGCTTCCCTTCTTTACTCAACTTCTGTGGCCAGTCATTAGAATCCCTTCCTTGCACGTGTTCTTGACCCTATTGCCTATCTCTTGTTTATAGTTAAACCCAACTTTTCGGCCTCTTCCATACCTGTATATATAGCCAAACATGGTTAGTTCAGGGGGAAAAAAAGAACAACCACCAGCATAACAACCATGCTGACTTGTTTCAAATTAAATTCTTGTTGTCCTGTTCTTGATTTCGGGTCAGGTCATGCTCTCAGGGTCATGAGATCGAGGCCTGCATCAGGCTCCATGCTGGGCGAGGAGCCTGCTTAAGGTTCTCTCTCCATCTCCCACCACCCCTCCCCGCCCCTTTCTCTGTCTCTGTCTCGCTCTCTCAACAAAAGAATAAATAAATAAATTCTTGACCATGAACCTCGAATGTCCCCTTAATACTGCCAGGCGTTCACGTTGTATTTCCCTGACCCATTCGCTCTCTATTGCTTCACACCTTCTTCTCTTTCCTCAAGCCACCTTGACCCTGCTTCCTGTTTTGCTGGGAAAAAAAGAAGAGTCGTCAGAAGTGAACTTGAACAGATTCGCAGCCCCACTCCTACTCCCCACTAATATCTATACCCTCATACACTGCCTTTCTACCTGTTTGCATAGAAAAATTCACCAGCTGCCCGTCTAATGGCAGTTCCTCATTTGTGCATTAGATTCTATGTCACCTGTCAAGGAAATTGCTCCAGTAATTCTCCCCTCTCTAACTTTTTGCTTTCTGTAGGGTCATCATATTAACACACAAATGTGCTCTTATTTTTCCCACCGGAAAAAAACCTCTGCTTGTTGGGAAAAATACCCTACTTTGCCCACCAGTTACCAGCCTGCTTCTTTGCTTGCTTTGCTGCAAAACTCTTTACAAGAGTTGTTTATTTTCATTGTGTTTGGTCCCTCTCTTCCTTTTCTTTCTTGAAACCATTTCAGTGGGGTTTTGACTCCTTATCACTCTACTGAAGTAGTGATAAGTTGTTCTCGAAAAGGCCAAGACTGACTTTCTCATTGCAAAATCCAATATTTAGTTCCTGGGTCTCCTCTTATTTGGTCTACAGGCAGCCTTTCATACAGTTGGCCAGCCAGTCCTTCTCAACATACTTTCTTCATTTGCCTACCAGAGATGTGTATTTTACTGGCCTTATTTTTCTATTTCTATTCTCTGTTTCTTCTTTGCAATCTCCTTTGATGTTTTCCTTTTTTCTGTACTACATCCAAGGCGCCGTCCTTGGTCCTCTTCTGTTCTCTACCTACCTTCCCTCTGTTGATGATTTCATTTAATCTCATGGCTTTAAACCATTTTTATGCCTGTATCTCCAGCCCAGATCTTCCCCAACCCTGGACTTGTGTCTCCAGCTGCTTGTTCAGCATTGCCAGTGGGAAGTCTGATAGTTCAAACTCAACACATTCAACTCGAATTCCTGGTTTCCCCCTCTCTCCTCAACACACCCGTGGCAAGAGTGCTCCTCCTTTAACCTTCCCTTCTCAGTTGGTGGCAACTCTGTCCTTCCACTTATTTGAGTTAAAAATCAGTCTTGGAGTCATGTTTAATTAACTCTTATTTTTCGTCCAGTCCATCAAGAAATTCTGTTGGCTCTTCTTTCAAAATAGACACAGGTTCTTCTATTGCTTCTTCTACCTTGATCTGCCATCTTCCATTTTTGCTCAGATGATGCCGTAGACTCCTAACTTATTTCTGTGCTTCCACTCTGGCTCTCCTACAGTCTGTTCTCAACTTGGAAGCTGGACTGATCCTCTGAAGTTCTAAGTCAGCCACTTCTTGGCTCCAAACCCTGTAAAGGGTTCCCATGTGACTTCAAGTAAAAGCAGTCCTCACCATGGCTGACGAGGTCCTAGATATCTGATCCCCGTAACCTCTCCTACAATCTCTTACTCCCTGACTTCTCTCCAGACTCATTGGCCATCTTATTATTTCTTCAATACACTGTGCACACTCCTACCTTAAGCCTTTGCACTAGCTGTTCCTCCTGTTTCCAACACTTGTCCCTCAGATACCCATGAGCTAAATCTCTAGGTCCTTCAAATTTTTGCTCAGATGTCATCTCGTCAAAGCCCCCCTGACTACCCTATTCAAAATGGCAATCCACCCCTCCATCCCTACACTCCCAATTCCTTATCCTACTCTTCTCCCCACCCACCCCCCCAGTAGCACACAGCATTCTTTAACACTCTATTTTATTTTATTTATTTTTTAAAAAGATTTATTTATTTGACAGAGAGGAGAGAGATCACAAGTAGGCAGAGAGGCAGGCAGAGAGAGAGGGGGAAGCAGGCTCCCTGCTGAGCAGAGAGCCCCATGTGGGGCTCGATCTCAGGACCCTGAGATCATGACCTGAGCTGAAGGCAGAGGCTTTAACCCACTGAGCCACCCAGGTGCCCCTCCTTTCACGCTTTTCTGATGGCGTTTTAAATTTTTTTTTTTTTACTTTTTCAAAAGTTTTATTTCTTAGTTTTAGAGGGAGGCAGAGGGGCAGAAGGAGAGGGAGAGAGTTTCTTAAGCAGACTCCCCTCTGCGCATGGAGCCTGATGTGGGGCTCGATCTCACCACCCTGAGATCACAACCTGAGTGGAAACCAAGAGTCAGATGCTTAATGGACCACGCCACCCAGACACCCCTCTGACTGCATTTATGATGGTACCCATACCCCTCCTCTCTGAACTAGGTCCCAGGTTATTAAGAATTTGATTGAGAAGCTGATTCCTGCTTTCGACGGTGCTACCCCTATTCGCTGTTGGCTCTTGTGGTGAGGCTCTTCCTGAACCACATCAGGCCTGGGCACAGAAGCGGGCAGAGGCTAAGGGGTCTGCGTAAACTAAGGTTCTGACGGTCAGCTAAGAAGTGACCATTAGCTATAAAGCATTGTACCCACGTGCCAAGAACTGTAGTGAGCTCCTTTAGTATTCAGGGTTCTCGGTGAAACATACGCTCCTCAAAACCTGGAGACCGGGCCTCTTGGGCTAGCCGTCTTTGTGCTGCCCGGTCTCTTTTTATCACGGTTGGCTTTTATTTCCTTGCCCTTCTCTGCTTTATTCTCCCACAGATCTTACAGAAGCCACCTGGGTACTTAGACACAATGGAAGTAGAAACGGAGGATAGCGGGCTGGGCCGGGTGTCTCCTCAGCCTTTCGCCCGTGTCCACGACCCGCCTTCCCTTTGGAGGAAGGGGCCAATACAGTTCCTCATCCCTTGGTCAGTCCTTCCTCAGGTGCCTGTCTGCTCTGGCTGGTGGCCTTCGGGGTGGAGTTGGGGTGGAGGCCTGCTCCCTAGGGCAGGAATCAGAGGGAATAAAATTCCTCTCCCACCCTCTTGCTCTGTTTTGTGGGTTGGAGGGCCAGAGCCTTGACAGATGGTGTTTTATTATCAGCAGGTGTCCAGGATGCCCTGTAACCAGAGCCCAAGTTTGGTCCTTCCTGCATGCCCTCACCTGGGGATGAACCCTGGAGTAGCTTCTGTTCCCTAGGGTCAGCCTGATGTCAGGGCTGCCTGCCCTCCCTAACTGAGCCGGAGGATAGCAGTTTAGCAAACGCAGGGAGAATCTTAAACCCACAAGGTTATAGCTTCCTGCAAGGAAGTGGGGAGTGTATCAGTAGGAAGTGCTAAATTAGGTAACCAGGGCATCCTGTCCTCCTCAGCGAAACCTGGATCCAAGAGAGCGTGAGATGTACTATCCCTAGAAATGATCTTAGAATATGGGGATGGTAGCCAGGAGAGAGGACAAGGAGTGGGGAGAAGTCCTGGGCCAAGGGACCGAAGTCTCAGGAAGCATCTTGGAGCCTCAGGCCTGATCACATCCATTTAGGACGATTTCCTCCTCATCAGACCTGTCAAGGCGTGATTCCCACTTCTCTCCTTCTCCAGACCGCACCTCCCGTCACCCACCCTCCGCTCCCCCAGTGTGGCCACACTCCTCCTCTGAGTCGAGCTCTGACTTGAAGCGTGTCTTTCAACCTCCACTTTTGTGTCCCTGCACTCCACCTTCCTCTGGTATCTCCTTAGACCTTGCTTGGTTTTTCCTAGGGACTGGATTTTAGAGTCCTCACTGGGAGAGGACACTTGGAGGTCATGTCCCTCCACGGACACCCCAGCCATGACTTTAGCAGGTGCCCTGTGGAAAAGGAGTATTTTATTTTGAGTTAAACTGGTGGCCAGTGACTGGGGCCTGGCATCGAGCTTCTAGCCCTTCAGCTTCCTAACCCGCAACCTGCCAGCCTTCTTGTCTTTCTGGAAAGTGACTTTGTATCCAGATTTTTTTTCTCCCCTAGAACCTCAGGTTCCTTGGAATCCCCTTCCCCCCTTCCTTAAACTCGGAGTCCAGAGGGCCAGGCACTAGTTCAAGTCTGGAGAGCATGTCCCTCACTGACCTACGTTCTCAGACTCGGGTTGTCACTGCAGATGTTGCATTCAATAATTTTCACGTTTTTACTGGGAGGTTTAATTTAATCTGGTTTTCACTGTGTCTTTTAAGCTATTTCTACTATAAAATATTTGGTACCTATGAAAGAAAATATATGATGTATCTAAGGTATGAAGGGTAAGAAAACAAACACTGTGTACCCACCAGCCACTGCGTTTTTAAGTAATTAACAGTGATATTCAGTTCCTTTGCCCTCGTGTGTCCTTTCCTGTTTACCCTCAGTGGATTAAGAACGTTGGGAAGAGAGAGCAGCTGGAGAAGCCCTGAGGCTCGTTCTATGCCCTTCTCCACAGAAGCAGCCCTGGGCCTCCGTCCGTCTTGTGGAGGTCAGGCATTGACCTTGAGTGTTACTTTTATGACAGGAAAGCTGTGCAGGACACAGTTTATCCCTCAGGACACACTTTATCCCTGCCCCCATCAAATGGGATGTCTATTTAAGAGGCGTTTCCCCAGAGGACCTCTGACAGCTTTGGTTTCTTCTTCTAGGCATTTCTGTCTCCCTCTTCCCTTGCCCTGCCCAAACCTAAAGATCGACAATGGTTCGGGTAGTTCCAGGAGTCTTCATTGACTTTCCATCCTGCTCCAATCCATCTGGCTCCTCCGGCTAAATATCTAGAGATAGACTAGACTTGCCAGGTCGGCCTGCCAGGGTTGGCCACAGGGGCAGAGCACAAGGCAGAGGACCCTTTCCCTCTTCCCGGGAGCCACTGGCTATAAATTAAGGTTGTATGTACATAGTCTCTACTGTTAAGGAGTTTATTATATGAATATACACAAATATGCAAAGCATATTATAAACTCGCAGTAAGCTTATTTGTTTAACTAATATCTGCACATATGCAACTGACGAATCACTGCCGTCTACCTCTGAAACTAATGATACACTACAGGTTAATTAAATGAAGTTAAATAAAATAAATAAGTAAATATTATCCTGGCAATTAATTGGAAGGAAAAATAATTTCCTCCATTAGCTGAAGTGAACGGAAAATTTACTGAAGAGGCACAGGGAGATCTCTTGGTACGTAATTTTAGGACACTTCACCATGCCTCACAGCGGCTGGAAAGATGGCTTCTTATTCTGGATCCCAAGATTGCTCCTTTATGGCCCTGCTGGCCAGTTTGCTTCTGTTCCCGTAAACTACTGACTGTCATGTGACTTTGCTTGCCTTGTGGTTCACTCTGACTAGCTTTGTGTGGCCTTTCTAACCAAGTATCCACTGTTAGCCAGTGAAAGTCTCTACAGCAGTCTCATACTCTCAGATCCATGCTTCTCTTGAGCATCCATATTTAGAATTCAGGGTTGCGGGGCACCTGGGTGGCTCAGTCGGTTAAGCCTCTGCCTTCAGCTCAGGTGATGATCTCCGCGTCCTGGGATCGAGCCCCACATCGGGCTCCCTCCTCAGCTTGGAGTCAGCCTGTCCCTCTCCCTCTGCCTCTCCCCCTGCTCATGCTTTCTCTCTCTCTCTCTCTCTCTCTCAAATAAATAAACCTTTAAAAAGAAAGAAAAAAAGAATTCAGGATTTCATGAATTGGATGGGGGGGGTGGTGAATTGCAACCTTATCTTCAGTAACCTGTAACTAAAATTCGGCATTTCCTTCCATTATAAATATAAGCAAAACCCACTACTGTATTAGCAGCATCTATGATTTTTGTCACCAATAGAAATCACAGATATTTTTCGGTCATTTTATAGTGGCTGCAGATATCATGAGATATAGCTTATGTTCCTCAGTGTTTGAAATTATGACTTATTAGACCCGTTACTAGATTCTGTAGTTTAATGTATTAATAAAGAAGCGTATATATTATTATATCACTCATGTAAAAAATATTTGAATAACAGTATTTTAATTAATTGGTTTTCTTTGTAATCGTCTATGTTTAATTGTATGTGTTTGAAAAGAGTCCTCAGCCTTCACTTGACTGTGTAGGAGTCCATGACACACAAAAAAGGCTAAAAATCCATCCTGTGTGGCTTTTGGGTCACAGACCTGATGGAGAGAATCTGATTGGTCTAGGGATTGAGTTCTCTTGGGTCCGGTGTCCACCCTGGGTCTCATTAGCTGAGTCCAGGAGACGTGGGTCACTCAGCACAGATTCGACCCCCTCATCTCGCCCTTTTTATGGTGCTCACTGTGGGTGAGCAGGACACACTTCAAAGAAGGCAGCTTAACTGAGCTAGCCATCTTAATTTACTTTGAAGTCATTTGTATTTGATACAGAGAACAGTTTTCTTCTATAGCCACATTGTACCATCTAGCTAGGAAATATGTGCTATGGGGGCACCTGGATGGCTCAGTTGATAGAGTGTGCCATTCTTGATCTCTGGGTTGTGAGTTCAAGCCCCACGTCGGGTGTAGATGTTACTTAAAAATAAAGTATTTTTTTAAAAAAATGTGCTGTTGATCATCAAAGAAACCAGTAGAATGTAGATAGATCATGATGAATCCAGAAAGAGATCTACTGGTGGTTTAAGTGGCATCATGTTGGTATGGCAAGGAAATACAGTTTGTAATTGGAATAATAGTAAAATTTTAATGCCGAGTGGAAAAAAAAAAATTCTCCTCTTCCCCCTGCCAGGATCGTGGATCCTGGGAGAGCCACTCTTTCCACATGCATTTTCTCCAAATTATAGGTTCCATATTCAATTTGTCGTAGATGGGCTCGGTGTAATCATCCAGGATATGCGATCTTTGTGCCAGGAAAACAACATGATACTTACTATCTGCTCAAAGAGGGGCAAGGGAGGTTATTGCTGAGGACATGCATTCTTCTTCTAACCCGGGGCTGAGTTAGGAATTTGAGTGCAGAGATTTCCAGAGAATCTCCTTTTCCTGGGACAACATCACACAGATTTAGCTGCAAAGTCTCATTCCCTACCTCACACCGTTTCTCCTTGCCGGCTTTCCTGCAGTCACGCCACTAATTCTGACAGATCTGGTAGCAGTGATTTGGGCTGGGGGCTGTTAGCTGGCTGGTTCCTGTAGATCTCCCTCCTATTTTCAACTCAATACACTTTTCTGAATTAACGACCTGCCTTTCCCCCGACCCCACCCTCCAGGTCCTCCCCATGGCATTGCCTTGGTTGGCCTCCAGCACCAGTTAAGAGGAGAAAGTTTGGGGACAGGGTTGGGACATCCCTGACAAGGACGAGAAATCCTGCCTGCTTTTCCACTGTCTCTATCAGGGCAGACTGGGCAGAGACCTGTATCTTAGAACTGAACATATTTTGCTGAACCCACAATCATTCATTTCTTTCTTTGGATCTAGAATAATATGGCTCAGAGATTCACTTACTTGGCAGTAAGTGAATAGATTTATTTGTTTCTGTGGCTTGAGATTTTTTTTCCTTGATCCTACTTTCGGGAATTATCTCCTGCTATTAAGCAAGGATTTATTCCTCGCGTGCATGCATATGTGTGTGTGTGTGTGTGTGTGTGTGTGTACACTCCCTTGTTTATTTAATAAAGAATTTAAAGCAGCTTTTTCAATAATCCTTTGAATCTTATTATCTCCCAGTTGCAGTCCTGGGAAACAGTGTTCCCTTTACCTATTCCCAGAGAAATTGCAGCAGAATGTATTTACTGGAGTCTAATGCAACATCCCTAGACCTCAGGCTGGCTTTAGCAGCAAACAGCCTTTGGGACGAAGTCAGGCTCAGTGATAGAGAAGCTCAGACTGTGGGAAGCTGCCCTCTGAAAATCTCAGGGCATTGAACTTGAAAGGTGCTCAGGACTCAGAATCTCCAAGTCTACTTATTCCTTCTCTGCAGGACTTACCCAGCCTTCAATCCCAGCCCCTCCCCCAATCAGTACATCCTTTGCTAAATACCTGTAGTTTTTCTCCTACAAGCTGATATGAATAGCTTTTTTTAAAAAAGAGCCATAAATGGCGCTGAGGTTGTGCCATGTGCCCCAACTTAAACTCTGCTGGGTTGTGGGAATCTAGGACTATAAAAGGAAGAAGAACTAAGAAGTCCCCAGAGTTCCAGCCTCTTGCTTTTTGGACTTAGTGAGAGATTGACAGTCTGGGGCCCAGATCTTCAACTGGGCTCGCCAAAAGAAGGTCCTCAGCCAGGACTGGGATCAACCTCCATCCCAAAGCTGTGCAGGGAACATAGACTGTAGGCTCCATGAGGCCATGTCTGTGCCCCCAAACTGAGTGCCCAGCACATACCTCAGACCCTGCCACATAGTAGACTCTCGGTAAAGATTTGCAGAATGAACCTGAGCTCTAGGAACGCACGGCCTGGTCGAGGACATAGAAAATGAATAAACAAATAAACAGTTGAAAATTATTGTAATTGTTTTTAGGGAAAAGAATAGACTTCTCTAAGGGCAAACACTTTAGATGATGTGATCGGAGGGCCTAAAGAAGTGGCATTTAAACTGAGATCTGAAAGATGAGATGGGACCAGCTTTGAAGCCAGCGGGGGACAGATATCCAGGAGATGCCAGGGGACAGATATCTAGGAGT
Source organism: Nasua narica (assembly GCA_028533885.1). Classification (NCBI taxonomy): domain Eukaryota; kingdom Metazoa; phylum Chordata; class Mammalia; order Carnivora; family Procyonidae; genus Nasua; species Nasua narica. The sequence goes on along the minus strand of CM052810.1, from coordinate 158,263,031 downwards.
TGCCCTTAAGCCCCCGGCCGTCTAGAAGTCAGGCTGGGGAGGAAGTCTGCACGCCCATGTATCTAGATTCTTGGAGGCTATTTATAGCAAAAAAGGAGGGTCTACTGTTGATTCATGGTTAGTGTGTTCACCACGGCCCCCGTCCCACCCTGTTCCTCACATACCCAGCTTTGTTTTATAATGCCCTCGACCTAGGGCTATTGACTGGGAATCAAAGGCTCCAGTGTGTGCTGGCCAGGAAGAACAATTATTTGTTTATGCGTCTGACTCCTCCACCAGACCATGAGCTTCTTGAAGGCGGTGAACTCCATCTTGTCCTCAGGACATGGCGCGCTCTATGGCGGGGTCCACAATTTGGTTGAATGGTCGAGTGAATCGTAAGAGCTGATGTTTACTGAGCACTTCCTATGCGTCAGGCAGCCCAGCAAGCACCTCCCATGTACTAGCTAATCCTCATGATGACTCTGTAATGCACATAGTATTATTATTCCCAATGCGCCATTGGAGAACCAAAGGCTTATTAGCGAGAGAAAGTGATGGATTTGGGGTTTTAGCAGAAGCACTTGACTCCAGAGCCCATACTGTCCAGCCCAATTAAAGTGCTCCTGGTTGCTTTCAAGGAGCAGAGATTGCTTGGAACACTCAAGGGAACAGTACTAACACATCACACGCGTGATATCATTTAATACTTGTCCCAACAACCCTCATCGATAGGAATTATTTCACTTGTTTTATAGAGAGGAAACTGAGGCTCAAAGAGATCAAGTCATGGGCTGCCTGGGCGGCTCAGTCAGTTGAGTGTCTGACTCTTGGTTTCAGCTCAGGTCACGATCCCTTGGTCGTGGATCAGCATGAATCTACTTCAGATTCTCTCTCCCACTCGCTCTCTCTCTCTCTCTAATAAATAAATAAAATCTTTTTTAAAATATTTTATTTATTTATTTACTTACTTACTTATTTGAGAGAGGGAGAGAGAGAGAGCGCACAAGTAGGGTGAAGGGCAGAGGGAGAAGCAGACTCTCGCTGAGCAGGGAGCCGGATGTGGGGCTTGATCCTGGGACTCTGGGATCATGACCTGAGCCGAAGGCAGACCCTTAACTGAGTCACCCAGGTGCCCTAAAAAAAAAATCTTAAAAAAAATAATAATTAAAAAAAGAGAGATTAAGTCACTTAGCTAAGATAATAATAGAACGAACATGTAAATGACAGCCTTATTTTCAGAGCCAGGCCCCTGGGACTCTAGAGCCTACGGTCCGTCCCTGTTCTGTGCTCACTCCAGTCACTCAGTCAGTCCCTGGGCAGGAATCTGACACACTTACTGTGTTACCGTCCTGCAAACGTCCAGGCCTGTGGGGACCCTAAGCATCCATTCCTCAAAGAGGAAATGGAGTGGAGAATGGGAAGTGGATAGGGGGAAAGCAGAGACTCTATCTTTTTAAAAAAAAAATCCTTTTAAAAAATTGATTTATAATTCTTGTACCATAACATTTACCAGAAGTGTGCAATTCACTGGTTTTACTCTATTCACAAGGTTGTGCAGACTTAGCTACTATTTTAATTCCAGAACTTTTTCATCACCCTGAAAAAAAAGAAACCCCTGTACTGATCTGCAGTCATTCCTTATTTCTTCCTACCTACCCCCCCCCCAACCCCCAGCTCTTGGAACTCACGAATCTACTTGGTCTCTGCATGGATTTGCCTATTCTTAATATTTTATACAAATGGAATGGTACAAGATGTGGTCTTTTGTGTCTGGCTTCTTTCACTTAGCATTGTGTTTTCAAGATTCACCTTCCGAAGCAAGTAACAGTCCTTCATTCCTTTTTATGGCAAAAGAATATGCCATTATACGAGTCTCGTGCCTTTCGTTAATCCGTTCATCAGCTGACAGCCGCTTGTGTTGTTTCCACTTTGGGGTTATTTTGAATAATGCTGCTGTGAACATGCGTGCACAAGTTTTTGTATGAACATATGTTTTCAGTTCCCTCTGGTGTAGACCTCGCAGTGTAATTGCTAGGTCATATAGTAACTTTACCCTTAACTGTTTGAGGAACGGCCAAATTGCCTTTCAGGGTGGTTTATCTTTTATTAATAAATGTCTTAACTTGAAGTGTAAGACATACAGGAAAGTGCCCATATCATAAGCGAATGGCTCGAAGAGTTATTACAGAGCACACATGGCCATATAATCAGGACCCAGTCCAGAGCTAGGAAGTTCTCGGGACTCAGTACGTACCCGCTCTAAAAGATAACCGCTATCCTGGCTTCTGATGTGATCGATTATTTTGGCCCGTTTGTAGCTTCATAGGAATGGAATTCTGTGATTCCATACTCCTTTGGGTGTGACTTCTTTCCCTCCACAAAATGTTCACAAACTTTATCCGTATTGCGGTGACCAGCGCTATGTTCCTTTTCATTTCCAGATAATAGATCATCGTAAGATCATACCGCAGTTCGCTTATCCATTTGCATCCGGTGTGGACGTAGACTCGGAAGGGTCGCTTCGCAGTTACACACACGTTCAGACTTAGTAGAGACTGCCGAACAGTTTTCCTCCCCACCCCCCAAACAGTTTTCCAAAGTGACAGTCAACTCGGACTCCCACAAGAACCATCGAGAGCTCTGGTTGTGCCACATCCTTGGCAACGCTTGTATCATCTGCCCTTCCCTTCCGGCCATCCTAGCAAATACGCGGCCGTGCCCTAGTTTCCTATTGATTTTTAAGAGTTTTTCATATATTCTCCGTCGATTCTGGAAACGAGTTCTTCATTGGTCGCGTGCATTGCCGGCATTTTCTCCCACTCTGGAGCTTGCCAGTTTGCTCTCAGTGTCTGCTGAGGAGCAAAGAGGTCCATCATGCTAGCGGGGTCCAATTTATCAGTCTTTCCCCTTGTGATTTGTGTCCCGTTCAACCTTTACCTACTTAAGATTGTGAAGATCAGGCCCTCATCCCGAGTGTGTGCACATGTGCTTGTGTGTGTGTGTGTGTGTGTGTGTGTGTGTATCGCCCTACAGAGTAAGATTTCGCAGGGCGGACAGGACCCAGTGCCACCCTGCATGGAGTAGGGAGCAGGCCAGGGGGCGGGGGGAAGGGGGGAGGGGGGGTGGGGAGCCCGTGAGATGACAGCTACCACGGGCTGTGTTCCCAGCTGTCAAGCGTGTAATCTGGAGTGAAAGGGAATCCCTTTAGTGGTCGGGGTCCTACAGAGAATACCAGCAGATCCTTTAAATCACCTTTGTGCCCTATGGAATCAGCTGACTCTCCTCTCTTCTCCCCTCGAACAGGAAAAAAAAAAAAAAAAAGAAAAGAAACTTGCCCTCCCGAACCAGGCTCGTGGCCCAGGGCAGGGATCCAGAACTTTCAGAGCCCGGTGCCTTCCTCATAGTTGTGATTTCGGTTGTTATGAGCCCTCAGGCTTTTTCTTTCTGGTTTGTACCACATGGTTTCCTCTCCCCTGGGAAGAGGATGGCGCGGTGGCCGCACTGGAGAGGGGCTTGACTGCTGTCTCCCGGATGGGCCAGAGCCCCTCCCTGAGCCCGAGCTGACAGGAGCTGCTTGTTCTTGGAGCGGGAGCTGCTGCCGCAGTTTCTGAGGGGCTCCGAGGATTCCTCCCCCCCAGGAAACCGCTTTGGTCCCCCAGCCCTTTGCTGCTTGTTAGGCGGCCCCCAGACTAGAAAGCCCCGGTTTGTGCTGGGGCTGGGTGGGGCTTCGGCGACAGTTTAGGCTCGGCCCTGCGAAGGGGAGGGGTGGCTACGGCTTGAGCAAAGGGTCACCGCTCAGGCTGTACCATTCGCTTGTCACCTTGAGAAGTTCCACCTTGTCTAGCAAAACCCCCTTTCAGAGGCAGCCACCACAAAGGGCTCTTATGAGCGCAGCGGCCCCCGCCCCCGCCTCCACTTCCCCTCCCTTTACCATTATTTTTCTTTTGGGGCAGAGCTGAGGGGCCTTCCTGCTATGACTTTGAGGGGCTGTACTTATTTTAAAAGGAGATTTAGAGGCTAGAGCCTCCCTGTACCAGAGACTCCTTTTGCTGATTTTCTAGTAGCATCAGAGGACCCTTCAGGGCTTGAGTCTGGAGGGCCTGACGGTCTCTTCCCTCTCTCAGCCTCTTGGGCTGTTTGCGGATTTAAGAAGCAGGTGAGGGCTAGCTTCTAGTACTAGGCCTCAGAATGGGGACCAGCAGCCTCCTTCTGGGGAAGTGGGAGGCGGGGGCACAAGGGAGGAGTGCTGGTGTCCCCGGGTGACTCTAGGAGGTACCGGAGCCTCAAAGGTCAAGGATATATTCTGGAGTTGGGCCTCCTAGGTCTTCTCCTTTAGCGTTCTGCCACTTTCTAGCTGTGACCTTGGTCTGGTCACTTAACCTCTCTGAGCCTTTGTTTTCTCATATATACAATGAGAATGATCTTAGTGCCTAGCTGATAGGGCTACTGTGGAGGTTAATTGAGATAATGCATTACCATGCTTGGTCTAGTACCTAATACATGAAAGCATCTCCAATGTTAAGCTCACTGTCTGTTTGAAGATTTTTTTTTTTTTTTTAAGAGAGAAAGCATGAGTAGTGGGGAGAGGGAGAAGCAGGGAGCCTGAGCTTCCCTGCCGGTTATATACACGGTTATTCACAGTTATACACACGTTCAGACTCAGTAGAAACTGCCGAACAGTTTGCCTTTTTTTTTTTTTTTTCCCGAACAGTTTTCCAAAGTGACCGTCAACTCAGACTCAGCCCAAGCTGAGCAGGGAGCCCGACTTGGGGCTTGATCCCAGGACCCTGGGATCATAACCTGAGCCAAAGGCAGACCCTTAACTAGTTGAGCCACCCCGATGCCCCCAGGCCGTCCGTTTGGACATCTCTCTTCCCATCTCTCGTCTCTTCCAACCGTACAGCTCAGAGAGCTAGCTGGGCCTCCGGAGGAACCAGAAAAATCTGAATAATACGAGTAGGGCTGGACTTTATCTCAAACTGTTTTGAACTGTGCACATATCTTATCTCCATTGCATTTTCAGCACCATGTGAGAGAGAGAGGCAGAAAAATGATCCCATTAGAAGGGCAGGCGGCACAGGGAGTGATTTAGCTATTTGACTAGACTGCGCACCCGCAGTAAGCATGCCGCCTCCCCCACCCCTCGTTGCAGTGGGAGGAGGGAGGGGCAGGCTGGACCACAGTGGACCCGCAGGCTCCCAAACACGAGATCAAGTTCAGGCCTGTCTGTGGCTTCTCCTTCACAGAGCCCGGCGCTGAGCGGGCGGGGGCTCGGGAGCTGGGGGGCTAGGGGCCGCAGGGAGAGCAGTGCCAGGTCGGCGGCGGCAGCGGCCAGAATGGCCGGGGTAGGCCTGGCATGGCCCAGACCCAAACAAAGCTAAACCAGACCAAACACAGGAGCAGCCCCGGCTGTCTGGTCCTCACGGGTCGTCTTCAAGGGCAGCGTGCCTTGCGCGCGTAGGGTGCCGGGTGCTCTCCCGCATCAGCAAGATTCGCAGTCAGCGGGGTCAGAGAATCCAGCGGGTGTCCTATGAGGGAGCAGACAGAGGCTGGATCTTGCCTGAAACTCCTCGATGAGCCAGCCAGCCGCTGTGGAATAATCGCAGGATGGGAGGAGGAAGGAGGAGCTGGTTGTCTCTCAAAAACCTGCACATCGCCACCCTCTTTTCTGTGTCCTAGTAACATTTTTGTTGTTGTTGTTCTCTCGGACTCTGAAAAAACGTGGAGATTCATCCCATCAAAATACATTTGTCCGTTTGCTGTGTAGTAGTTTTTCTACTTTCTACTTTCTCAGAACCTTTTTGTTGAGTGTGTGTTGGTTTCGCCGTGGCGGGGCTGAGCCCCTTGCACGAGGAGGCTCATTCAGGGCCAGGAAGGAGCGGTGAGAAAGCCCCGCCCCCCCCTGCCCAGCAGAAGCATCCTCGGAAAGGGGGGGCTACATGGACCGCTCCTGGGACCAAGCCGCCTGCGCTCTGTGTGCTCTGGAGAGGTCGGCTTTCCTCTCCGCTCCCGTCCCCACCCCGCCAGAAAGAGGGGGAGGGGGATGGAAGTGAGAGACCATGACCTCTCAGGGAGGAGAAATAACAGAGCAGTTTGGGGGGGGGGGGCGTGGATAAGGAGACATGGTATATCCCGAGCGGGCAACCTTTATGTTACTGCGTGTGACCCTCCCACAATCTCTTGCAAGTATGTATCGGTAGCTGTCCTCATTTCTCTGGTGAGGAGCGCAGCCACTGACTGGCAAAGCGAGACTATAGAGCTAGGACCCGCTGGCACAGAAGCCACACTGCCGTGGTCCTCCCCAGAGTCTGAGTAGGGGGCTTGTGTGGCGATGGTGGACCGTGAGTGACCGGCGGGTTACCAGCCAGGGTTTCTGCGACTGTGGGTCCCTGCCCTGGGCTTCGACTGGTCCCCGAGTTGTTGGAAGAGCATATGCTTTGGGGTGCAGCAGGAAGGGTTCACCTACAATATTAAGGTTTCTCTTGAACCTCCTTGGCACTGGACCAGGCCCAGGCAAGAAGAGTCTCAGTGTGCCTTGCAGGGGAAGAGGACAGACATTTCCTGGGTACTTACTCTACCCTCTCGTTTAATCCTTTCATGGACCCTGCCATAGAGATTGTCAGTTTCAGCACCCCCTCCCCTGTCCATCCCTCCATCCCTCTACCCATCTATCTCTCTTCCTCTCTCAAGAATCAGACCTTGATTGAGTATAATAACTTGCCCAAAGTGTTCCCACCAGCAAATAGACCTAAGGTACAAATCCAAGTCTTTGGGCTCTCATGCCAGACCTTAGAGCTTGTTTCTACTTCTCTTTCTTCTTCTTTTTTTTTTTTTTCTAATCCCCGGATGATCTTGCTCCTTCCTCTTTGAGTGAGAAGCCACTTTTGGCTTTTTCTTTTTAAAACGTGATACTTCCCCTGGGCATTGGCTTCATCTTTCCTTCTCCTCTCACCCTTTTGCTACTAAAACTGGGTCTGTGTTGTGGACACAGGGGTCATTTCAGGTTTTCTTCGGTCTAGGGATTTATTTTAGGTTTCTGGGTCATCCTCCTGTGACTTCTACCTTCTGTCCTGGAGCGGAGTGATCCTTGACGTCTACTCCATCAGCAAAGCCTGCTGGCCATTCCTTCAGATACCCCCCAAATCTGGTCACTCCATTGCCCCCCAGCCTCAGGCTCCCACCGCCTTCCACCTGATCATCCCGAGAGCCTTCTAACCAGGTCTGCCCACTTCCTTGGCCCTTCACCACTCAAAGTGATGCTTTTAAAATGTAAATCAGATCACTTCCTCCTCTGTAAGCTCTCATGGCCCCCCTTCTTACAGAACAGAAGCTAATTTACGACATTAACTCATGATTTCAAATAAACACCCAGACACATGCTCCAACCTGCCAGCTCATCCTCCGGTACGGGGTGACCACGCAATTGATCGTGCAAACTGGGACCTAATAAGAGAGAAAGGGATGCCTATTAATAAACAGCAACAAGCGTGAGCCAGGGCTGGACCCGGGCAAACAGGGAATCTCGGTCCCCTGAGCCAGATGGCCACGTGGAACATTCTCCCGCTTCTGTTTGGGTCTTTTACAAACATTACCCTCTCAGTGAGGCCTTCTTTGGCCTCTGTTCAGAAAAGGAGCACATCCCCGCCCCTCTCCCATGATGCCTGTGCTGATTTGGTTCTTCTCCGTGGTGCTGTCACCATCTGCTAGAATGAAGGCTTCAATCAGCTCTATGTGTGTTGTTGATTCCCCTCTCTAGACTGTAGACTACAAGAGGGCAGGGGATTTTTTTTTTATCTCTTCTTCAATCTGTCCTATCCCCAGCATCTCACTCATCCTGAACACCGTAGATGGTCAGTAAATATTTGTTGGGTGAATGGACTAAGGGTGGAGAGGCGCACCGGGCAGGAGTGCTCTTTGGTAGAGTCTTTCCCTTTAGAATGCTCGTCCTAAACCATTTTTCTGTTCTTCTCTATTTATCTTGGTAACCCTTTGGTAACATGAGACCTTAGAAGAATTTTCCAATGTGCCCTTAACCCTACGTGGAGCTAATGGTGAAAATTTTCATGCTTCCCTAGAGGAAGGCTTGCACTGTCCAGGGAAGGGAGCTGGTGAGTGCTGCTCGTGGAGGTTACCAGGTTGCGAGAGGGAAGCTGTGTGTTTGGGGCCCTGCCCCTGGGTGTGCTCCTGCGACAGATAGCCGGGAGGGGGGGGGGGGAACCTGCACTGGCTCCTGGGGCTGATGCCAGCCCCGAAGACCTGCTCAAGGCTGATGCTGGGGGGCTCCAGTTTGCGTGGTTCCTCTCGCCCTTTTGTCCCCTACACCTGTGCCCTGGGCCGTGGGTCCGTATAGAGTAGGATGAGCCCTACGTCAGGGCCCAGCCTCTCCTTACTCATAATTCTAAAGGTTTCTTTTCTGAAACAGCCTCAGGGAAAGGAGGGATGGAATTGGGGTAAGGGGGGGGAGAGTAGAGTGGGAAATCTGACCTCTTCCTTCTTTTTGTTTGTTTGTTTGGAGATTATTTCTTTATTTATCCAAGAGAAAAAGAGAGAGAGCATGAGAGAGAGTGCAAAAGCAGGGGGAATGGCAGGCAGAGGGAAAAGTAGTTTCCCCGCTGAGCAGAGAGCCCAATGCAGGACGCATTCCCAGGACCCTGAGATTGTGACCTGAGCCGAAGGCAGACGCTTAACCCACTGAGCCACCCAGGCGCCCCCCTGGCCTCTAATTTCTAATGGAAAGCCACAGTTGGGATGTCTCCAGGAGATCCCGCTGGGGTCAGAGAGCGGGAGGGAGCCTTGGAATCAGTGGAGTGAGTCCGAGACCTCACCAGTGGCGATGGGAGTTGCAGACACCTCTCCACTAAAGAAGGGAATTTGGGTGCTGGGACCGGAAATGGGCTGCAGTAGGAAAAGAAGAGGAAATAAAATGCCCTCTAGGACTTCTGTAGCTTTGGTTTTCCTAAAGCTCCTGGTACAGCCAGACGGCAGCGGCCAAAGTCCCAGCGAGCTGGAGGTGGGACAGAGATGTAGCTCTGTGTGGCCTACTGAAGGGTCACAGTCTAGCAGTCAGCTAGTGAAGAGCTTCGAAATGGAGCAGAAAGCCCACGATGGCAAACCCAGATGCTTCTGACCCCTCACCCTTGATTCAGGGTGCATTCGGAGCCAAGCAAGCCTCGGCAAGCACGGGTATAGTAGAGAAAACCACTTCGTGAAACAAAAGGAAACTTCCGCCGGCATATCCTTAGTTCGGGACACCCAGGCCTTAGCGATCTGGCGGGTATGAGCCTCGCCTTCTGGTCTTATTTCCCGTGAGATACATGAACATATCCTGTCTTTTCACACCTTTGTGGTCCAAGTACTTCCCCACATTCGCAGTCTGCCCTTGCAAACCTGAGTCTATGTTACCCCCCGCCTCCGCCATCCCCCCCCCCCCCGAGCCCCGCCCCAGGCTTTTTGCTGGACGGTCAGAATCCCTCCCTTTCTTCTTCTCCGGTTCTCATTACCCTTTATTTCCAACTCTGTGATAGCATAAAGCTCGGAAAAAAACCCCAAATCTGCCTACTTCTCACACCTGAATATAAACTCTTTGAGGCAAGGATGGTGATCTATCTTGACTCCCTCGGCCCTGTTCTCAGGAGGGAAGGGTGCAGCTCTTTCCCCTCGCCCCAGTCCTGCAGTACCTAACACGTGGTGGAATCTCAGTGGCTTTTTGCCGCGTAGACGTAGTTCTGGGTTGATGGGATGAACACAGTCCACAGTAGTGCGACCTGTCTCTTCTCCGCTCCCCACTCCGGGCAGTGACCCGCTCTGTGGCCGGTACTCCTGGCTCCTCGCTCCTTCCTACTTTTATGGCAGGGGCACTGCTGTTTGCTTTTCTTAGTCCTGACCCCGCTGTTCTCCCTTTGATCTCGGCCGCCTGGCCCGGCTCGCCCCTGCCATTGTCCTGCCCGTGGAGCTAATGTTTCTCCTTCCCGAGCTCCCGCCTCTCCACCTCCTTCTCCTTGCCGTCCCGGAAGCAGTGAGTGATGCTGGGAATGGCTGGACCAGGACTGAGGGATGGCCTCAGTGCCCCCGCCCCCCCCGCCCCGACCTCGAGGGTTCCAGGTGGGGCCAGCATTTTCCATAGAACATCCGCATTCTCTGCTCACTTCTCTCTTGTCACCTGAGGGAGCTCGTTCCTGAGCTGGCTGGGAATTGAGGCAACTGATCTGTAACGGGAGGCACAGGTGGTTGTGGTCCTGGGAAAGGCTGTGTGGCTCCTCGGACTGAAATTCTGCTGTTTAGAGAAGGAAATAGGGTAGTCGTTATATGCATCGGCCCCGAGGTCTGGGTTCTGGTCCTGCGGGGCTGTTTTACTAGTTGGAACCACGTCACTAAGATGGGGTCACACTAGTGCCTACCACGTTCATGTACCCCGACTCCAGTCCAGGTGCCAGGGAAATCTCAGGGAATAAGACAAAATGCGTCAATACATTTAAATCCTTAGAATGGTGTCTAGCCCGTAGGGAATATGACGCAAATGTACCACTATTCTCTTTCTTTTGTTTTTTTTTTTTTCTCTTTCTTTTGTTTTTAAAAGAGTCTACGTATTTATTAGAGAGAGGGAGGGAGGGAGAGAGCATGAGCCGGGAGAAGGGCAGAGGGAGGGGGAGAAGCAGACTCTCCGCTGAGCAGGGAGTCGGGACCCGATCCGAGGACCCTGAGATCCTGACCCGAGCCAAAGGCAGACGCTCAACCGACTGAACTACCCAGGCGCCCCCCAGGATTCTCTTTCTAGTACTTTTCTGAGAGTCCTCAGGGGGGATGAGTTCTGGCAACACCTGCAGGACCAGTTCTCTCGGGGACAGGGAAGGATGGAGGAAGGTCCGAGATAGCAGTTCTATATTTGGGCTTAGGCTTGGGACAGCAGTGGCTTTAGTGGCCTTTCATTTCTGCCACTTCATTTGGAGACTGGGTATGGGAGCTGGCTGCAGATCACCCTAAAAGACGTAGGGGTCCGTCTGGTTCCACAGAAGGGGCAGGAGGGCGGGGACCTGGGACTGCCGAGACCCTACCTCGCCCACTGGTACCGACCGCGCCGGGCCTACCAGGCCCTGTGTGCAGGAGCCTGAGATTGGTCACGGTTCTGGAGTAATCTGAAGGGAGGTCCTGGAGACGGGAGAGATAAGGAAGGAGAACAGCTGTCGGCCTCTCCACCGTCTGGGCTCTCTGAATGCAGAGAAGAGGACATGTTTTCAGAGGACGTGGCTTGGGGAGGCTGAAATTAAGGAGAGTGAGGGGAGGTCGAGGTGTATGGCCTGATAGTTTGCTCCCCGCCCCCCCCTTTTCAGTTTGCTCCTCAGGGCCCTTTCACTCCTGCGGTAATTACTGGTCAGAAGCAAAGTTCTGACTTTATCTGTAATTTCCAGAGAAAATCCCAGCCTCATAGAGTCCCGACGGACTAGGCTCGGAGCACAAATGGATGCTGCATTTCCTGGGGATCGACAAGGGTTTCTGCTCCCACCATCCTCGGGGAGAGATAATCCCGGCTGTGGTTCAGCAGCTGCTTCTCCTGCTTTCTCTTGTCCATCCTTCTCCCGTGGCGGCTTTTCAGAAACGAATGCCTTTATAGCTCAGAGCACGAGCCCTTGACGCAGCTGTGGGTCCCTCCAGGCTTCTCGGGTGGGGGCCCTGTGAGCTACTGGTGTGGCTTCCCTCCCCCTCCGAGACGTGCCAGCTTGGCTGGGAACCAGGACGGTTTGCCTGCACAGGTGAAGGAATTCTGGGTCCTTTCCAAGATTGAGAAGCGCAGCCAGGTTCGGGGGTCTGGGTACCGTACGCCTGCATCTCGTTTTTACTGCCCTTGCTTCCGCCTCCAGCCGTCACTTCAGGTTTGTTAAGCCAAGCACGTGAAACTTGAACTAGGCAAAGCATTTTCCTGTGGATATAAATCCATGGTTCCTTCACAGCGAAGGAAACAGGTACATAGGGTGTGATGATGGCAGGATTTCTCAACTTTCTCCCCATCATCACCTTGCTCAGGAACCTTTCTAAGACATTGTGTCCTTATCACTCCCCCTCGGGAAATTTTAATACCACAGGTAGAGCAAAATTCTGTTTGTGTACCATATGTAGACGTTTCATACTTTTTTAAAAGAGTAAGATTTTTTTTCGTCCCTCAAGAACCAGTTTTCTCGGGCGCCTGGGTGGCTCAGTGGGTTAAAGCCTCTGCCTTCTGCTCAGGTCAGGATCTTAGGCTCCTGGGATCGAGCCCCGCATCCGGTTCCCTGCTCAGCAGGGAGCCTGCTTCCCCCCCGCCCCCGCCTCTCTGCCTACTTGTGATCTCTCTCTCTCTCTCTGTCAAGTAAATAAATAAAATAATTCTTTAAAAAAAAAAAAGAACCAGTTTTCTCCCCTCTTGGGGGAGTGGTCGCCCCCATTTGTGGGTTCGTGGGTTGCAGTAAAGCTGTGTAAAAGGGCAGGGAAGCCTCCAAATCTTTGCACACTTTAGTCCCCCCCATCTCCTCTGGCCCAACACCACAGCTCCCTAATTTAGCCTTGTCTCTCAATCTGTCGTTCCCATCTTGCCCCTTTCTCTCCTTTTCTGCATTTCATCCTTTTTCTCTCTCTAGTGTGGAACTTTAGGAGGGAATGTTAGTAAAACAATGGTCTGGACAGCTCAGGGACAATTTAGGAAAGATGATTTCCTAGAACAGTCCTCTCAGAGGTCATCCCTTTGGAAGAAAGAGCCCAAAGACTCTTGGGTGAATACCCCAGGGGTATTCATGGGAAAACACAATAGGTATTGGGAGAATTAAAGATATGCATTTGGAGTTGCCTTTTGGAGGAGAAGACCTCGCAATAGGTCTTTATACTGTTCCCAACAAGGTATGGATGTGGATGTCCTATGTTGGATCAAACTTCCCTACATAAATTATTTTGAGGTTGATGCCACTTCTGCCAATGGGATATCAAACTCCTTTTCTCTGGTAATACAATGTAACCAATGACAGCATCTCCTCTCCCCTCTAGAAACTACCAGAGGCATGCAATGTAGGTGACGGAAGACCCTTTGTCATGAATTTACAGAGTCTGTTTACGGCAGTCACCAGACAAGAGATCCAAGCAAGACAGAAACATCCGGGCACTGGTGAGTGCATCCGGAAGTACTTGGTCTCCCTGGGGTCAGAGTTCCGGTGTGGGGTCGTGCTGTCCAATATGGTTGCTCTCACCCCTTGTGACTATTTCGATTAAATACAAGTGAAACGAAATGAAAAATTCCTCTCCTTTGCTGTAGCCACATTTGAAATGCTCACTAGCCACATGTGGCCGGTGGCTACCCAGTCGGACAGGGCAGATGGAGAACATTTCCATCATTGCAGAAACTTCCACTGGAACTGGTCTGAATCTTCAGGGTAGAAGTGGGGCTTCCTAAGAGTCAGCTGGAGGTTGGACTTGTAGGTACTTCTGTCTGTTAATATGATTAATACTTAATTCTGGCCTTAATCAGAATGCTTGCTAAATGCTAACGCCTCCGTGGTAAGAAGAAGGCATTTACCACTGTCTTCCCTTGATCATTCTGATTTCAGGAGATCCTCAGCCCTCAAGCAGTGCCTCCCCACAAGGGACTGAAAACCAACTTCTGAACCAGCCGGAAGAGCCGGTCTCCTCAGCGCCATCCCTCCCAGTACCCGAGAAAGAGCCCACAGTGAGTCGCGCACCGGCAGCTCCCGAGCCAGAGGTCCTTGGCCTTGTCACCTCTTTGAGACGCTGCCTTAACCATAACTGGAGGATATGTGTGACCAGGCCGCCAGATGACGGATTTCTGGTTGGGGAATCATGGTCTTTCCATCTTCCCTTGATATTTCTTCTCTGCCATTCCTGTACTGAGTGAAGGACCTTGACTCCTTTTCTCCCTTATCCCACTTCCAATGACAGTCTGGGAGGTTGTTCCCTGGGGGAGAAGGGAATGTATGCAGGGAGCAAGGAGGTTCCTCTCCTGACTTAAGTGGACCTGTTCAGAACCTCTGTTAGCTCGGGTTCCTTTTCTTTCCAGGGTCCGTCAGGCGCTGTGCAGAGACCTCAGCTGTCAAAAGTCAAGAGGAAGAAGCTGAGGGGGCTCTTCAGTTAGCCCGTCAATGTCACGGCTCCTGAGGGTGGACTTGGAGAAGAGCTTCCTCGTGTCACCTCGAGAAGAGCTCCCCTGGCGGAAGCGTCTGTGATGCAGAGTTCTCCAGTCACAGGCACCCCCCAGCAAGGCCGAGATGGCAGAATTTGGAAGTTCGCGTGGACGGGCCTGGGTGCTCTCGACCCCAGGAGTCTTGGCTCTGCCCAGTGGGCCCGGGCCTTCCCTCGCTGAGGGGACGCCAGCTCCCGACAATCCCGGAGCCTCCTCTCTTTTGTTGGAGGCTCTCCAGGCCCAGGATCCTACCAGCGCCTCCCAGTACAGAGGCCAAGTGAGCAAAAAGGCACAGAGCGCTCAGGAAGCCTTCTCCGCCTTTCTCCAGAAAGGGAGACTTTCTGGAGACTTCTCCAGAAAGGGACTCCAGAGTCCCTAGCTCACCCTCAGAGCTGCTCCTCAAAGACCCACTTCGCTCTGAGGCACCGAATAAAAAGCCCTCACACTCCCTGCTGTCGAGATTGCTTATTCTGCGGAACATATAACCGACCTCTTTCGCTTCCCCCGGTCCTCCCCCCACCTCCCCACTGTTGTCTGTAGATGAAGTTTAGGCCCTCGACCTGCTCCTTCGGATGCTTCTCAGGCTTCTCTCGTTGTGGTGCTAAGCCTCCGTTTGGGACCTTCGATCTCGAGAACTGTCTGCGTGGTGGGCACAATACTGCACAGATCGCTGGTGCTCTCCTTTGCCCAACGTCACGTAGGGTGTTTCTTTGATTCTGTTTTGATTCTGCCATCCTTCATGCCGCTTCAAATAACAGGGCAACTAGGAGAACTTGAAAAGGTAGGGCGGTGGGAGATAGGCAGCATAGATAGGCAGGAGATAGGCAGCATCCTAGTGAGAAGGTCAACTCTTTGGACAGATCTGGCAAGATTTAGCAGACCGGGATTGGCAAAGTCCCTGGGCCTTTCCCGCTAGGTTCTCCTCCCCGGGATGGACCGCCTGAAACAGGACTTTGGAGAGACAGGAAGGAAAGTCGGGCAGACGCTCACGGGGAGCTGTCCGGCGGAGGGAGGCGTCGGGGCAGGACCCACGGAGGCCTCGCCTGGTTTATTTACTTATGATGATCAAATGCCTCCCTGTCCCCACGCCTTCCCTGTCTGGGACGGCTGTTTCTGTCCTTGGGTCAGGTCACGGGGAAGAGGACAACCCAAGCGATAATAAAATAATAATGATTATAAGAACAGCACGAATAATAAGCAGCTAACAGTTACTGAGCAGTTAATACACACCAGGTGCCCTGATAAGCACCTGACATGGAATCGTCACGGCATCAGAGAGGGAAGATACTGTTCACCCACTTGGAAATCGAGGCTCGAGGCGATTAAGTGACTTATCAAAGGTCACACAGCTAATAAGTAACAGCCAGCATTTAAACGGAGACTGCTGAGTTCTTAACTGCATTCCTGTATACACGACTGACCAACCTTCTCCAGGAAGGGTGTCGGGGCTTCTCTCCTGTCTTCTCCCACGCCCCGACCTCCTTTCCATAGGATCTTCTGGTTGCTACTGGTTCCTCACGGCCAGGGGATCTCAGGACTCCAGGATCCCCATGCTCTCACCCGATTGGCAGAGTCTGAGAGCTCCCCCAGGGCTCATTCCCAGGCACCGCCGATAGCGGCTTCCGGACCACAGCACCCCAAGGTGCTCCCCACCATCCAGTCTGTCATCAAAGTGAACTGGGGACCGTGTAAAAACAAGCTCTCAGCTGGCTCACTCTGTTCCCCGGGTTCTTTCTGGCATAATTTAGACAAGCCAGATTTTGGCATCGATGAGGTCTGAGACCACAAGGAAAATGGGAAGACTTCCCCGGCAAACTGAAAGGGGGTGGAAATAAGGGTTCTTCACCTTGGATAATCCCTCTGTGCTAAGACCACGGTTTCAAGGGCATGCTTTTTTTTTTTTTAATTAAAAAAATTTTTTTTCCTTAAGTAGGCTCCACGCCTAACGTGGAGCCCACTGAGGGGCTTGAACTCAAGCCCTGAGATCAAGAGTCAGACGCTCAACCGACTGAGCCACCCAGGTGCCCCAAGAGCATGCATTTTTATTCAGAGAGGGCTCAGGAGGTTGTGAATCCCCCGAAATTGTGAGTAAAACGCTAAGAGCCTAACTTTTTCGCGTTCTCCAAAGAACGTGTGACTTTTTTAAAAAAAGTTAAGGAAGAGCACGTCTAGCAGTCTCTCTGCCCCTGAACTGCCCCTTAACCCCAAAGCTTGCCGCCTCCTTAGGGATTTGCCTAAACACATCCTTCGAGAAGCAGTGCTCCCAGAGGCTCTGCCTTGGGTGGGTATCCTCGCCCCTCAGAGCTAGGGGTGGTGATTGAGAATCCTGGGGGCAACTCTAGGGAAATCCCAGCCTCGACAAATTGGCCTAGCCAGACTGTATTCCAGCCCTGCCCCCTGGCTTGGGCCCCTCCCCGAGGCCCCCAGCCTGGCCCAACCCCCACCCCACATGCACATAAAAGGGTCGAATTCTCGTGGCTGCTCCATAAATTTTATTCCGTAAATATTAGTTTTCCCTGTGTTTAATAAAGCAGTGGCCCACCTCCCCGCCTACCCGCCCGCTCCCCGGGGCCGGGGCTGGGGCCAGGGCTGGCTGGTGGGAGAAGGGACTCTTTCAATTGCTTTGGAGTATTTTTAGAAAAAAAAATAATATAAGGTGGTTTACACGAGCAAGCCAGCAAACCAGGAGCAGGACTAGGGACCTCGAGGAAGTTCTTGCAACTTGACCTAAAAATAGGGAAATAGCGCCACCTAGGCTGCAAGGCCTACTTGGCCCCGCTGCCGGGCGCCCCTGCCCCCACAGCCAGCTGGGACAGGCAGGCTCTTTGCTGGAAGAGAAATCCTCATCCCTTAGCACGCCAGCTGGGCAGCACCTCCTTCTGTCCAGCCTGACTGAGGGCTTCCCCAGGAGCCTCCTGGAAAAAAATCCCACCAGGGTCATTCTCTGCTGTGTCACAGGTCAGCCCGTCTCCCACGTCAAGGAGTGTTTCCAAAGGCTAGAAAAGTTATTGAGAAGGGAAAAAGGAGCTTCTAGTCTCCATCTTCCCACTGAGCATGGAGGGGCTCACCCTGGAATTTCTGGAGTGTAAGGAAGCAAAGAGAGAAATCAGGGCTCCTGTGTTCCAGACCAGGAAAGAATCTGTCCCTTCCCTGGGTCTGATGAACTTCACCTCCAGGGAGCACTTGGAGGAAAGAGAGATGATCAAGTCTCCCGAACACTCAGCTCTACTGCTTCTTAATTTTATCTGGTGGTACATTTGAACTCCCACGTCTTGCCTTCCTATTCACTGAAACCTCCAATCTCCCCCAGCCCTTACCTCCACTCCTCACCCTGGGCTGCTGGGAGATGAGCAGGGACCCATGTGTCAGCCTCTGGAAAGCGACAACGGCGGGAGGAGCAGGATGGAAAAGGCCACAGCTTAGTCTTGTTCTCCTTCTCTCCACAATTCTACTGTCCCTCGTGTCCTCCTATTCACAAAACTAGGAAGATTTGCTCCCAAGAGTGCAGGGGAGCCCTAAAATCCTCTTAATAATCCGTCCTCACGATGTAATAAGCTCTTTCTCTATTCTGCCTACCCCTTCGCTCTTTGTGCTATTAATGTTGTCTGTATTAAACACCTATTTCCTGTGTGCCTTCTGTTTTCACCGAATTGCAACAGATTATGCTGGGCGCTCAATGACGGAGAGGAACGTCAGAAGGGAAGGGAGTCCCACCTTGGAGGGAGAGATTTCCTGAACTGCCATGACCTTCTGGAAGCTGCTGCCGGTTATGCGTGTTGTGGGCTCCTTACTGCTCTATTCCTCCCCAGCACCCCCCACCATGTGGGACAGGCAGCAGGAGACCCCACCTTGGGGGGAAACATCCAGGCAGGGGGAGTCTGGATTAGCTTGTGTGTGTGCACGTGTGTGACGCAGAGGGACCCAGGGGACCCTGCGTTCCTTGAGCTGTCCCCTGTCTTTTGTCCCAGACTCTTGAAGGAAGACTTCTCCATCTCCCAAGATGCTGCCTTATGGTGGTCCCTCAACTTGGGTCTCATTCCTTCCCCCTGGCTTCCGGGAGGTTATGAGGTGGCACCAAAGCCTTCCAGCCAAGGCTCATTCGCTCTTCCAAGCTGTTAAGTCCTACCCGTGCTCAGTCTCTCTCTCCTGGAGCCCCACACGTTCTGCTGGGCCCTCTACACTCCTGGACCCTTCGAAGGAGGGCTAGCCTCTCAGCACCTAACTCTCGTGGGTTCCCAGAGTCTGGGCCAGCTTGGGGAACCCGGAAGAGGCCCTGGAAGGCCTCCAGGGCGTGGGGAGCACACAGCCCTTGACTCACCTGGGAAGATTGTGCCGGGATTACCCGTGCTGCTGGGCCAAAGGCCAGGAGTTAAAGGAGCATATGCGATGCCACGCTCGTCCTCCCCTCACTCTGGGGCCCCAGACAGAAGCGGGGCTAGAACTGGGGAGGAGGGCTTGGGGGCTGCTGCGAGTCCCCTCTGAAATCTGGGTGTTGTATTTACTTTTTCATATTGGCAGCTGGAAGGGGAAGCCCATCCCAGCTTGGCATTGTTGTCTAACATGGTTAATCAGATTCTATAATCCTGCTGTGGAAATATTGGGCCTCACTCAAAACAATAGAGACCAAGAATATTGTGGTTAAACTTCAACCAGCTGCCTTCCTGGCCTGTTTGCCTAACCCCTACCCCCCTCTCCCGGGCCAGAGTCCTCCTCGCTTTATGGACCCCTGATAGGATCGACAGGAGAACGGAGAATGGAGTAGGGTAAGGGTAATCCTCTTGCCTAGCCCTCCATCCTGCTTTCCCCTCCCACCCCAGGCCTGCAAGGGTAAGCAGGGTGGTGCCCTAAGTGGGAGCTGGGGGGCGGGGTAGGGGAAGCCCTACAGGTCTGTGTCTGTGGTTAGGGGTCAAGAACAGTACTGCCCGGGGTCCTGGGGTGTGTGTGTGTGTGTGTGTGTGTGTGTGTGTGTGTGTGTAAGAGATCCTTTATTTAAGACAAAAAGACCTGCTACTGCGGGAGGAGGAAGGCCTCCCAGTTTCGTTAATGACTGCTGCCTGGCACTGCCCGCACACGGCAGTACCAGCGTGTCCCATGTCACCAGCGTGTCCCATGTCACATACGGGAGGAACAGGAAGGCCCTGGCTGGGGGAAGAGGAATTGCCAACAGAGATTTCTGTCTCATTAGTAACCTGATATGACAGCAATGTAAAGAACCCTGCTCTGATGATGTACGGAGGTGACCCAGATACCCCACCTCGAGGGGTTTTCTGCTGGTGGTAATGTCCATTACGTTGCTCTCTTTAATAAGTACCCATTCAATGGGGCAGGGTAATTGACGCAATTAGAAGAGGAGGACAGAGGGAGTAGAGGGCCTGGGCAATGGCCACGTGGAATCAAAAGAAGATGCAGGGTGCGGATTGTGCTAAAGGGAAAATTAACCCAGCGGCGCGTCCAGCCAAAGGCAGAGGACCTTCCTCCTGCAGACGCTAGGGCACCTGGCTTGAGAATGGTCGGCTTTGAGTTTGTCCCCGGCTGTCACCCTGCTTTTAAAGGTGTCGCTGGCCAGTGAGCTGAAGTACAGCGAGGCCCAGTGCCAGCAGCTTGGACTATTGAACGGTCAAAGTGTAGGCGCATTTTTAGGATTGGAAGAATGAAAATAGCAGGACTGTGCCAAACGAAACTGTATTTGATCAGTTCCGATAGGGCGAGGAGGGAACGCCGGGAGGAAACGTGTGACGCTTCTCACCGAGGGTGCCGTGTGGCAATTAGGGGACCGGCATGGCTCCTGTGGGTCCTTCCCCAATGCCATTTTAAAGCAGGACCTGGCTTAAAACTGGCAGAATGACACCTGGAAAACAGTTCTCGGGAGTGAGAATCTAAGACGTGTGTATATGTTCCCAGGTAGGAATCTTGAAATCAATCAGATGGGATTGGGGCTGGTACAAAACTGATACCAAGATGATCTAAAGATGATGGAAAAACACTTCAACAGTTAAGTAAGTTGGACGACTGGTGGCAAGAAGTCAGTGGGAAGAAAGATTCCCCAATGGGAGCTCCAGAGGACAGGCCGTGGTTCTGACCTAGAAGGGGGATGTCAGAAGCCAGGCCCGTTGGTTAAAGGTTGTTTTGTACGTAGACTAGTATTGTGAATGGGAAAGTCCACCAGGGCGTTCCAAAACATCACAAAGGAATTCAAAGAAAGGCACAGGTGTGTAGGAACTATGTCAGGAGTGAAATAGAAGCCCCATATTCCACAAGAAACAGGCACAATTAAACATGCATTAATTCATGGGGCACCTGGGTGGTTCAGTGGGTTAAGTCTCTGCCTTTGGCTCAGGTCATGATCTCAGGGTCCTGGGATCAAGCCCCGTATTGAGAGAAGCTTCCCCCTCTCTCGAAGAGAGGTTTCCCCGTCTCTCTGTGCCTGCCTTTCTGCCTACTTGTGATCTCTTTCTCTCTGCCAAATAAGTAAATAAAATCTTTTGAAAAAAATGCATTAATTCAAACCCCGTATATATTGAGTGCTGACTCACCAGCGTCCCCACCAACCAGAGGCTTTCTGCTACTTGCCATCTGGCCACAAAGACGTAGCTCCTGTTTTCAAGAAGCCTGCCATCACAAGATGATGGTGAAGGGATAGTTTTTTTCAACTGTATAAAGTAGAAAGTGAGAGCCATGCCTGTGTCTCTTAAAGTTTAAAAGAATCCTATCTATTATTTAATTTTTAATTTATTATTTATTTATGTATTTATTTTTTTTTATTTTAATTTTTTATTTTTATGACCTGCTTTTATTTTTACCGGACTACGTTGTGTCCATATTTACATGTCAAACATAAATCTCTTTAAAGGGTAAATTATCTTCAGGATGAGCGTGATAAAAAGCTTGAAAGTCGTACTCATGATCAGCCAGCAGAAAAGCAGGCTTACTCCATTTCTTCCCCCAGCTTCATCCTCGATCGCACTGGTCTCCTTGCTATTTCTTTAATATGCAAGCACACAAGGCCTTTGCTCTCTCTGCGCTAGAATGCTCTTCCCTACACATCTGCTCGGTTGAAGACCTCGCCTCTTTCAGGTCTTGGCTCAGGCCACACTCAGGGAGACCTCCACTGCCCACCCTACTTACCGGTGTGACCCACCTCCCAACCTCACACCCTCTCCACAAGCGCACTGCCCACCCACTCCTTTTCCTCCCTCTCATGGTTTGTGCTGATGGTCCTCCGGGTTCCCTTGTAACACATTATGCAACTTTGTTATTTTTTGTTTAAAGATTTTATTTATTTATTTGACAGAGAGGAGAGCGATCACAAGTAGGCAGAGAGGCAGGCAGAGAGAGAGGGGGAAGCAGGCTCCCTGCTGAGCAGAGAGCCCCGATGCGGGGCTCCATCCCAGGACCCTGAGATCAGGACCTGAGCCGAAGGCAGAGGCTTTAACCTACTGAGCCACCCAGGTGCCCCCTTGAAGGGGTTTTAGAAGCTTGTGGACATGGATGAATGTTATCTCTTTGGTTTGGAACAACCGATCAGAAGGCAAGAATAGGGGCGGAATGCCATCATGTAAGCTAGAACCACAATGGAATGGAGTTGTCAGTTTGCAGAAACTAAGAATACGAGTTTTAAGAGACAAGTGACAGGATACCTTCTTGCTTTCTTTGGCTATACCTCCCCAGTATCCTTAAGGTGCTATCTGTACCAAGAAAGACTGGTCAGAGAGTGAGGGTGAGCCAGTGCGAACCCAGTTACAGAAAGCATGCCGAGAGCATCACTTGAGTATCAAGAGTAGTACCCTCTCCCATTCCGAACATTCATTGAACTAGTATTTTCCAAGACTCCCTTGAAGCAACTAATTTCTTCCCAAATAGAGACTCTGGGGTTGAAATAAAGCTTATTAGTTAACAAACATGTTATTATCCATATACAAAAATATATTTGTATGGATGGATGTCTTTCAGTCTGTAAGAGTTTCCCACAATCCTTAGTTCCTGATTTGTGGGTGGGGGAAAGAGGGAGGGGAGGAAACTCTTAGCAAGTAATCTTGCTACTTTTTCCTACCTTTTCAAAGTCATCAAAGGAAGGATTTTAATGCTTGAATCTCTCTGAAGTGCCTTGTAATGAGCTTATTGTTAGGGGAAAGTAACTTGACATTCCCCTTTCTAATCAATAGCTGGCTTTCAAAGCATTTGAGTGGCTCTAACTGGATCTCCAAAATGTGTTTTGGACACATCTGAGGCTTGAAAGACAGGCCTGCTTCCATTTCTATATGGGGGCCAAATTTAGTGGAGTTGCTAACCTCTTTTAAAAATCAACAATGCAGGGGCGCCTGGCTGGCACAGTCGGTAGAGCATGGGACTCTTGATATTGGAATTGTGAGTTTGAGCCCCACGTTGGGTGTAGAGCCTACTTTAAAAATCAACAGAAATCAGAGTGATCCCAACCAGCTGGGGAAATGGCCAGAGTATGAGGTCTTAAAAATCCAAGATAAAGGTAACGAAAGAGTCCCCTAGATTTAGAGAGAAAATGAGTGTCTTGAACAGAGGTCAACAACCCAGCATGCTTGCCCCAGGAATCACGAAGAAATCGGATTATTATGGAGTCAAACCGGTCTAGATTCCAACTCCAACTCTCTCACTTACAAGCTCTGAACCTTAGTTCCTCATTGGCAAAATGAAGATAATGGTGTCAATTTCATAAGGCTTTTGTGAAGGTTACATCAGATTGCAGTGGGGTTTCCCCCTTTCCTAGATCGTACAGCTTGGGTTTTCATTATCACTGGTGCCATCATCTGTGCTTGGGCCATCACTGAATGTCCTCTTCATTCTTTTCAGCCATTCCTTTCCCTCCTTCAAAACTGATCTCTTCCCAAGAAGTCTAACCCCATCATTAGATGGAATTGAAGCAGCTATGAGACAGATGTCAAAATGATCTAAAGATGATGAAAAATATTTCAACAGTTAAGTCACTGGGACAACCAGTGGGAAGAAGTCAATGGGAAGAAAGATCCCAGGGTAATGGCTTCTCAATTCCATACCCTTCTAGGCCCTGATCTACTAACTTACCTAGTTTGTAATGCATTATTCGGTACTCATTCATGAGCGGCATTCATGGCTTCGTAACTGTCTTCTTTTTTTTTTTTTTTTTTTAAAGATTTTATTTATTTATTTAACAGAGAGAGAACACAAGCAGGCAGAGAGGCAGGCAGAGGCAGAGAAAGGAGCAGGCTCCCTGCCGAGCAAGGAGCCCGATGCGGGACTCGATCCCAGGACGCCGGGATCATGACCCGAGCCAAAGGCAGCTGCTCAACCAACTGAGCCACGCAGGTGTCCCTCGTAACTGTCTTCTATTTTCATGATTTGTTTTTGAGGTTAAATAGTAAATTTCTTGAGGCCAACTGTGTCTTTGACTTTGTTTGCACTCTCTCTTTATGTGCCCATCACGCTAGTGTGCACAAGGTAGATGATTCCTAAGAATCCTCTTAATCCCACTACTGTCTCAGGGCTCGCGAGTATGAGCAGCCTGATGGATGTTACTCCCCCTGGATGGGGGGGTAGGAATCATAGCACCACTGTTGCTACCGAACCCAGCAGATGATAATGACACATGAGCTTTATACTTCTAACCCTCTCAACAATCCTCTGAGGGAACCGACAAGCTTTTCACTTGATAGATGAGAAAATGAAAATTTAGAGGAATCAAGTGACTTACCCAAGACCACATGGGTCGAAGGTATCAGAGACCACGTTCAGGTGCAGATCGGTCAATTTCAGGCCCGGTGCTCTTTCTATGAGCCGGGGCTGCTGTGCTCTGAGTCGCTGGCAGGTATTGGACTGACTACATTACTGAAACTTGTCTGGTTGTGGCTCGGATTTAGAGCAGGATTGATCTGGTGAAGTGGAAGGGTTAGGAAGAAAAAGACTAGTTGATTGTAGAAATACGGACCCACACGGTGTGTGCATATCTACACTCTATCTACAGCTATGTACGTGTCCATACACACATATGCACACCTGTATGAACAGACGACAAGCACTTGGTATTTGTACTACAGTGTTACTTTCCAAATTGAGTAAATATACTAACAGAGTAGTCTAATAAACAGATAGTAACAATTTTAAAGTTGCATTTAAGTAACCTCTACACCCAACACGGGCCTGGAACTCATGACCCCGAGATCAAGAGTCCCATGCTCTACTGACTGAGCCAGCCAGGCGCCCCCAACAGATATTTAAATTATATCAGGTGCTATGGTGTATTTTCCTCCCTCTCCTCTTTCTTTCCAACCTAGTTTTCCAACGTGCATTCTACTAAGCAAAAAAGGAATCATGGTATCCAGAGAAATAGATTTTACTTTGTTCTCTCCAAAATCCAGATGATTGAGGGGGAGAAGGGGTCTAAAGGTGGGAGAAGGAAAGTGATTTTACCAATAAGCCAAGGACTCAGATGTGAGGCGCCCTAATCAGGCTCAAGCTCCAGGCCATTGGTGGTCCCGGAGTGGCACACCTTGGTTCTCTAGTTTATTGCCGACGGGAGCCTGCCAGTGGCCAGAGAAAGAAGCAGACTTTGTTTGCTAGGTCTCATGGATGAGCGCAATTCAAAAGCTACCCTATATCTACTGAACAGCTAAGAACATGAGCAGCCAAGAAATGTCCCGCCATTCTTGGGCCCCAATTCGGATTAAAAGTGCTCCAGGATCAGAGCCCTGGAAATGATGATGCTTCTAGTCATGGCCCTCTTCCCTCCTCTCCCTCCACTGAAGGCAACAGGACTGATGCAGATCTGAATTTGAGATTCAGGTCTGGAACCACCACTGCATCCTGAGAAAAAAGTGTAAGTTCGGAGTGAAGAAGCTCCACGCTTCAAATCTTGACTGTGGGACCCCAGACAAGTTATTTTACTCTTAGAGCCTTAGAGTTGTAGATCCATAATGTGAGAATAATAATTGTCATGCTCAGAGGGTTATTGTGAAGATTTGACTAAGTGCTTAAGGTTAAGTGTCATAGAGAATAGACTTGATAAATATTAGCCCCGCCCCCATCCTCTGCTTCTCCCAGTCCACGCCCTAAGCGATGCTCCTAAATTAGCCAGGTGGGGGAGGGGCTAGACCTGGTGGAGCACAATCTCAGCCATTGGGGTTACACTGCTATAGGAGCACCCCGATTGCCAAGGAGCACCCCTGATGTCAAGCTATCTCAGCACTGAGCAGGGCTTTTTTTTTTTGGACCCAAATCAGGTATTTACCAGAGATCTGTATTCAACAGGGTCACAGTTTAAGAAGAGAAGTGAGAGGAAGAATGGCAAAGTCAATACACGGTTATAAGTTTGAGCCTCTAGGAGGATCTTAAATTGTCTTTTACTTGGAGAAAAGAAAGTTGAAAGTGAATTTAACGACTCTTGGGGTATTGGCCTTGATCTCTAAGGCCAGAAAAAAAAAATAAAATAAAAAGGAAAGGAGTTGAATTTGCATTACAGAGGGAGGAAGAAAGACAGACTGAAGTTAAGGCAAAGCTACTCTAGAAGATTATTACATAACACATTGGGACAGGTGACCCCGGAAGCCTATGGGCTGGTCTTCTTCAGAGCTCCATAAGAAGAGGGCCCCAGTTTGTCTGAACTGGGAGAGGTACTGGCCTGGCTGAATAGTCTGCCCCGGAAATCAGCGGAAGATAGGCAGGCGGGTGGGAAATAGCTCAGGATTAGCTTTTGAGCTCCAGAAAACGTGCCTTAAAGCTCTTTGAGAGCTTTCAAGGAAAAGAAACAACATCAGAGTGGTCTGAGACTGGGACACAGAATCCGAATACCAAGGAAGGAGGAAACCCAGTGTGGGGAACGTGGGGCAAAGGGGAGGAAAAGAAACAGCCCATCCTGTATCCAAGTCTCCTCCCGGTGGCGTCATCGTCATCGTAACTTCCCTTCTGTGGGCCTCGGTTTCCTTTTCTGGGAATGAAGCGCTTGGATTAAGCACTATCTTGAGTCTTCTGCACTTCTGAACTTCTGTTCACAAAATGGATCCAGAGAACACGTGAGCACATCTGTGAAAAGCCACCACCGTCCAAAACCCCCGGCTGTACTGGCGACACAAGACAGAGGGCCAACGCACCAGCGCGGGAGAGGGCTGGGGCTCTGGGGTCACACCTGGTGGAGGGGTAGAGCATTTGAATTCCTCTCTGCTCCTCAGCCAGAAGTTAGTTGTGCATCTTCTTTGAACTTCAAAATCTTCATTTGTAAACTGGGAATAAGAGTAGGCTCGTTCATTGTGAGTTTAAATTAGATAATACAAGTAGAATACTTAATATAATAATATCTACTAGCTTCTGTGTATCGGGCACGTATCAATAAAATGATACTTATTGCGTTAGTATTCTTGGAATGAGCCTTTTTAAACCTTTTTATTTCTCTCTACTGAACGTGTAGGATATACTGCAACCGAATCATACAATTTGTTGCGATGATGGTATCTGTCTTTAAGGTACTTGCCTTTTCTTGTTTTAGCAGAATAAATCCCAATCCATCCAGTGTTCCTGAATGGCATATTAAAATACTTACACCATCCATGCTTCTCTGGCTGCCTCTGTGTATTCTCTGTGCTTTTTAATTTGTCAAGTAGAATTAACAGAGTAATTATCCAGCTTGCCAGCAGCTCTGAATCGCTGGTAGGGTCCTTAGCAAGCCGCTGTCCCTGAGACCTGCGCTGCCCCTCTCCGAGGTGGTCAGTTTCTCCAGGATTCTGGTGATGTCACCATTAGCTACTCTGCACCTCGGCCCCTCCCTTTGCAACTTCAGTTTGCTCTTTTTAATAGTGTTTCCAACTCAAAACCCTCCTATCCGACTCTATGTGAGGCTGGATGCCCCGCTCCCCTCTGCACACCCGGGGGGTCCTGGGATGTGCGCGGGTTGATAGGGAATTCAGTCCACCGGGCTGTGAGGGCGCGTCTTCCCGGCCAGGGTGGGGCCCCAGGTTAGAAGCGGCCTCCTGCCTTTTGGCTTTACTTCCCCGCAGGGGACACCGTAGGCGGCTGTGCGGTCCGGCCACTGCCCCCCGCCCCTCGCGTCCGGCCGCGCCGTGGGTTGCGGTCTCTGTGGGGGTGGCAGCTCCTGTCCGGGAGGTTTGAGTCTGGCGGGGCACCCCGGAGCCGCGGGGAGCCCAGAGGCGAGGCCCAGGCGGGGTGGGGCGCGTCCGGGCGGGGAGGGCGAACTCAGGCAGCGCAGGGGGCGCCGAGGGCAGCGGGCGGGCGGACGCGGCGGACGAGCGAGCGGGACGAGGGCTGGCTGGTGCCGGGGACGCCCGCCCGAGGGGGAGGAGGCTGTGCCGCCCTTGCTGCAGGTTCGCTGTCGAGCGCACAGGAGGCAGGGACATGGGTAGGGTGCGGTCTGCGCGGGGCCCGAGCCCGGATCTCTTCCATTTCCCCTCTCACTCGGCCCCGAGCTGCGCCGCAGACGGCAGCAGCTCCCGCTCCGCCCGAGCCGCCTGACCGCCGGGCCGGGGTGCTAACCGCGGGGCCCGCCAGCCCCGCCGGCCCGGCCAGCCCTGCCCAGCCCGGCGGCCCGCAGCCCCGCCGCCCGCCGCCCCCCGCCGCCGCCGCGTTGCCAAAACAAACGGGCCGGCCTATTTATTGGCGGCCGGCGAGCCGGGCAGCTCAGAGTCGAGGCGCCGAGGGGGACAGCGCGCCGCCACCAGCCAGGGCCCCGGGCCCCCGCCCCGCACCTGAGTCCCGCCGGCCCTGCGCCGCGCCGCGGCAGCCCATGGCGCCCCCACCTGGAGCCCCCCGGAGCCACGCGGACGCCTGAGCCCCCCGCAGCGCTCCCGTCGACTCGCCCACCCGCCAGCCCACTAGGCGCCCTCGCCCGCCGCTCGCCCGGGCTCCCCGGCCATGTCTCCCGCCCGGCTCCGGCCCCGACTGCGGTTCTGCCTGCTCCTGCTGCTGCTGCTGGTGCCGGCGGCGCGGGGCTGCGGGCCGGGCCGGGTGGTGGGCAGCCGGCGGCGACCGCCGCGCAAGCTCGTGCCGCTCGCCTACAAGCAGTTCAGCCCCAACGTGCCCGAGAAGACCCTGGGCGCCAGCGGACGCTATGAAGGCAAGATCGCGCGCAGCTCGGAGCGCTTCAAGGAGCTCACCCCCAACTACAATCCCGACATCATCTTCAAGGACGAGGAGAACACGGGCGCCGACCGCCTCATGACCCAGGTGAGCGCGACCCGCCTTCCCAGGGCGCCAGCCGCCGAAGCACCGCCACCTGCCTGGCCCTCCCCGCCCCCCTGGCACCTTTTCTCGACCGGCTGGCACGCCCCCTGGCACCTGCCCCTCTCGCCAAGCCCGGCCGCCTGCTGCCCAAGATGGGCCGGCGCGGGGTCCCCGGCGGCAGCGCGGACATCCGCGAACCCGCAGGAAGCTGTGAGAAGAGCTCCCCGCCGCCAAGCGCCACAGCCCAGCCGGGTGGCGGCAGCCCCTCTGCCTCGGAGTGCAGGCAGCTGAGGTCAGACCCGGCACCCGGAGGTACCTGGACCTGGCTGCCTCCCGCGTCTCCGGGACCCACGCGGCCCCTCCGGGCCTAACCTTCCGCACGGCTGCGCCCCTCTCCTTTCGAAGCCATCGGGCACCCCAGAGGCGAAGGAGCTGCTGGCGCAGGGGACCTTTCCTCCCCGCGCGCTCACGGTCTGCTGCGCTGCCCCCTCCTGGAGCAGCGTTCCGCCTGGGTCTGGGGTTAGGGACAGCGGGAAGAGTTGGGCTGGGAAGCGGAGGTGGGAAAGGGAACTTGCCCGTGAGCCCACGTGTCTGTACCAAGAGCTGAACCGCGCAGCTGCGGTAAAGGGTGGGGTGCCGCGAACTTCGGGCTCTGGGAACGAACTTGGGGGATCCTTGGGCTTGGTGGCCAGCGTCAGGCGGGTTGAAAGAGAAGAGCCACGATGCCAGGGGAGACAGGGAGCAGAGCTAACGCTAGCGAGTTTCGGCAAGCGCGGAAGAGGACCCGCTCAGCCCGCGCACTGGGGAGCAAACTTTTTTCCCTGCAGCGGGGATCCCAAGGGATCCGAAACCTCTGACTCCTTCCTCAGTGGTCTCCCGGGGCTTCCCCCACAGGCGGGCAGCCTGTTCCCCAGGTGCTTTGGGAAGAGCAGCTCCACCACAACCCTCAGCCTGCGCCCTGGCGCCGCGGCTGGCCGGCTGGTGTCGGGGCCGAAGGTTGGCTGGTGGCCGGGCCGGGCCAGGCGCCGAGGAATGCAGATAAGGATCCGGGCCCCGGGCTGGGCAATCATTGACAGCGAGCGCCGGGCTCGGGAGGGGGCGGGGGGAGAAGGGCGGGGACCGGGGCCGCGGGGCTGGCCGCTGTAGGTGGGGGGCTAGAAGCCTGAAGGCAAGGAGCACGCAGAGCTCCCTCCCTGGGCGGGGAGCGCCCCCAGCTAGGCTGCTCGCCCCAGAGGACGGCCAGGCCTTGGGCTGTAGCCACTGTTGGCTCCTTGGAGACCCGAGTCCAAGGGTCTGTGGGGTCCGAGCTCTGTGAGGTGGGGGTAGGTTGAGACATGGGCTGCCCACACTTGGCGCGGCCGCACACCTGAGTCAAGGACTGGGGAAGGGCCCCCTCTCCCGCAGGCCCCTCCCCCCGGTCAACCACAGGGTCCCTGGTGCTGCAGGCATGAGGGGAGTCACCACAGACGGGTGAGCTCTCCCGTCCCATGTGAGACAGAGCATGGAGCCCACTCGCTGAGATCAGAGGCTCGGTTGCTCCGGTCCTTTCTCTGATAGGGGCGGTACAGAGGTGCCGAAGGCTCTGGACTCAGGGAGAAGGTTGCCTGGGATTATCAACCCCGCCGGCTCCCCGTGCAGCGGGAGACACTCCTTGTCACCCTCCATCTGGCCAGGCTGGGTGCTAGCATTTCCACCAGCCTCTGGTTCCCCGCTTCCGCATCCTCAGCTAGGTTGCGGGAAGCTTTTTGATCTTCGGTCCAGCGGGAACTGGAAGGAAGAACTCTGTGGCACTGGAGAGACCCTGGCAGCCTGGGATTCCCCTCCCAACACACTCCCATGCTGCTGGGCGCTCTACACCTGCCGCGCCTCGGGGGCCCAAGTTGGGGGGCTTCAGCCCTGAGGCTACGGTGACACCTACTGGGCACCTCTGGCCTTGCATGCCTAGCAGGCCAGCCGCAGGCCCTTGGCTCCGCTACCACCCCCCCTCTCCACCCCCTGCTGGCAGAGGACGGTTTCTGGTCTCTCAGGGGCCTTGGTGGGACAGACGGACTGGGCGCTGGAAAAGTGTAGCCCCGTCTGTGGAGGGATCAGTATCCCGATCTGAAGAGAGCGAGTGCAGGAGGGAGGGGCCACTTATCAGAGAAGGTCGCCCAAGGGTGCACCTCCCTCCGGGCCCTCCGGATTTGTGGCGCCACCGTGCGGTCCAGGTCCCTGGAGCAGCCAGATGCTAGAATGCAAGGAAGCCAAGTTAGGGCTCTTTGTTCCTAAGAGACAGGACAGAGCACTCTCCCTGGTTTCCCAACTCCAGCAGATGCTCTGCGAGAGGCCGGGGCGAGGTTGCACTCAGGCCAGCATCTCCCCCTAACTCTGTGCGCTTTCCTTTCGCAGCGCTGCAAGGACCGCCTGAACTCGCTGGCCATCTCGGTGATGAACCAGTGGCCCGGCGTGAAGCTTCGAGTGACTGAAGGCTGGGACGAGGACGGTCACCACTCGGAGGAGTCCCTGCACTACGAGGGCCGTGCGGTGGACATCACCACTTCGGACCGCGACCGCAATAAGTACGGACTGCTGGCTCGCTTGGCCGTGGAGGCCGGCTTCGACTGGGTGTATTACGAGTCCAAGGCCCACGTGCATTGCTCCGTCAAGTCCGGTGAGCCGCTGCCTGGGGGCTGGGCCCGGGGCCGGGGCCGCAGGGCATGGGCAGGCACAGGGCTCACTGCTGCCCGGAAGGTGAAGAGGCCCGCCAGGGGATGGAGGAGGGGACCCCAGGGAAGAGGACGTCCGCGGCGCTCCCCGCTGCTGCTTGTGACCACCTGCTCATCCGTGCCTGGTAGTGCCATGGCAGGAGCCTAGGGGACAGGGCCCTGTCCTGGCGCCACTGGGGGCCGGCCTTGCGGTCCGCAGTCCAGAGCCTGCCGCAAGAAGTGCAAGCCAGAGCGAGCTGGCCAGATGGGAGCCAGGCTGTGACAGAGACGGCCTCCCCACTCAGCTGACTCAGAATGGAGACGGGCGGTGGGACCAGGGGCCAGGGTGTGCCCGACGCTAGCCCGCCTGACCGGGAGCCGGGAGCCCAGAGAATCAGAACCCACAACCCTGCTGCAGGTCAGGCCCTTTGGGGCACTTCGTATGCTCCTCCGGCAGGGGCGGGGTGCGGGCGTCCCCAACCTCTCCCCCCACGGCCCTGAAGCTGGACGTTTGGGGGCAAAGCCAGCCACAAGGGCCAGAATAAACAGAGTGGACTCAATAAAATGGATTTTCCCAGATTGGCCGCCTTGTTGATCCAAATGGGCAGGCACGGGGGCCTCGCCCCTCCCTCAGATCTTGTCAGTGTCCCTGTCACCTACACTGAACCCAGTTACGGATGCTTCAAACGGTTCCTGGTGACGGCCGGTCTGCCCCCACCTGGCTGCGGGCACAGCCCTCCACGCGGGCATCGGGCAGTAGCCACACTTGAAGACCTGGCACACTGAGGCCAGGCCCACGGGGCACACCGTGGGGCCCCCACCCCCGCCCTGCCCTCCGGCACTTGCCCACCAGTGGTGTCTGCTTCAAGTGACGTCCGCCCTGCACCTGCGAAACACTGGCCCGGGGCCAGCTCCCCAAGTGGCCACCTCCATCCCCGTTCCTGAACCCCCCAACACTGCCCTCTGTCCCGCTCCCCAGTGCCACTGTGTCCTGTCCCCGCACAAGGACCCAGCACACGAACTGAAGACCTCGGTACCCTTGCCACCGAGCCGGGCCCTGACCTCACCCTCCGCTCCGGGGCCCCACAGAAGTCTGTGTTCGCGCCCGGCCAGTCCTCCTCTCACTTCTGCGTGGACCCCGAGGGCCAGCTCTGCCCCACAACTTGGGGAGTCCATCTGAGAGGGCCATTTTGGGGGAGTGTCTGAGCAAGGAGTGAGAAATAACGGGACCTCCAGACCCCAGAGGAGCTAAGTGCCTTCTCCGCGGAGACTGCTGCTTGCCGAGGGTCAGCTCACGGCTGCCGGCGGGCCGGCTCAGCCGATCCCGGCCTCTCTGACTGCTTCACCGCACTGTCAGGGTGGAGAGCTGGCAGGGGTTTTCCGTGGGCTTCGGGAGGGCCCTTTCCTCCTCACCCGCGGGTCTCGGCGCCCCAGGAAGCTCCTCTCCTCTCGCTGGCAAAGGATTCGACTGGGGGTTAGGGAGGAAGATCAGGGCTGCAGGGGCCTGAAGCGGGGGGCGGGGAGCAGAGTATGGGGATGGGGGGGCCCTCTCTGGGAGCGAGAGGAGCTGTGGGGGGAGGAGTGCCCGGACGCAGCAGTAATTCCTTCGTGTCCCTTCTTCCCACAGAGCACTCAGCTGCGGCCAAGACAGGAGGCTGCTTTCCTGCTGGAGCCCAGGTGCGCCTGGAGAGCGGGGCCCGCGTGGCCTTGTCGGCCGTGAGGCCCGGAGACCGGGTGCTGGCCATGGGGGAGGATGGGAACCCCACCTTCAGCGACGTACTCATTTTCCTGGACCGCGAGCCACACAGGCTGAGGGCCTTCCGGGTCATCGAGACCCAGGACCCCCCGCGCCGCCTGGCCCTCACGCCCGCCCACCTGCTCTTCACGTCCAACAACCACACAGAACCAGCGGCCCACTTCCGGGCCACCTTTGCCAGCCAAGTGCAGCCTGGCCAGTACGTGCTGGTGGCCGGGGTGCCGGGCCTGCAGGCTGCCCGCGTGGCGGCTGTCTCCACACATGTGGCCGTGGGGGCCTACGCCCCACTAACCAGGCATGGGACGCTGGTGGTAGAGGACGTGGTGGCTTCCTGCTTCGCGGCCGTGGCCGACCACCATCTGGCTCAGTTGGCCTTTTGGCCCCTGCGACTGTTTCACAGCTCGGCGGGGGGCAGCTGGACCCCGGGAGAGGGCGTGCACTGGTACCCCCAGCTGCTCTACCGTCTGGGACGGCTCCTGCTGGAAGAGGGCAGCTTCCACTCGCTGGGCATGGCTGGGCCGGGGAGCTGAAAAGGCCCCTTGGCTGCCCTCCCGTAGCTGCCTGACTCGGTCCAAAGGCCTCCTTGCTAGCAGGGCACCGGCGCTGGACGGGACGTGTGTCGGGGGCACTGGTTCCCACCATCTCCATCACGGAGACGCACCGTTGCAACTTGATCATGCGGTGCCAGTGTCGACCACTCACCCCACCTCGATGTAGTGACAGAGCTGTAAACCGAGCTCAGCTCGGGGGGGGGGGGGGGGCTGGTCTAGCCTTCTACCCTAGAGACCTCGAGGGTGGCAGAGTGGGGTCAACCCAGCCAGCCTTCCCTTCAACTTTTCACACCTGCCTCCCCTGCGGGGGAGGGCCCATTCCGTCTGTCTTAGGCCCCCTCGTGGGTGGGCTTGCCCCTCAGTTGATGCTGCTAGATTCCCTGGAAGTCAGCAGGGAGCTGGCTGGACTCAACGTCAGCTGCCCAGAACCAAGATGGCCGCAGGGTAGGGCAGCCAACCTGGCCATCATGAGGCAGGACCTTCCGCCCTGGCCACACTCCTCGGGACGCCTCCAGAGACTGTTGCTGTCAGCGGGCGGAGTTCCGGGTTTCAGCCAATGTGATCACAGCGCCCGGGACCAGGGGAGGGGGCTGGATGTCCTTCCCACCCTGCCCGGGGCTAAGCTCCCTCTTCTGCTGAACCATGACCCCCACGCCCCCTCCGGTCAGTCTCCCCCACCTTATTTATTGGCGCGGAGGGGGAAGCCCATGGGAGAATTTGGGGGATGTTTTGGTCTTTTCTTCCTTTTGTAATAAAAATTATTTAAGTTGTTAGAACCACAGAGTTTAGGATGCTGAGTGGGGCCAATACACAGCCTAGAGCGTGGGCAGGTCTGTCCGGGGGTGCGCTCACCTTCCTCCAAGGACAGAACCTCCCCTGCTCCCACCGTCTCTGCAGGCCCTCATCCAGCAGCCCAGCAAAGCCCCCCCCCCCCGCCCCCAGAGGGCTGGGCTCTGCGCCAGGCAAGGCCTTTTACGTGCTGACCTCCAACTTTGCCCTTAACACTACTGGATCAGAAAGAGAACCGAGGTAACCTGCCTAGGGTCCCTAACTCCTCTCAAACCACCTCACTGTGCCTTGTCAAGGCCTTTTCCTGCTTACTCCCAACTTTCTCGGGACCTGGGGTTCTCTTCCTTCAGTGCAAACGATGGACCACCGTACAAAAAGATTCTGCAGATTTGCATCTGCCTCGTGGTCCATTCTGACTTCTGGGATAACTCGGGTCACTAATCTAGCAGGTCTCAAACCTCAGAATCCCCTGCTCAGCGTGTTTAAAATGATTCCTAGCCCCACTCAAACGAATTCTGCTATAACAGATCCCGAGCAAGGCGCGGGAACTCCTTTTTACAAACACACCCAACATGGCCGATGGCCCAGGGACGGCCCTTGGAGAAACACGGCTTAGTCTAGAGAAGGCCCAGTTGGTTGCCCAGATGAGGTGACCCCCTTCTTCATTTTCTCTTGGTCTCTTGAGCCCAGGGCCAGTTTTTCTGAGCTGATCTCACTACAGATCAGCTGAGATGCCCAGGTCCAGCGGTGCACTTGGGAAACTGTCGGCCATTTCGTAAGGCAGTTGAAGTAGTTGAAATAGGCCGTGGCAGGAGTGTTCACATCATGGAAACGGGTGTGGGCTCCAAGGTAGAGTTCTCCCGACCGTGGAGAGCTAGTTGCTAACACACACCACCGCCCTGTTTCTCCCCTCA
This sequence comes from Nasua narica, assembly GCA_028533885.1. Taxonomy (NCBI): domain Eukaryota; kingdom Metazoa; phylum Chordata; class Mammalia; order Carnivora; family Procyonidae; genus Nasua; species Nasua narica. The sequence goes on along the minus strand of CM052810.1, from coordinate 158,228,028 downwards.
GTGTCGGGGATGACGGCTCAGACTCTTACCTCACCCTTCCCCCACCTCCAAGGAGGAAAACCCAGGAGAAGTCAGCATTGCCCTGGAGGCTGTGTCATCTGGGAGGAAATAGGGCCCCCCAGGCTATAATGACAACTGCTGTTGTTTGGTGAAGACTAACCATCACCACGCATTGCTCTGAGCGCTTCATAGGAAGCTGTTTAATTCTGGGAACAACCTTGCGTGGTGTGTGTTTTCCTACCATGTTCCAGATGAGCGCAGAAGCACAGGGAGGTTAAGTAACTTGTCCAAGGTGACAGAGCAAGGGACAGAAGCAGGATTCGAATCCATGCATCTTGGCCTTTGGGCCCAGTTTTGACCACAAGGTTTTTCCCTTGGTGAACTTGGGTTCTCTCTGAAAGGCACTCTCAGCATTTCAGGCCTGGAAGTCAGCTTTGTTGGCACATCCAGGATGGACGCCTGGGCAGATGCTCATGGACCAGGTTCTCGGGGACCAGAATGACCATGAACTCATCTACAGTGAAAAACAGAAGATCAAAGTCAAGATACTCTTGTCCCTTTGTTTGAACATTCTCTCCCTTACAGACATTCTTTGTGGGGGTGGGAGAGAGGCAGAGACAGAGAGAGAAAGAGAGGGGGAAAGGGAGGGAGGGAAAGGGGAGGAAGAGAGAGGGGCTTTCCTGCCGGGCCTGAGCACAGGCTATCCTGCAGACACAAAGCCATTTGGTGTCCCCAGACCTTTCTGTTCTAGATCAGCTTCCTCAGGAAACACATTCATTCTCCAGACAGAGAAGGCTGCAAAGATTCAGAAAAAAATTTATCTGAATTCAGACCCTCAAAACCCAACCTTGGGGTGGGCGTAGGGCCCTGTGGCTTTTCCAAGAATCCTGGGACCAGATCTGGGCAGAATGTGTGAGCGGGGAGACATGGGGAGACAGACTGGTCGATGGTGGTCCCAATCCCTCCCGCCCAAACCTACCTCCTCCCAGCATCTGTAATGTCAGGGCCTAAAGGAGGGTCAACCGTGCTGCCCAGGAAGCTACTGACCCAATGCCTGCCTCTCCTCTCAGGGTCAAGCGCAGCCCCCAAGGCTGGTGTGTCCACAATTATGTCCTGCATTCACGTGTTTGGTCCTCATTCAGCAGATACTCTTGTGTTAGGTCCTGTGCCAGAGTGATGGAAAAGTAGTAGTCCCCGCCTCGGGGAACCCTTGGGTGGTGGGAAGCAGCATGGGGAGACACGCCATGCTGTGTGCTGAGTGCCGTGGCCGGCATCTCGCAGGGGCTCTGGGAGTGCCATGGAGAGGTGGGGAGCTAGGAGGGCTTCCTGGAGGCGAGGATGCTACAGGTAGGGCAAGAAGGGCTTTGCCTGGCAGGCCAGTAAAGGAAGGGATCCAGGCTGAGGACACAGTACATGCAAAAGCAGGGGGGCTTGAGGGAGCCTGTGGGCTTGGCCAAACCGAGGTAGAGAGGTAGAGAGGTAGGCAGGGGTCAAATAACACAGGGCCTTCTCCTCATTGCCCAAGGCTGGTCTAACTGGGTTCAAGGGACCCCTAGGGCTCCTGTTCTCTCTCCCTGCCCACCCCCCATCGAGAGTGCATGGGGAAGAGATTCAGAATCATCCCGCACAGACCCAGTCCCTGAGTCCACAAGTCCTCGGGGACAACTGGAGATAGGGAGACCTGGAGTGTTGGGGTACAAGAGACAAAGTGGGGAATCTGGGAGGCCTGTGGAACTGCCTGGATGGACTGCCCTCAACAGAGGGGCCTCTGCACCCCGGCTCTCCTACTTGTCTGGGCAGAGGGGCCCCCTCAGGTGTCCACCCCCAAGCTGTCCTTGCAGTTTCCTCTTTCCAGTTTGGAAAGACCCAGAGACCCTGGGGATGGCTCTTTCGAAGCTGGGTGGGCCTGCCCTCACCTGAAGATGATGCCTTGGGGAAGGTTTCTGAGAGTCTGCAGCGCTGTGCTTGGAAGGGCTGAGCTGAACGCACTGATCCTTTAGGTAACCAGGCCGGCGGCTCCTGCCAGCAGCCCCAGTGTGGGCACTGGAAATAGAAGCCCCTCCATGAAGAAATTTAGCAAATCCCTCCCTCCCTGCAAAGAGATCCAACTAGAAAAGGCAACTCTTCTGGCCTGGTGCCAGCAAGCCTGTTTATGTGAGAGCCTGGCACAGGGGGCACGCCGGGTACCAGCACACCCAGATTTCAGCCCCGGCTGGCCTGCCCAGCCTAGAGCCCGTCTGTAATGTACAACTTGTACAACCTTAACTCTGGTTCAGGTGGCCCAGCCTCCGCCAGGCTCGGCGGATTCCCCGCCTGCGATTAAAGTTTGGAGAGAAGTTCTCCAGTGTCACATGGGAGGAAGCGCAGAGCAACTAGACAGAGGTGGGGACAGGATGAGCTCAAAGACCCCAGTGACCGGGGACTTCCTGGAAGTGGTTTTGGGCTGCCGCCTTCCAGGTTGAGTGACTGGGGCAAGGGTAGGCGGAGGGATTATTGGGAGCCGATGCGCCGAGAGATACAGGGCACTCTCAGGAACTGGGAACTGGTGTGGCGGGGGCTAAAGGTGCCAGGAGGGGAAATGGGAGCTGGGCTGGGGGTTGGGGGACATTGCACCTCATGGAAGGGGTCTAGCTCCAGGCCTGGTGGAAAGGGCTGGAGCAGGAAATGCCCCAAAGAAGTCAGAACAGTGGGCCCTGGGGGAGGGCACAGGCCCTGCCCCCCACACAGGAGGGTGTCCCCTCCTCAGAGAAACCTCTCTGGTAGGGGTTGGAGGCAGCAGCTCCCCCACCTTGTGCCCTCTGCACCCTGGGTGGAATGCGCCCGATGGGGCTCGGCCCCATGTCCCACACCCCAGCCTGGTTCTCAAAGCCTCTTTGTTCCATGGGGCTGAGTTGCGGCCAGCCCGGATCTGATAAGGCTGGTGGGGCAGATAGTGGCCTGCCCTGCACGCTGCACACCCCAAGCCACACCCTGGCCACCTCGCACGCACATGGCATGGGGCCCCAGTGCAGAGATGCAGGGGCTTCCTGGCCAGGTTAGGGTCAGGTTATGCCCTTCCCTGTAGTCCATTTAAGACCCCATTTCAGAAATCAAGGCTCCAAGAGGGAAAATGACTTGCCCCAGTTATTTCTTTCATCATTAGGAGCATCAACTGTGCTAAGTCTGTTATTCACATTATCTTTTAAAGTCCTAACAGCCTATGAAGTGAGGCTGTTCTTAATCCCTACTTTGCAGAGAGAAACTGAGACCAGAGAGGTGAACTTACCTGACCAAGGACACACAGTTGCAGAGTCCAGATCAGAGCCCAGGTGCCCTACAGCCTCAAACTGTAGAAAGTGGGAACTGATGACTCACCATCCCAGAGGAATGGGAGGAAGGCATTTTGGCTTCAACCTAGAAGATCTGATGGGGTTGCGGTTGGCGAAGAACCCATTAAGAAAAGTGGTCCTGGAGGACCAATGTTCTCGAAGCTGTGAGAGGTTGGCATGCTGGTGGGAGTGGCAATGGTTGAAATATGTCCACAAATTTTTGATACTCCTCTCCCCTTGGAAAAGGCCATATAGCTTCTGCCTGGTTCTACCCTGAGATTGCCCAGCTAGAGAGGCTACAGACAGGTGTGTCTGTCCCTAGGCTAACAGAGCTCCAGACCACAGTACCATCTTGGAAGTCGAAGCCTAATGGAATGTACAGAGGGCAGCCCTAACCAGCATCTGAAAGACTCTAAGTGAGAACTGCCTGGCCAAGCCCTTCCTGAATTCTCAACCCACAAAATCATAAGCCAAATAAGGGCTTGTGTGTTTGGAACTTCGAAGTTTTGGAGTGATTCCTTACACAGCAACGGTAACCAGAACCAAGGGCAAAGAGGGGATGGGAACAGATGAAGGTATCTTCTAAGGTCTTTAATGCTTTTACACAAAAGCTTTTAAAAATGGAGTCATGGGGTGCCTGGGTGGCTCAGTTGATTAAATGTCTTACTCTTGGTTTTGGCTCAGGTCATGATCTCATGGGTCCTGAGATCAAGTCTTGTCTGGGCACAGTGTAGAGTCTGCTTGAGATTCTCTCCTGCTCCCTTTGCCCCTCCCCTCACTCATGCACTCTCTCTCTCTGTCTCTCTCTAACATAAATACATAAATCTTTTTTTTTTAAAGATTTTATTTATTTATTTATTAGGAAAGAGAGAGAGTGAGAGAGAGCATGAGAAGGGAGAAGGTCAGAGTGAGACGCGGACTCCCCATGGAGCTGGGAGCCCGATGTGGGACTCGATCCCGGGACTCCGGGATCATGACCTGAGCCAAAGGCAGTTGCTTAACCAACCGCGCCACCCAGGCGCCCACATAAATCTTTTTTTAAAATGGAGTCACTATTGGGCTGGAGGAGGTGTGATGCCTCTTAATCTTTTTTTTCAAGTTTTTATTTAAGTAATCTCTACACCCAGCATGGGGCTTGAACTACAACCCTGAGATCAAGAGTTGTATGCTCTTCCAAGGAAGCCAGCCAAGTGCCCCACCTCTTAGTCTTCTAAAACAGCAGCATGGGAGAACACACTGATTTGAAATAAACTAGGGGCAGACAGAGATGCAGACAAAGGGGAGGGTTGGATAAGCAGCTCTCTCCACATTCAATTGATTAGAAGTGTGTTGTGTATCCATTTTAAGGGGAAGATCTCTGATGATAGCAAACTCTTGAGGAGTGAAGAGCCTTCTGCAAGGAAGGAAGCTCAAGGATCTGGGCTAGTGGGTAGTAAGGAGTCATCTGTGACCAAATGAAAGGAATTCTGTTAGAGACTTTTAAAAAGCCCAATTGTTAGGTGTTGAAAAAAGTGCTCGAGGGTTGAGGCCAGACCTGAGAGATAGGCTGGACGCTTCTGTGGAGAGTTGCTGGCAGATTTTCTGAGTGCCCCTGCACACAGAAACCTGCAGAGGCTCAACAAGAAGGTCCCTAAAAATGGACTAGAAACACTCTGTGTGTGTTTGCATTTGGCTTCTGCACATGCTTCTAAATGCCTGACTTAAGAAGACTCAGGGGAAAGTGACCAGGCAGAATCTAGGGAATGGGTGTGTCTCAGGGGAGCAGTTGGGAGTGTAGGGGTAGAAAGGTTACTTCAAGGACAGATTTCTTTGTTTTTGAACTCTTTTTGTTGTTGTTGTTGTTTGTGCACAATGTTGGTTTTATTAAAACACGGGGACAGGACCTGTGGGCAGAAAGAGATGCTGCACCAGAGTTGTGAGGGGTGGCTGATTATATACTGCGGAATTGGGGAAGCTCTTAATCCTAGAGAAGCAAAAGATGGACATGATCAAAATCTAATAAAGAGAGAAAAGTAGCAAGTTGACAGTGGACAATCCTGATACTACTTTGGCCAAGTAACCGAAGTTAACATCACCAATAATGCATATGGAAATCATGTGCCCTCTGATATGATGCTCTGAGAAGGGCATATCACCTCTGTATTATGCTTCCTAATGATACATACCTTACTCTAATCACACAAAACAAACCCAAGATTGGGGAACATTCTATAAAATAATTGACAGTACTCTTTAAGAGAGTCATGATCATAAAAGATAAGGAAAGACTCAGGAAATGCCCCAGGGAAGACCCTGAATTGGATACTGAAATAGGAAAAGAACGTTAGTGGACAAGCTGTGAAATCAAAATAAATTCTCTACTTTCATTAATAGTGTGTGTTGTACCAATGTTAATTTTCTTAGTTTTGATAAGAGTTCCATAGTCATGTGAGATGGTAACCTAAGGGGAGGCTGCTTGAAGGGTTAATGAGAACTCTCTGTACTATTTTTGTGATGTTTCCATACATCTAAAACTAACTCAAAGTTCTTAAGATGAAAAAAAAAAAGTCGAATAAAGTCAGAACCTCATGAACCAGTCAAGGGTGGGCTCCCTTACCATCCTCGAAGTCCGAGCCAACTTTCGCACCCAAAGGAGGGCAGCTGCACTGAGCCAGTGGTCATATTGTGATACTTTTACTTGAGAGAGCCCTGGTCAAAAATGGATTGGAAAAGGGTTTGAGGAATTAAATAGGATGGAAAGTCACAGAATAATGATGTTCTTCTTTTATTTAGAACATATAATAAGGCAGGCATGATGCTAAGTTCTGTAAATTTTTTTATCACACTTAAACCTCACAACCTTTGAGGTAGGTGTTAATTTTCCCTGTTTACAGATGATCAGACTAGGTCTTATAGAAACAAAAGAACAAGATCATAGAGCTGAGAGTTGGTGGGGTAGGGATTCAAATCCAAACTTTTCTACTCCAGAGCTTGTTCTTAAATCACTCCACTGTACTGTCTTTTCAAGGATGATCCTCATTCAGTTCGTGCCTCAGGGGTTCCACACTGGGGTGGATCAGAGTGGTGGGGATAGAAGGCGGGGGAAGGGGATGGCCTCAGATGGGCTGGTCAGCCAGAGCTGTCCATGGTGCTGGCCAGAGAGGCATGCAGCTGGAGAGAGGAGGAGATGGTCTAAGGGAAGACAGCTGGGAAAGCTAACACAGAGAGGGAACATTGCTCAGACTAGAAAGGAAGAGCAGTTAGACATGGTGACTGGTTCTTCACCAATGAGGAGGCATTCAAGGGGGAGACACCTCAAGTTTTGGCTAGAAATAAATAACTGGGGGACCCTGGGTGGCTCAGTCGTTAAGCATTTGTCTGCGGCTCAAATCATCCTTCGGCAGGCTCCCTGGTCAGCAGGAGGCTTTCTTCTCCCTCTCCCACTCCCCCTGCTTGTGTTTCCTCTCTAGCTATCTCTCTCTATCAATTAAATAAATAAAATCTTTTAAAAAAGAGAGAGAAATGTGTAAATGTGCAGATGGTGAGGTAGGATTTTTCCTCAGGTCTCACTTGCAACTAATACTATCCACTATAGCTATATTGGTTGTTAAAAATCTGGAAATACTTTGGTACCAGTTGGGAAATAGTCACTGGCTGAGTCCTCTACTGCTGTGACTGCTCTCCCTGTCCCCTCACCATACTCCCAGCTCTCCCCATGACCCACCAACAAAAGGGTTAAAGCCTGGCAAAATGTGAGCAACCAGGACCCTGGCTCTGGCTCTGAGGCCAGCTGGTATCTATTCTCATACCTAGGCATCCATACTTTACCAATTGTTGAGAATTTTGAATACTATCCTTGTTTGCCCCCATTTTACAGATAAAGAAAATCAGCCCCTGGAATATTTAATAATTTGTCTGAAATCACCCAGCTCTCAGATGGTAGAATCTGAACTTGAACTCAAGTCTCCTGGGAATAAACTTCACGTCCTTTTCCCTCCATCCCCCTAATGTTGGTTTGCATGTCTATCTACCCCTTGGTGGGGACAATGAATGGAAGGAGCAAGTTATCTAGGGATTTTGGGTTGGCATAAGAGGGTACAAAACCCTATGAGGGCGGGGGGGGGGCGGTCCTACGCAGAACGGAACTCTTTCATTTGAATTCTCTTGTGATGTGACAGTCTGCCTCCTAGCCCTTGCCAACTTTGTGCCTTGCCAGCACCTTCAGGCTGGAGGGGCCAGCAACCTCTTAATGTGGGCTCCCTACTCCCAGCAGCTTCAGAGGACCATGGTATGCTAATACAGAGAGTGTCCCATGACTGCTCTTAGATCCAGCCCCAAACCACCCCAGTAGCCCTCTCAGCTGAAGCTTTCTCTCACTCTTCACCTTTCAGGCTGGGCTTGGAAGACTTATCTAATTTCAGAAATCAGAAATTTCTGTGAGAGGACTCCCCTTCTCATCTCCCCACCTAAGTTAAGCACATCTTGGATGCAGACCTGATTTCAGAACCGACACTGGAAATGGAGTCAGAATTGCAGGGAAGGAAGATGGGAGGGGACTTTGCAAGTTCTGGAGTTGGGTTGACTTGCCAACTGGACAGAAAATCACCCTGGTGCCTCCTTTCGTCTTTCTCCGTCCCAGAGCACCAAGGCAGGCTCCTTCTTGTAGAAACAAAAGAGGGGGATGTGGAGAGAAGAAAAACTTCCTGCCTCTCCAGTGTGGAGCAGAGAGCTGGGAGGTGGTGGGAGGGGAGAGTGCACAGAAAACTAAGTGGCTTAATTATAGGGACCTCCCACTTGGTGAGTGACCATCCTCTGTGCGTGTATGTGCAGCTAACTTTATTGTCTACCATGCGTCAAGCACTTTTCACATGCCTGATCACTCAGTTGCTACACCAGGCTTTTTAAAAAAGATTTGTCTTGTTTGTTTGTTTGTTTGTTTGTTTTTAAGATTTTATTTATTTATTTGGCAGGGGGAGAGAGAACACAAGCAGGGAGAGTGGCAGGCAGAGGGAGAAGCAGGCTCCCCACTGATCAAGGAGCCCAGAGCAGGACTTAATCCTAGGACCCTGGGATCATGACCTGAGCTAAAGGCAGATGCCTAACCGACTGAACCACCTAGGCATCCCATTTTTAAAAAGATTTTATTTATTTATTTATTTATTTATTTATTTGAGAGAGAGCGTGAGCAGGAGGAAGGGGAGAGGCGGAGAGAGAGGGAGAGGCAGATTCCATGCTGAGCAGGGAGACTGACCCAGGACTCCTTCCCAGGACACCGAGACCATGACCCAAGCAAAAGGCAGTCACTTAACTAACTGAGCCACCCAGGCACCCTGCTACATGAGCCTTTTGATAATTATTACCAGGTAACAGTTGAGGAAACTGAGACTCAGAGAGGTAATGTGACTTGTTCGAGGTCACATCACATAGTCAGTAAGTGACAGTCAGAATTAATCTCAGGTCTGATTTCCCAGCCCAGAATATCCTCTCTTCTATTTGGTGGGGGAAGGGAGGGAGGACTGAGAAAAGATATTTTTGAGTGTGCTGAAGCCCAAATTACTAAGTATGTGCTTTATCATTATTATCTCCAGCCAAGGTTTCTAGACAAAAGGGTTCAAGTCTGTCTACTACCCATCTTTCTTCCTCCTCTTCTCCCACAGCCTGGTCCTCATCAATTTCCTGAAACATCACCCACTCTTGTTCACAGCCTTGAACCCAACAGCACCCACCCTGTTGTCTTTCTTGGTCAATGGAAGATATAGTCACCAGGACCTAGCACCCATTTTTCCCATGGGTTCTGGGCTCCTGGAAAGGGGGACTTCCAAAGCAAAACCATCTCCTTTCTCCTCCTGAGACTGAACCTTTTGCCACACCCCTTTCCATGTTGTTTGCCTCTCAGAGCAAAGTCCAACTGGGACCTCTCCCTGGGAGTCCACTATATCAGTCAAGGTCAGAGCTCTCTAGCAGAATTCTCAGGAGGCAGCCAGAGCCCCACAGAAGTGGAGCCCACAGGGTGGGGACAATGAATCCACCAAAGTTTGGGCACTCCTTTAGTGAAGAGGCACAAGGAGACATGGCTCCTAGCATGAGCTGTAGAGGGACACTCCTTTAGTGAAGAGGCACAAGGAGACATGGCTCCTAGCATGAGCTTTCCCACCTACTTTGGGTTTTGTTGCTGGGATTTCTGAGGCCGCCACCAAACTCTGTCTGCAGAATCACTGCTCCTGTTTCTTTTCAGCCTAAGAATGGCAAAACAGGTCCTTTTCCCTGTCCTTAAGGTCCAGCTGAGTCAGGCTGACCATTTCAAAAAGAGCTTAGAGGAAAACAAAAAGGAAATCATTATAGAAACAACAACCAGTATGGACGTTGTCACGTTCAAAGTGCAGATTTCAGATTCTGAGAATAACATTAAAACCGGTGAAAAGCTCACTGAGTTCCGCATTACTTGATCCCAGGAAAATTCCAGACCTACTGGTGCTGGCATAACTTCATGGGCCCCCTGGCCTGCCCCTTCCCTCCAGTTCAGTCAGCCTCTGGCCGTGTGATTTCCCAGGCCAACTCAGGCCACTTTGTCATCTTAGTCTATCCATTGTTTACTTTCACAAGTAAATGCCAACTTTCCCAAAATGAGAGTTTATTTTCTGGGTTTACCCCTAGACTCACTAAGATCTCTCCCTGTCACACCACCCCCATCACAGTCCTGGGTGGTGAAACATCTTTAATTGCCCACGAGTGAACTTTGAGGCTTTGGGCTTCACCCACCTAAGGAGTCTTCACCAAATTAGAGCTGTTACTAAGAAAACCACAGGCCCAAAATATTGTCCCTTAGGCCAAGTTTCAACCTCCCCCAGAAATGTAGTCTTAACGGGTCAGACAGGAATTTTCTGGTCAGCACCAATGAGGTCATCTGTCACAGTACCCTCTCCAACCCCCAAAAGAAGATAAGGTAATCTGTAATAAGGGCCCCTGCCTTCCCCAAAGGGAAGGCTACCTTGCCTGAAAAAAATCCTCCCTTTTCTTTTGCTAATAAACATCTTGGCGCACAGCCTTCCTGTCTATAAAAACCTTCCATTTTGTACAACTCCCTGGAGCTCCCCTCTACCTGGTAGATGGGATGCGGCCCAATTCATAAATCCATTAAAAAAGCCAACTGGATTATAAGTCATAATTATTTATTACTTAAAGTTTACTCCCTTGAATTTTTGTTATTTTACAGACCTTTTCCAAAGCAAATGCAGACAAATCAACAAATGGGCTTCCAAGAATCCACACTAGCGTACCAGCGCCCTCTTCATCCATTAACCTCCAGATTCCCAGAAAAGAGTTAGTTTGGCGCCAGGGAGGCAGAACACGGACAGGACACTTTCTTTCCCACCTGCAAAAGGAATCCAGTTGTAAAGCAATATGCAAACGAGAAATAACTACGGGGTGCTTTCAAGTTCACAATCGCAATCACAGACTGAAGTTCCGGTTGAGATTCCGACCCTACGTCACCATCTCGCGGCCAGAAAGAACTGGAACGGCTCCCACTCCGGTAACGAGCCCACGGAGTAACCTCCTGTGAATTTGGTCGTCTACCAAAATAAGGATTGCAAGGACGTCACGACAACTAGGAGACTATACATTATATGTCGCGACTGGTGGAAGCTCAGTGACTACTAGAAGGGAAAATCAGAGAATAAAAAAAGGGTAAGCATTAAAATTGGGCGGTGCTTTCGCCTTCCCGGCGCTTGACTCATTCGGGATGCCGTCGTTGTCCTGGGATACCGGGAGACGCCTTGTCCTGAGCGTCCTGTCTCTATGGAGACGACAACATGGCGGCGGAGTGAGTTCTGAGAGTTGGTCCCAGGACCAGGGGAACGGCGTGAGTGGCCACCAAAGGTATGTGTCCCGGGAGACCGCCTCCTTTGGGAAGTTGTGGCCGGGGGTCTCCTCCATGTCCCTTAGAGAGCCCCGTGGGACTGAGACTAGGGTGAGATCAGCCTGGGGATCTCCTGGAGAAGGAAGGAAGGAACTTAAGTGTTTTTATCACTTCATTTTATCAATTTCTTTTGCACTCCACACTACGCGACGACTTGCCACTTTTTCCACTGGTTATCTTAGGGATGTTTAAGTTGGAATGAGGCAAATAAAGGAAACTGATATATTTCATATATATATATATATATATATATATATATATATATATATTACATACTTTTGCCTATATATATATATATATATATATATATATATATATATATATAATACACACGTTTTTTTTAAAGTTCTCATGGTTAGAAAATTGGATTTAAAAACAACCCCTACCCTGCCCAGCGTCTTCACAGTGATTGCAGATGGGTGTCTTTTGGAAGAGTAGCTCAACCGAGTATGGAAGTTACAATTGTTAATTACAGTAACACTGATTCATCTAGGGCTTTTTCAAATCCCCTATTTCATTCCAGCTTCACATCGACTTTGTGAAATAAGATAACCTTCATTTAGTGAGGTGACCGAGGCTCAAGGAGGTGGAGAAACTTGCCCATCTCAACGAACCTGAGCTGATGAAGCCCTACTTGCTCCAGAAGCAGCGCTCTCTTCCTTAAGCCCTAAGACCTGATCTGGACCAGATTTCTACCCCCATCGTCTCTAATTTCTCTTACTGGTGTTGACTGGAGACTTTTCCAGAGCTCTGAGGCAGTGGCTTTCTATAGAATCCCCTGAGGTCACAGACTTTACTGAGTCAGGCAGGACTATAAAGCCATCCAATAGCCAAAAAATATGGGACTCTCCTCCTTGCCTCCCCAGCTGACATTTCTTTGATTCCATCTGAACATCCTCTTTACAGTGGAAGGGAGGGGCCTTGCCTGTCTTGTGCATTGCTTAGCACTGTACATTTAACACCTACTCAGTAAATGCTTCGTGAGTGAATGAATGAATGAATGAATGAATGAGTGGATCTAAGATATTCTCCAGGGATTTGGGAGGTGTTGCCAATTAGGAAAAACTGAATCGACAGAATCTTTTGCCTTGGATGGTGGTGGGGAGGGGATGAGAGAGTGTCTGTTGAAAATGTATACATTTCTAAAGGATAACCACAAAATTTTTGACTAAAGTGTAATATGTTATAATAAGGAGTTGAAAGTTGAACCCCAAACTTGAAAAGAGGTGATTTTTTTTTTAAGTAGGCTCCATGCCCGGGTGGAGTCCAACATGGGGCTTGAACTCACAACCCTGAGATCAAGACCTGAGCTGATATCAACAGACACTTAACCAACTGAGCCAACCAGGTGCCCCAAAGAGAGATAATTTTAGGACACATAAAAAACAGCTCACATCTCATCATAAATTGTTGTAAAGATTAAAATATATCAGGGACACCTGGCTGGCTCAGTTGGTGGAACATGTGACTCTTGACCCCAGGCTTGTGAGTTCAAGCCCCACGTTGAGTGTAGAGATTACTTAAAAATAAAATCTTAAGAAATAATAAAATAAAATACATAAGAAAGCCTTACAACACCGCTTGGCACATAAGTTCTCAGTAAATGTCAGTAGAAGTTGTTACTATTTTTGAGATTGTTACTCAAAGAGGTGGGGAAGGACACTGAGTAGTCTGAAAAATATACATATGTTCAAAAAGGTATTAGATTGACGCCATCCAATATAGTAGCCACACCTGGGTGTGTGTGCTGAAGGAAGTCCCCTAAAGGAAGAGGGGATTTGGAGTTTAGGTCCCATGTGTGTTCTCTGGAGCAGGCCCAAACATCCTTTGGAGTATTTGGTAGAAGCTGCAGACATTTTCCCTGGGAACAAAGCACTTTTCCGTATATATGACATTTTGCATATGGTTTGCATATAATATTTGCATATATTTGCCTATAATTTTCAGCTGCAGTCTCTCCATGGATCCCTCTGCTCTAGAAGTTGACTCGCTTATCTCTGGATTGAGTGATTATTTTAGTGAATGCTTACTTTAAATCTGGACTTCAGGTTGCATACTGATAGAAGAAACTCGAAAGACCGAGAACCATCCAGTCTCATTTACCTCTTCTTTGCCCCTTCTCCTCCTTTGCACAGGAGGCAAGACACATTTAGAAGAAACAAGTAGAGGGCAAAAGCCAGCTAAAGGTAATGAGTGTGCCTCACCCCCTGGGGGCTTCCTGAGAAATGCCAGGCGTGGCCATGGCAGGCAGGGCTGGGGGTGGCCTCATCCGTGGATCCCTCTCCTGAATGGGGAGTTTCTAGGTTCCTGGGCAAAGCACTGGATCTTGATTCAGGTTCATTGCTCATGGCACCACCTCCTACCTTCTTGCCACAGCTGGCAAGCGGGCCCTCCTTTGATAATGAGGGCCACAGCAAGTCTACTCCACGAGCCTGTCCCTTTGATGTCCCTCCTGTCTCCCCTCTGATCTCTTCCTAGCTCCCCATTGGCAAGAACTCCTGGCTCAGCCAGAGTGCTCCCCTTGGACTTGCATTCCAGGTGGCTGATGCTCGTCCAGGCAGCCCCAAGCCCCCTGACACAGACTAGGGACAACGGGGACTGTACCATGAACTCTGTGTCTTGCCTGAGTGCCAGCACTGTGGCCATGGCCACCGTCACGGGCAGCAGCATGGCGCTGAGCATCTGCAGCAGCAGCAACACCAGTGCCAGGGTGAGCACGTGACCAGGGTAGGCGGGGCAGGGTGGCAACAGGGCAGGGTGGGGGGGCAAGGTGTCAGGGCGGGGGTAGGAATCTGGAAGGACCTGACTCCCTCTGTCCGAACCCCAACCCTAGACCCTGCATACATGGAGCACTATGCTGCCTGGAGTGGTGGCAGTGGCGAGAGTGCCCGTGGGCGATGGGGGTGCATGGGAAGAACTCTGGGGAGGTGCCAGTCAGAGCTGAGAGAGTAGTCAGGGGTTCTCTCTTCCCTCAGAAAGTTCTGGGCTTGACCCCTTGGGAGTGACCAAGATGTGGATGTCGCTGACTTCTTGCAGGTCTCGAGGTTGTCTCTCTGACTTTGTGCGTTGTGTTGTGCGTGCATTCTTGTGTCTCCTTAGATGTGATGATGCTTGCCTTTGCCTCCCTGAGGACTGGGGGTCACCTCACCCCTCTGTCTGTGCCATTCTGGGCCTGTCTGCCCCGGGTTCCCTCATCGCCCTTCTCCATTAGACCCTGAGCCGGCAGGAGATTGAAAGTGGAGAGGAAGGGAGAGGCCAGGGTATTTCTCTACCCTACCCCCCCACCCCTGGCTTTTGAGACAGTATTCCCATCAGCAGCTGCATCTCCCCGTGACTCCAGTCCCTACCCGACAGGTGTCGGGCTCTGAGAAGCCCAGCACCTCCCCTAACCTAGTGCAGTAGCTGCTTCTTGATGTTGCTAGCTTCTCGGTTACTTCACTATGCCTTGGTTGTGCATTAAATTCCTCATTTTGAACACCCACGGTGGCTTCTGTTTTCCTGATTGGACCCTGACTGATGTTCCAACTGATAGTTACCGTAAATTACCCTTGCCCACCCATGTCACCTTTCCTCCATGGGCCGACCAGGAAAGAAAATACTATATTGACCACCTGACACCATCTTTAAATATTTAAACTGAGAGGGTAAGCTCCAAGAGAGAAAAGATGCGTCTGTCTTGTTCGCTGTTGTAGTCCTGGTGCCTAGCACGATGTCTGGCGTGTGGTGTAGTCAACAAATATTTGTCTAGTGGGTGAATATACTTTATGTTAAGTAACAATATAGAAGTAATACTTGGCCAAAGATAACATACCATGGCAGTGAGTAGAGTGTTCATCGCAAAGACTGGTAGGAAGAGGTACCTTGCTCATCTTCCCTTCACCTTGGCTTTGCCCCCTCCATCCCCCTCCCTCCTAAGGTAGATGGGGCTAGGGATCGGCTCAGGAAGGATTTTCCGTTATAGATGAGAAGTGTTGGCACACTGCGCCTCTAGCATCATCAGGAGCAGCCCTTGGAGTGGCCCCCACATCACGGTGGGGAGTGGAGGTTTCTTGCAGGCAAATTGACTCCTTCCCCTGCTCCACCAGCCAGTCGAGGGACGGGAGAGGGAATGGCAGAGTATTTTTGTGGTCTCAAAAAGCACGCAGGATAGACCACTCCAGCTACGAGAGGCTTCTACAGCAAAAGGGTAGGACGGGAAGGAGGGAAAGGAGAAGGCAACACCCGAGGGGACTGGTGGTATCTTTGGGTGCGCTGAGGAGCAGAACAGACTAAGACTGCTCAGTGCCCAATGGAGTGGTCCGGAGAAGGCTGCACGGGCGGGGTCGTGGAAAATCTAGTTGGAAAACCATTGCTGTGACCTCAGAAATGGTAATATCTGATTCCCCTCACCGTCTCTCTCCAAGACCATCCCCCAGGGGCCAGAGGTGGGGTTGTTTTTTATTTTCTGGAGATGGGAGATCTTTGCCTGTTCTCTGTGTATGTGAATCTTATGCTGCTAACATGTCCTTTCCTCTCCCCCTTTTCCCTGCCAACTGGCCAGCCGGCCAGCTTGATGGACACTCGCATGTGCTTCTCAAAGAAGCAAGACAAAGTGAAGAAGAGGGTCATCTGGGGCATTGAGGTGGCCGAAGTGCTACAGTGGAAAGGTTGGATGCTAGGGAAGGAGATCACCAAAAACCTGGTTCTGAAAAATCTGTCCTTGAAAACCCAGAAGATGATGTACAGGTACGAGTATCAGGGATCAGAGGTCCCCTGAGCCTCAAGCCCCCAAAACAGTCACTCTTTAGAAAACAAACTTTAAAATTTTCATATAAAATTACAGGCGCCTGGATGGCTCAGTTGGTTAAGGGTCAACTCGGTTTCGGCTCCAGTCATGATCTCAGGGTGGTGAGATCAGCCTCTCATCTGGCTTCTTGCTCACTGGGGAGTCTGCTTGAGATTTTCTCTCCCTCTCCTTCTGCCCCTTCCCACAGCTCTCTCTCTCTCTAAAATAAATAAATATGTCTTCTTAAAAAATAAAGTCATGGGGCACCTGGGTGGCTCAGTGGGTTAAAGCTTCTGCCTTCTCTCAGGTCATGATCTCAGGGTCCTGGGATCGAGCCCCGCATCGGGCTCTCTGCTCATCATGGAGCCTGCTTCCCCCTCTCTCTCTGCCTGTGTCTCTGCCTACTTGTAATCTCTCTCTCTTTCTCTCTGTCAAATAAATAAATAAAATCTTAAAAAAATAAAGTCATCATATAAAATTAGAAGAGAATATAAAACATGCACAGTTTGAATATTATTGAAAGCAGAGCCCACGTGCTCAGACTGCTAATGGAATAGGAAGTGTCTGAAGCTGACCTTCCCCCATGATGTGTCACTCCCCTGTTGAAACACCTTCTCTACCATAAAAGTAACCACTCTTCCGACTTAATGATTTCCTTGCTTTTCTCAAATGACTGGATTTAACACCTCTGTTTGCATCCCTAGATGATATAGTTTAATTTTACCTTCTTACAAACTCAGTGTAAGTAGAATGGTATGGTATATTTTTGTATCTCCTTGGTTTTTGCTAAGTTATGTTTGGAAGACTCACCTTCTTGGTCATCACAGTACAATATTCCAACAGATGCTTATATTGTAATATATTCATCCATTCTTCTGTGAAGGGATGTTTGGATTATTTCTGGCTTGGGACCGTGATCAACATTCATGTATAGCTCCCCACCTGCAGGAGTTTTTCCTAGGGTAGATACATAGGAGAATTGCTGCGACCTCGAACATGTCCATGCTTGCCTTTTATAGGTAAAGCCA
Source organism: Nasua narica (assembly GCA_028533885.1). Lineage (NCBI taxonomy): Eukaryota > Metazoa > Chordata > Mammalia > Carnivora > Procyonidae > Nasua > Nasua narica. Next base: position 158,211,030 of record CM052810.1, on the reverse strand, counting down.
AACTCTTCTCTAAAGTACTCATTTATATTTCTGTTCCCACCAGCCACACACGAATTCCCGCACCTCTGCATTTTTACCAACCATTGCTATTGTCAGAATTTAAAATATTTCAAACAATGGTAATTTTTTGTGGCTCTAATTTACATTTCCCTGCTTACTGATACAGCTGAGTGTCTTTCATGTGCTATTGACCATTTGATCAGTGGAATTCCTATTTAAGTCTGTACTAATTTTTCTTTTTATTTTTTAAGATTTTATTTATTTATTTGACAGAGAGAGAGAGATCACAAGTAGTCAGAGAGGCAGGCGGCGGGGGGGGGGGGGGAGCAGGCTTCCTGCTGAGCAAAGAGCCAGATGCGGGGCTTGATCCCAAGACCCTGAGATCATGACCTGGGTCAAAGGCAGAGGCCTTAACCCACTGAGCCACCCAGGTGCCTCTGTACTCATTTTTCTATTAGATTGTTGTTTTTTTTTTTTTTCAAGTGAACTCCGCCCCTATGCAAGGCTCGAACTCATAACCCCAAGATCAAGAGTCCCATGTCAGGTGCCCCTGTCTTTTTTTTTTTCAAATGGAAGTTCTTAACATTACTAATCCTTTGTCAGTTATGTGTCGTAAATATTTTCTTCCACCTGTGACTTGTCTTTTCCTCTCTTTACCATGTCTTCTGAAGAATTGAAGTTCATTTCAAAGGAATCAAATGTATCAGTCTTCTTATGTTATGGTTGATGCTGTTTTGTATCTTGCTTAAGAAGTCCTTCTCTCCCACTACCTAGGTCATGAAGACAGTCTCCTATAGTATCTTCTAAAGATGATAGTTCTGCTTTTCATGTTTGTCTTTTATCTAGGCAGAATTGATTTTTGTGAATGGTGTAATTTTATTTGTTTGTTCGTTTGTTTATTGAATGGTTTCAAGTAGGGATCCAATGATACTTTTCCTCAAACAAATGTCCAAATGTCCCCAAGCCATTTGTTGGAAAGTTCATACTTTCCCTGATGACCTTCTCCACCACAGATGTTTATCCTTGTTTCATTTGCAGTCTCAACATGAAAAATTCCAGTGTATCACCATTGGTTTGGATGTTTCCTGTGGCTTTTGGTTTTGGCTTGAGTTTTTTAAAGATTTTATCCAGGTTAAGGACATTCTCTTCTATTCCTAGTTTGCTAAGAGTTTTTCTCATAAACAAGTTGAAGGTTATCTAATATTTTTCTTTATTGAGATGATCATTTTATTTTTTTTCTGTCTTAATTTGTTAAGCTGGTGGAGTACATTAATTGATTTCCTCTGCTAAACCTACCATGTATTTCCTGGAGTTAGCTCAACTTTGTCATAATTCAGTATTCTTTCTATACATTGCTAAATTCTTTTGGCTCTCTCCTTTTGTTTGTGAGAGAGATAGGCCTATAACTTTTCATTCCTCTATTGCCTCTGTCAGATTTTGGTAACAACGTTACGATGGATCCATAGGCTATTTTGGTGAGTGTTTCCTCATTTTATATCACTGGGAAGGTAAGGCTGGGGTTATTTTTTACCAAATGTTTGGTAGGACTTTCTGTGAAGCCATCCAACTTAGTGTCTTCTCTGTGGGAAGATTTTACTTATTTATTTATTTATTTATTTATTTGAGAGAGAGGGAGAGTGGGAGAGCACAAGCAGGGGGAGCCGCCAGAGGGAGAGGGAGAAACAGTCTCCCTGCTGAGCAGGGAGCCCCATGCGGGGCTCCATCCTAAGACCCTGGGATCATGACCTGAGCCAAAGGCAGATGCTTAACTGAGTGAGCCACCCAAGCACCCCTCTGTGGGAAAATTTTTAACTACTTATTAATGGCTTTGATGATTTTAGGTAGGATGGCCATAGAGTGTATTATCTAATTCTTGAGTCCACTTTGCTAAGTTATTCTTTCCTAGAAATGGGTTTATGTCATCTAAACTTGAGCATTTATTGGTATAGAGTTATTGGCAGTATCATCTTCTTGTCACTATTTCGGAAGTCTGTACTATCTACAGTTTTGACCCATCCTGGGACTCTACAGCCCTGCCTAGGTCTCGGCTTGGATGGGCATCCTGGCCCCTCTGTTCTCAGCTGTGGTTTCCCCCAGCTTAGGGCTCCAGGATTTTTCTTGGTTTCTGAGCCCTGATCCTGAAATGCTTAAGCTCCGCTCTCTCTCCTGCAGGCCCCCCAAGACCAAGTTCTTCTTCACAGTCATCCCCCAGCCCATCTTCCTGAGCCCAGGCATAACCTTCACACTCCCCATTATCTTCCGGCCTCTGGAGGAGGTAAGGTCTGCCACTGCGAGGGGGGCGGGCAGGGAGGGACACGGGCACCCTGATCTTGGAACAGGAAGCAGGGCAGAGCAGCAAAAAGCACTCTCCTCCTCCACCAAGACACCACCCCCCATCCTGCCAGCTGTAGCAGAAACTCCAGCTTGGGAAACCCTGGAGAGGCTCCGAGCCTAAATTCATTAAATGGTGGGGGGTCCCCAGTTGGCTGTTGGAGGCTAAAGTCTGTGCTACTGTATTGGCCACCAGAAAGCCTTCGATTCCTTAGTCTCTTCCTACTCTTAAAACATTCCCCCAAATACTTTGCTCCTCACAAAAGCGTCCCCTTATCTCTGAGACCAAGACAGCATTAGAGGATAGGTACCCAGCTCTCCTCGGACACCGACGGGGAGGGCCGTGGTCCAACCCCGCCCTCAGTGACTGTGTTGGGGGCAGAGCCAAGAGCTGGGGTGGGATGTGTGGTCCCTGAACACCATACACATACCACTGATCAGCCACTACCTCCGGCCCCATCTCCCACCCCCAATGTTGCAGAAGGAGTACATGGACCAGCTCTGGTTTGAGAAAGAAGAGGGAATGTTCTGTGTGGACCTGAGGGCCACCCTGCCTCGCCACAGTCTGATCTGCCCTCCGTCCCTGCAGTTGCCCATGTGTGCCGTGGGGGACACAACCGAGGCCTGGTTCTGCCTGGAAAATGTGGGGTGAGGGGAGCAGCTGAGGCTCAGAGGCGGGGAGAGTGAGCTCGGTGAGGAGGGTCCCAGGATGCTGGTGGGGGAGGGGAGGAAGGGAGGGGCTCAGCATCTCTGCCTTTCTAAAGTAGGGGCAGGGGTCCCAGTGAGCCCAGTGGCTCTGATCTGCAACCCCACCCCCCCTCCAGGGACCTGCCCACCTTCTTCACCTGGGAGTTCCCCAGCCCATTCCATATACTGCCCACCACGGGCCTGCTGGAGCCAGGCCAGGCCTCCTACATCAAGGTGACCTTTCATCCCCTTTTGGCTATCCTCTATGAAGTTCAGGCCACATGCTGGTATGGAGAGGCCAGCAAGCAAAAAAGCAGCATCCAGCTGCAGGCTGTGGGTGAGGACCAACCTCTCACCTGTCCCCAGAGCACCCCTGTTGCCCCTCCTGGGTCTCAGAGCCTCAGCGTGCACCCCCCTCCCACCTCCCCTGCTGGCCTGTCCTCCACAAGACCACCACCAGCTTCCCCCCGCCCCTCCCTAGCCCTGCCGGCTTTGCCTTTTCTTTGCCTTCCTTGGTGTGGCAGATCAGTGTTTTCCTGGGGATCCCTGCCTTCTTTGAGGGACTGGTTAGCTGGGGCAACAGAGGCCCTGGTGGGTTTCTTGCCAAGACTCCCCCATCTCTGCTCCAGCCAAATGCGCGCAACTGCTGGTGAGCATAAAGCAGAAGCGCCCAGAGGACCAGGATGCTGAAGGTGTCCAGAAAGTGCTACACTTTGGCATGGTCCCCGTGGGCTGCACCGTGGAGAGGCTGATCAAGCTTTACAACCCCTCAGCGGTATGCCTCCCGGGGGGGATGGGGGGGACGGAACGACAGGACTGGCTGCTCCTAAGACCCATCCCCTTTACAAATTGCCCTCTTTCTCTCCATACTTTGGCCCCAAGCCTCACATAACCCACGTCTGTTGATACACGCATGTGTCAACAGGTGTCCTCTCTTCTCAGCTGGGGGCTGGGCTGGGGTATCTCTTGACCACCCCCAGAGCAACTCTAAAAGCAGCCCTAAGGTGGTCCTACCCCCCAGACCACAGCTAGCCTTTCTGATACCTTCGGGGAAAGAAAAGAGTGCCCCCCAGGCAGTCCCAGCGCCCGGCACACAGCTTGGCCTCTTCCTTCCTCTTGGTGGAAGTGGCCTCCATGCTCAGATTGACAAGTGGGGCACAGGCTGGACTTCGGCTGTCCTCACCCGCTCAGCCAGGCACTTTGGTCAGGACAGCTGCCTCCCTCTGTGACCTGACCCTTCCGCCCTTCCCTGGCCCCACAGGTGAGCGCCCCCTTCCGGATCGAAACAGCCCCAGACATGCTGACCAAAGATCATGCCTTCTCGTGCCCCACTACCAATGGCATTGTGCCTCCAGGCAGGAAGAAGTTAGTGTCGGTGTCCTTCCATCCCGAGACCTTGGACGCCAGAACTGTTGACTACTTGTCCATCGTGCCCTCTGGCTGTGCCTCCCAAACCCTGCTCAAAGTCGTTGGTTTCTGTAGAGGTACGGGCCACCCTAGATACCACACTGCCTCTGGGGACAGGAGCAGCCCCTATTTTGGACTGAGAAGGGATCTTTGCTGCTTGAAGGGCCTGATGCCTCCATGCCCTTCAGCCTGGGTGTCTGCTGCCCCCTGGTGGGCTCAGTGTGGAATCAGTTTTGGACACCCGGAGATAATGTTCCTGCCCTCACCCCTGGTGAACTTGGAATTCCGTCAGCTCAGGTTGCTGGAGCTCTGAGTCTTTCCAGCCCAGCCTTCTGTTTCCAGGAAGACCCACCTTCCATTAGGGGGACCCTTTCTGAGACATCCTTGGGGGAGGCTGTTAGCCCAGCCTCACCCAGGTGGCGGGGCCGCTCACGGGAGTCCCATCTCCGCCCAGGTCCTGATGTGTCCCTGCAACACTACTGTGTCGACTTCAGCTGGATCAGCCTTGGACAGACCTCGGAGCAGCCCCTGTGGATTGAGAATAAGTCGGACTGCACAGCCTACTTCCAGTTTGCCATCGATTGCCAGGAGAGTGTCTTCAGCATCAGACCGGCCTTTGGGACTCTGGTGGGCCAGGCCCGCATGACCCTGCACTGTGCCTTCCGGCCCACTCACCCCATCATCTACTCTCGGCGAGTGGCCTGTCTCATCCACCACCAGGTGAGTGGTGGGGAAGGAGGCAAGGAGGGGCTCTCCTGGGACTTGGGGGAGGCAATCTGAGGCCCAGTGATAAAGACAGCGCTTGGCGATCACCCTTGTATTCTGGAAACTCTGCTTGGATTATCTCTGCCAGGGCCTGGCCAAGAGCATAGGAAGGCTCACTCCAGGCCAGATCAAGGGCTTTGCTGCTGCCGCTGCTGCCCGTGGTCTGGGGAGAGGGGGGACTGGACTCAGAGTAGAGAGCCTTGAAGTCAGGACCCAACTCAGGGGCACGGGCAAGGTCATCCAAACTGTGCCCTGACCAGCTGGCATCTGGCCCAGGTGGCAAGCGGGGGCTGAAATCCAGCCTCATGCAGACACATATCACAGGACCCACTGTTCCTGGACCTGATTGGGACCTGCCACTCGGATAGCACCAAGCCAGCCATCGTGAGGCCTCAGCACCTGGCTTGGTACCGCACACACCTGGCACGCGGCCTGACATTCTACCCTCCCGACATCTTGGGCACCTTGCTGAAGGAGAAAAAGCTGGAGCAGGACAAGAATGGGGCCCTCAGGATTCCCACTGAGGTTTGATGGACCACTCGGGGCCTCCCGCAGACAGGCTCTCTTCCCCAGGTTCATGCCTCCTTCTCCAGAAATTCTTGGCAGGTCGTGTTCCCCCAGAGCCCTGCAGGCACCACTAGCAGTTGGAGCTGCCCTGCGTGGAGCCCTTGTCGTCTCCAGAAAGGGGCACGCGAATGAGGGGCAGTAGCAGGAGGAATGGCAGCTGGGCCCCCGCTCACCTCTCTTTCCCCACACAGGACCTGGCGGATGCGTCATCCCCGAAGTATCCTCTCATCCCCCCCATGACTGAGTATTTTTTCGATGGTACCAATGACATAGCCATCTTCCCCCCACCTGTCAGCGTAGAGCCCATGGAGGTGGATTTTGGAGCCTGCCGCGGGCCCGAGAACCCCAGCGCTGTCCCCCTGTGCTTGATGAACCACACCAAGGGCAAGATCACGGTGGTCTGGACGCATAGGCCTGACTGCCCCTTCTGGGTGACCCCAGACACCTGCGATGTGCCTCCACTCAAGTCCATGGCCATGCGCCTGCATTTCCGTCCACCTTACCCCAACTGCCTGTATGCCGCGGAGCTCGAGGTCTTCGCTGTCTACAAGGTACGTGTGGGCAGAAGAGACCAGGCAGGGCCGCCTCTCCGCCCTGGAGCTCGAATGGCAAGGCGGGGTTCGAGGAAGTGGTGGGGGCCGCTAGGGGATCCATTCTCTCTGTGCCACGCTCCTCTGTGGCCACACTGTGGTCCTTACCGCTCTGTCTTCTCCCAGGCTTATAGGCTGCCTTGGCCAAGGGGTTCTTGGCCCATTTGAGTGTGTCTCGTGTATACGTGGCCCCCTCCTCCCTCCAAAGGGAGAACTCAGCTGGGGTCCAGCCCTTTGGGAAAATTTGGCACATAAAGAGTCACACCCTGGGGCTCCTGGCTTCTCTCTAGTCCTCGAAGGGAAGTGGTCTATCCAGAAGAGCTGTGGGCGGGAACCAGAGTCTGGGGGACCAAGTCAGGGGGGCCGGGTAATTAGGCGTGTGGGGGGAGGGGCTTCTAGCACGACCTGTTTTGGCTGGGGAGCTCCGAGCACAGCCTGTGCTCAGCCCAGCCTCTTCGTCGCTGACGCTGGTCACTCCCTCATCTCTGGTCCTGCCTTTTCCTTTCCTTGTCATCTCTGCCTATGCTGCTGTTCTCTCCCAGGGGCCGGGGTGCCGGCACGGAGATTAGCGTCCCTTACCAACTCTGTGACCGTGGGCAAGTCCCTTGATGTCCCTGAGCCCCGGTCTTTTCATCTAAAAGCTTGGGGTCATATCTGAACTTTTGAGAAAGTTTTCCAAAGCTGAGACTTTAATTGCTTCCATTCTAATATTGTGGCAGCGGGGGATGTGGAGGCTTGTAGGAATAAGGCTGTGGACACTTGGCTTTACCAAGGCTGAGGCTTCCAGATTGTCAAGCTACTGGCTCTGGCCTGGCCCTGTCTGATACGTCAGCCACCAGCCACACGTGGCCACCGAACACCCGAAAGGTGGCCAGTCTAAATTGAGATACGTTGTAAGAGGCACACCGGCTTTCAGACTTGGGGCCAAAAGAATGTAAGGTATCTCATGCATCACTTATATGTTGGTTTTAAGTTGAAATATAAGATTTGGGATCTACTGGGGTAAATAAGACATATTGCTGAAATTAACTTCTCATTGTTTCACTTTGTTATCGTGGCTGCTAGAACATGTAAAACTACCTTTGGGGCTTGCCTTCGTGGCTCGCGTTCTAGTTCTATTGGTGGGCGCTTCTCTAGGCACATTCCTGCAGGATGAATGCTGTCCTCACACCCCAGCTGCCGGCCCGGCCTGCTGCTCTTGTGGTTATCACAGAGCCTATTTGCAGAGTGCCCAGCGCGGCCCCCACACGCTGTGATCAGAGCCCTTCGGACGGCTGTTGTCTGCGCTGTCTTCCCAGGGAGCCCCTGTCCTCTCTCTGTGTCCTGTGGGGGACTCTTGTAGCGCAGGGGGCGGGCTGGGGGGCCCCGCAGGGTCAGACACGGAACTCTCAGCTCATCCACGGGTCTGGCCGCTGTGCAGGTCCTGCAGAGCTACAGTAACATCGAAGAAGACTGTACCGTGTGTCCCTCCTGGTGCCTGACCGTCCGCGCACGAGGCCACAGCTATCGTGCCACCTTGGAGCACCACGTCCCTCAGTATTCCCTGCACGCCCCCAAGGTGAGCGCGGCCCCAGCGGCAGTGGGAGGTGGGACTGGGGAGCTTGGCTTCTACCTCGGTCCCATCTGCACTCTGCTGGCCTCGGATACATCCCAGCATCCTCCCAGGCCATCCCACCCTCCCCGCTGCCAGCCCCTCGGGCTCTGGGCCTGGAGGGCTCTCTCGTGGGCCAGTCTGGTGCTCAGATCCCTGGTCTTTCCTTGCTCCATCTGGAATGCTCCCCCACCGTGTTGCACTGAGGTTGAAGATTCTCTGGCTCCTTCATTTGTCTGTGCCTTGTTTACTGAGCACCTACTAGGGATCTGACCCCCTACCATGAGCCCCTAGCCTTGGAGATTGCCCAGCTTCTGTGGGTCACAGAGCTGGTCCCTCGGCTTCCTGAGTCGTCATTCCCAGGCCCCTTGGAGGCCCTGTCTGACCCGAGCAGCCAGATGACAGAAGGCTTAAAAGCATCAACCCTGAGCCTGACGGCCAAGTTCCAGTCCTGGCTTCTCCTTCGACGCCTCTTCCCAGCCTCCCTGACCTTTGTCATCCTTCCCATCCGTCTCCACTGCCCTCACGCCTCCTATTGCTGGAAAGGCACCCCTCTGGGGCCCTCTGCTGGGGTGATCCTCCCCCCTCCCCTCCAGCTACACTTCTGCTCTCCAATCCCCAACTGGCTTCACCCCCGAAACTCAGCTCAAGTCCCTCCCTGACTGCACGGGGCTCCCCTCCCTGACCCGCATCCCTTTCTCTTGGATGGTTCATCCCAGCAGTTTGTGGCCTTTACTGCTGTCCAGCTGATTCTGCGCCTGTGCCCCCCCCCCGCCCCCACCTCACACACGGGCACATCTGCCCCAGCTGGGCGGGCATCCCGTCAGCGATCTCAGGCCTTGTGCGATATGGCCGGCCTAGCTCTTAGCCTGCAGGTGACTGTACCCTACATGCTTCAGGAATGTTTGGAACCTGGGATTTCTGAGGCTTTCCCTTTCTCAAAGGAGGATGGGGCCATTGGTAAGAGAATCATCTAGAAGGGGCTGCTGATCCCAGAGCTTCTGGACCAGGATCTCTGAAAGTGAATTCTCCAGAGGATGATTGGAAGGCACCCTAAAATAAAAAACCTCCTTAACTTGGTGGAGGGGGTCTCAGACTTCTGTGTTTCCTGGGCCCACCTCGCTATGGCCACTCTGTCTCCCTGTCTGGAGGTCTCTGGAGGACAGAAGCATTTTTTGGTGCCAGGCTGTGGCTCCCATTCTCTGCCCGCAGGGGAGTGACTGGGGTGTGTGCGCTACCTTGGATCTCCTTGGAGACTGGCCCACCCAAGCCCACATAGACTTCCCTGACCCCCTGGGCGTCCAGGGACTATTGAGGGACGTGGTGCTCGTGTGCGGATCAGCGGGGTGGGGAAGGAGGAAGCGCGTAGATCTGAGCGTGGGTCCCTCTTGTCGCGCACCCTAGCTCTTTCCTGCAGTGTCCCCCGGCGAACCCTCCTACCGTACCCTGCTCTTGATCAACAAAGGCTCCATGATGTTGACCTTCAACTTGGCCCCCCAGAGCAGCTCAGACATCTCCCTGAGGCCCAGCTCGGGCCTCGTGGCCCCCAGGGCCCACCAGATCTTCCTCATCTGCACCTACCCCAAGGGCAACTCCTGGAAGCAACATCTGATCTACTTGCAGTTCAATTTTTGCCCCCAGTATCTCAAGGTAAAAGGCAGGGCTAGGGGACTGGGTCCTGAGGAGTGGGCCATAGTCTGGGGCTTCCCTTCTCAAAGCCACATTCGGGGGTTGGCCTCTAAAGCTCCCCTAAAGTAGTCAAGGGGCTGCTTCTCCCGCTCCCCAGGAAGTGCCATCACAGGGAGAAGACCCCTCAGCCCTTCTGTGAACAGTTCCCCCACCCTCAGGTCCCAGCATGTCCCCCTCAAGGTGTCTGGGACAAGAAAGGGGGTACAGAGGTCCCAAAGGAATGAGCAGGGGCAAAATAAAGTTCATATCTGCAGGTTGCAGAGGGAGGTTTGGGGCTGGGCCAGGGAAAGGGGCCAGGCTGGTGGGCCCGTATCTGGCCCATGAAATGATCGGTACCTTCTGTCTCGGTCCCTGGGTTCTTCTCAAGAACCATCTCTTGGGTCGGTCTCTACCTACTCTGCCTCAACAGAAGCTGCCCATGCCCAGGCTGGAGGGGGGCCTTTTGCCGCTCTCTCCTAGGGGGATAAGCTCTCCACCCATAGCCTCTGGGACATTTGGGGGCACTGGGGCAGCAGGGTGACATTGGGGCCCTGCCCTCCCTCCCCCGGCCCTAGGAGATAAGCATGCAGAGCCGAGAGGAGCCCGTGCAGCTGAAGCTGGACACCTCTAAGAGCGTGCTCTTCAAGCCCACCTGGGTGGGGTGCTCCTCCACCAGCCTCTTCACCTTCCGCAACCCCTCACGTCTGCCCCTGGAGTTTGAATGGAGGATTTCCCAGCCCTACCGAAAGATGCTGGCTGTCCAGCCTGTGCGGGGGCTTATCCAGCCCAGCGAGAACCTTGTGAGTGCCCTGCCCCACTGCTGGGGGCCCCATGCTCCATCTGCGTGCTCCCCTCCCCCCAGCCAAGGCACTCCCGGAGAGTCTACGTTGAGCTGGGGCGGGCCATCTCCAAAGAGATCCAGGGTCACCTTCGTTTTCACCATCATCTCTTACGCATGCCTCTCCCCGGGCCAGGCTCACAGTGTGTACCCTCCCAATTTAATCTATAATCACCTCCCCTGCCTTAGAAGCGGGTGAGATAGCTACAGTTGTCATAACCCCCATTTTACAAAGAAGACTTGAAACTTAGAGAAAGCCATTTACGAAGATGACAAATGAGGACATAGGAGAGCTGGCACTTGAAGCAGTTTCAAGGGGCGAGTCCACTCTCCATCCATGGTCCCCAAAGCTGCGAGATCGGTCCCCAAAGCTGCGAGATCGCTGGGGGGTGGTTTGGAGCAGCTGGATTTGGGGCCAAATGGTTGGGTATCATGAATGTGTGAGGAAGGGGAGTCCTTGAGGTCCCGGCGGCAGTCTGGAGGGGGGCACTGGCTGGGGCACAGACTAGCAGAGCCCCATTCCCTGGTCTAGGGCCGTATAGACGGGGAGTTGGGGAGGCCAACCTTGGGCCCCAAACCACCAGCACACGGTGTCTGGAGGAACCCAGGTAGTAGTCGGGGAGGCAAAAGGCCGCAGAAGCTCTGGAGTCGGCTTCCAGAGCTCACACTCCCACCCCACCAAGCCCCTTGCCAGCTGCGTGACCTGGGGCAAGTTACCCCACTTTTCTGTCTCCTGTGTCTCATCAGAAAATGAAGTACTAAATAATACCACTTACCTCATGGGGATAAAGGGTGGAGGGGCTGAAGGAGATAACATAATATCCAACGTGTGGAAAGTGCCCGGCGTAGGGTCAGCAGTCAGGGGTACCGTAGCTTGGTCCCCAGCAGTGGGACCCCCCCGTGGCCAGGAGTTTGGGCAGGGGGTTCTGGAGAGCCCCACGCAGGGGTGATCTCTGTGACCGCAGACGCTGACATGGACCTTCAGCCCTCTGGAGGAGACCAAGTACCTATTCCGAGTGGGGATATGGGTCTGGGAAGCCGGTCTGCCCCCAAACACCAGGCCCCCCACCACCACCCACTACATGCTCCGGCTGGTGGGCGTGGGCATCACCAGCAGCCTCTCCGTGAGTAGGAGAACCCAGGCAGGTGGGGCTGGGGAGCTGGGGGCCAGGGCGCAGGCGGGAGGGAAGGCCCCAGGGTGCCCGACTCCAAGAGGGCAGGGGATGGGAGCCGTCAGGCGCTCTGGCCCTGCACTGCCTTGGAGGTTCTCTGAGGCCAGGGGTGGGGAAGCCAGGGCTGTGGCTGGGGGACTCTGGCCCTCAGGTGAAGGAAAAGGAGCTGGAATTCGGGAACGTGCTGGTGAACAGCAAGCAGTCCCGGTTGCTGATGCTTCTGAACGATGGCAACTGCACCCTTCATTACCGCCTCTTCCTGGAGCAGTCCAGCCCTCAGATCGTGGACAGCAGGCTGCTCGGTACTCGGGCCCGGGCCGGGACAGGGGCCAGGGAGGCAGGCCATGAGGGACGATGGTTAACCGATCATGCTTTGGGGGAAGGCAGAGCAGGGCTTAAAACTTGGTGCTTCCAACTTTTAGATGTGTGGCATGGGGCAGGTGACTCTCTGAGCCTCAGCTGCTTCCTCTATAAAATGGGACTATTGCCGGCACCTGCCTCCCAGGGCTGCAGGGCAGAGCGAAGTGCTTAGTGGGTGCCGGTGACACAAAGACTGGTTTCATCCGTCTGGTCCGGGAAGAGGGACTCTGCTCCCTGTGTTCCTGCCTCTGGGCCTGCTCTCTAGCCAGTGCTCTGCTGGCCCAGGGGAGGGTATGCAGAAAGGAGCAGGAAGAGAGGCCGGGACTCTCTGGCCTGCACTGAGGGCCTCTTCTGCCCTTGACACCACCCGGGTCATCCCTGAGCAGCCTTGCAGCTGGACCGCACGGAGGGCAGCCTGCCGCCCCGGTCCCAGGACACCATCTGCCTGACCGCTTGTCCCCACCAGCGGTCCCAGTACTGCTGGAAGATCAGCTACACTCTCCTCTCCCAGAGAGGTACCGGGGCCACGTGGCAGGAAAGGGGGAGGACTGTGGGAGCGGGACCTGGGGTGGGCGGATGCCGGGGGTCCAGACAGAAAGTAGATGAGTGGCGGCTGGGGGATGGCGTTGGGGGAGGGCAGTGGGGAGTGACAGCTCTTTGGTAGCGGGCTTCTTTTTGGGGTGACGGAAAGGCTCTAAATTGGTTAGTGGAGACGGTGGCACAGCTCTGAAGATACAACAGACCTGGATTGCATGGGTTAAAAGGGTTAATTTCAAGGTATATAAATTCTATCTCCATAAAGCGGTTAGTGAGAGTCGGTTTGCAAACAAGTAATGGGCGCCCAGTGAACACGGCGATGCATGCAGAGTGTTTCGGACAATCCCTGACATGTAGAAAGTACCATACAAGGCTTGGCTCTTTTGGAAATGTCCCAGAGCCTGGGAGACATCTGCTGCTCCTGACAAGGGTCCTGGGCAGGTGGCCAGGGGTCCTACACACTCAGCCTGCATGCTGGGCCCCAGGGCATCGGGAAGGTGAGGCCACTCCTCGCGTCCACACCCCTCTCCCCTAGATAACAAGGCTGGGAAGAGGCAGGAGCTGTGTCGCGTCTTCCTGATGGCTGTGTACCCCTTGCTCTCCATCCTGGATGTCTGCCCCATGGGCAGCGCCGAGGGCATCACCCGGAAACACCTGTGGCGGCTCTTCTCCCTGGACATGCTCAATAGTTACTTGGAGCGTGACCCCACCCCCCAGGAGCTCACCTACGAGGTGCCCACCCGGCACAGGTGAGGTGGGCCCGGGGCAGGGGCAGGGCCTATCTGGGGGTGTTCTTGGAGCTTTCTGCCCACAAGCCCCCGGCACCAGGACCTGTCCATGGAGTGGTTCCCCAGCTCCCCCCAAATTCTTGGAGAAGTCAGGAATCGGTTCAAGGTCCCAAGTGTTAGCCCACCCCAGCCCCTAAGTCCCAGATTCTCCAATTCCCGCCTGCAGGAAGATGATTGCCCAGCCAGCCAGCCGCCCAGATGGGAGGGGGGCATACTGTCCCCGTCTGTCTTTGGGTCTGATTCTCTGCTTCACACAGCACAAGCCAGATCCCCGCCGTCTTCACCCATCTGAAGCTTGACTTCAACTTCGGGGCAGCACCGATAGAGGCCCCACCCTCAGTGGTGCTCCTGGCCCTGAAGAACCGCGGAGTGGTGTCCCTGGACTGGTATGGCGGGCTGGGGGGCGGCTGCTGGGGGGGCCCGGGAGGCACGTGCTGGAGGCCGTCTTTGACTTGGGGGGTACCTGGCTGCCGGTGCCTGTGAGAAGTGAATCTCCTCCATGATGGGGTGGGGATGCCAGCGTGGGACTGGGGATCACCCTTCAGCACTCCAAACCTGTCACCCGTCACTGCCCGAGACATGGCCACAGGCTCAAGGGTAGGGGAGACTGATGGAGACCGGCATGGTCATCCTAAGAGCTTAATGAGTGAGAAGTATCCTTTGGGCTCCTGCTGTGTGCCCGGTACCAATTTACGAGCCTCTTCTCCTCCAAGCCTCACACTAACCGCAGGGAAGAAAAAAAAATCCTCCTCTGCTGACTCTTTTGCAGATGGAGCCTAAGGCCACTCAGCCATTAGCATGCAGAGCCGGGTTCAAAGCCAGATGGGTACCGGTTAGACCGCAGGAAGGCTTCAGAGTTCCCCCGTGTACCAGGCACTGTGCTAGGCACAGCGAGCTTCAGTCCGGGGAGGCCAGGCCTGTATGGGGCTGCGTGAAGATCTCTGCTGGGGAAGGACCGGCTCACTACTGAGCCGGTGTCGGGGAGGAAGATGTGGCTGAGCGGAGAAACGGGGGCTGCGGGAAGGCTGGAGGCTGGCCGCGGGCTGCCCCTCTCCGATCATAGGGGCCCAGGCCTGGAGCCCTGAGCCTGCCAAGCTCGGCCCTTCCTGTGCTTGACTTTCCTCCCGTCGGGGCCCAAACTTGTGCCTGGTAAACATCCTGTTTCCATGCCAGAGCCTTTTCTAGTTCTTCCTCCCCGCCTCTGCCACGCGTCTCGACTTCCTAGTAAATTTCCTTTTGATGACTTCTAACTTTTCTTGTCTAAACGGAGGTGAGAGAGAAGTGTACCGTTGGGGTCAGGCTTGGGAGAGAAAGCCAGGGGCACAGCGGGGGCCGGGGTGGGGTGAGGTGAGGGGTGCTTCTGTGATCTCAGGAACCTTCCTACCTGAGCAGAGTCTTGGGGTGTGTGGGGGCAAAGCTGGGGCGGGGGGGAAGCAACTGGGGAGGCCCGGTCCTGACTGAGGAGGGCCAGGACTACGAGTAGCAGGAGGGCCCTGATGACTTGAGGAAGCTTGGCAGGCGGGGCTGCTGGCCGGGCGAGGAAGGCCCGGGGCCCCCTGGAGCTCCGGGTTCGCCATTCGCTCGGGCTACTGGTGTGGCCAGGAGCCAGGCGCTACAGGAGAAGCGGCGTTAGTCCATCCTGGCGCGGAGCAGGGTATTTTGGTGGACTGTGCACGCAAGTGTGTTTGTGTAGGAGCAAGCCAGCTCACACTCTCTGTGGAGAGAGTCCAGGTGGCTGGAAACCGAGGTGGGAGGAAACCCAGGCGCGGTGCCCACTGAGCTGAGCCCATCCATCGGGAGATCATCTGAGGTTCAGGAAGGCAGTCCGTGCTTCCTCCAGGAGTCCAAGCACAGCAAACTTTCCTTGGAAGGCTTGACTCTACTAGGTTTTCGGTGGTGTTGTGTTTCCTTTCAATTTCTTAGAAGGCTATTTTTGAAAATTCTAGCTGGTCTCTGCTGAGCTCATAAAGAACAGACTGAAGGTTTTATTCCTGCCGGGACCAGTAAGAGACGGGGAGTGTGGACTTGCTCTGGAGAAAGCAGCAGGCGGGACAAGTGAGAACCCCAAGTGCGAGGGGGGCATCAGAGGGAAGAGGAGCCTAGAGCGGCCCTCCCGCTCCCTCCGGGGCTTCTCCCCCATGCCTTTGCTCTGGCCCAGGGAGGCGGAGGGCCTTACCAACATCAGAGACCCAGGTTTACACCTCCTGGTCCCTCGTGCACTCGTTAAGTCTTGGCTAAATGTTTACTGGGGTTTCTAGGCCTGGGCTTCCGACGTGGCCCTCAGAATTGAGGTGCCGACGGGTCCAAGCCTGGCCCTCCGGGTGCTGCAGGGCTCTGGGGCAGGGTGATGTGGGCTGATGTGAGCAAGGCCGCAGCTTAGAGAGGCTGCAATGAACCTTCCAGACAGGGGCACCTGGGGGGCTCAGTCGGTTAAGCATCTGCCTTCGGCTCCGATGCTGATCCTAGGGTCCTGGGATCAAGTCCTGAGTTGGGTTCCCTGCTGCCTGCTCCTCCCCCTGCTTGTGTGCGTGCTTTCTCTCTGTCTCTCTCTGACAAAGAAATAAAACTTTATAAGAAAAAAAAAAAGAAGAACCTTCTAAACAGAGGGCCTGGTATGTACATGGGTAAGAGAGAAGGGCTCTGCCTGCCTGGAGTGTTGATAGAGAAGGAGGAAGGGGTCCCGGATGTGACTTGGGAGGTGGACAAAGGCCTCGGCATTGGGACCTTTCTCCTAAGAGTTTGGACTTCTTCCTGAGGGCATGGTGGCAATGTAAGTGGGACAGGGGATGGAGACACAATCTACCTTCGAGGCCTGCCACTCTGGCCGAGGGTGCAGGGTGCAGGGAGAGAAATAGACTAGAAGCCTGAGGCAGGGGACCAGGCAAGGGGGCCCACACCAGAGGACTGGCAGGGAAAAGGGGGTCAGGATTATTTGGAGGGGGACTGCGCGAGGGCAGCGAGGGAAACAGAGATGCCAAAACTATCCAGATAACCCCAAAGTAGCAAGACCTCCAGTTTTGCTGCTGATCGGTATCCCCCGGATAAATGACGAAAGTAGTTTATTCACCTGTCAAAAGACACAAAGGCGATGGAAGAGAGAAGCAAGCAACTCCCCAGCTCCCGCCGCGTGTCCTCTCCGCTGCGGTGATCGAGGGTTTGCGGGGGGCTCCCGTCCTCAGCCCTTGTACCATCCACATGCGAACACAGCCCAGGGGTTATTCTGTTTCCCTCGAATTTTTTTTTTTTTTTTTACAGTATTGGTACAATGCCGCACATACTGCTTTCTGTTAGAACATTAACATTTCCACGCAGCGTCATGCCCGTAACCTTCCCTTCAGATCAATATAGATCAGTGCATAAAACTCTTCAACTCTTTTTTAAAAGATTTTTTTATTCATTTGAGACAGAGAGAGAGAGAGAGAGAGAGAGCGTGCATGCAAAAGAGAGAACATGAACAGGGACAAGGGGAGGATCAGAGGGAGAAGCAGGCTCCCCGCTGAGCAGGGAGCCCGATGCGGGGCTCGATCCCAGGACCCTGCGATCGTGACCTGAGCCCAAGGTAGACACTTAACCCACTGAGCCAGCCAGGCGCCTCTTAACTCTTTCTTTGTAATACTTGGCATAATATTCCGTGATATGAATGGCCCTGAAGTTATCAAACTCCTCCTGTATTAGACGGCATTCGTTGTTCCCAATACATTTTCCCCCACTACAAAGAAAGTTGCAATAAACATCCGTGTGTGTGTGTGTGTGTGTGTGTTTCCTTGCACGTGTGTGAGCATGAGCTTATTTATTCATTCCTGCAGGTTAGTTCCCCAGGAGAGAATCCCTGAGTCAAAGGGCGTGTGCAGTTTTTATTCTAGTAGATGCTGTCAAAATTCCCACGGTGGAAGGTAGTAGCCGTGCCTTCTCTCCTTTCCTGTTTGAGGGTGCCTGTTCTTTCTAAACTTCCCAGTATTGAGTGGAACTGTTAATCACGTTTCTGATGTGAGACTATTTAAGACAGATTTGAGGGGGTCGTGGTTTGCGATTTCCTGGACTCTGTGTTGAGCATTTCCCCTTTTGGCTGCTACCCATTCGAGCCGTCTGCCCAGTTTGAGGGCAGTTCTCTGCCATGTCTCTTCGAGCGAAGGGGTCCTCCTTTTCGGATCGTAACCTGGGGACCAGCTAGAGGGCAGTATCTACTTTCCCACAACGGGAGGCATTTGGGGGGCATTAATTCTATGCCCGGACTTGCTCCAGATTCGAGAACACCAGCCCTGCTGGGGCATCTGTTCTCTGTCCCACACTCACGCTGGCCTAGACACCTTCCCTCTGGGGGGGCGGGGCTGGCAGGTGCTGCTGGCCTTTTTAGGTGCTTCAAATGGCCCTTCCTAAGAGCTTTGTCACACAACCACTTCCCTGGGCTTAGTGGTTAGCTAGCTCAAAGTTACCCACATACACAGGCAGTCCCCCTCGACCCCCATCCCCCACAATGGAAGCCCCAGTCTCCACTTTCCACTCCGTCACCAAGGACCTGCTGCCGTTCCGGGTTTGGGTTTGGGGTCCTTACGAAGTGAGAATCCGCTGTAGCCGTGTTTGCTCAGCCGTGAGTGGGGCAGCTTGCCAAATCGGGAGGAGGGAGGAGGGGAGGCCTCCTAGGAGGCCTCCATCCACCCTGCCTGCTGCTCAGAGCTCCGGCCTCTCTGTTCTAAAAGGCTTGCACCCCTCTTCCAGGGCCTTCCTCTTTCCACGTGACCAGCAGATCGACCTGGAGCTGTGGGCACAGCAAGCAGAGTTTGACGCCACCGAGCTTCACCACATGCGTGTGCAGGACAACTGCGTGTTCTCCGTCAGCCCCAAGGCTGGGAGCCTGAGTCCCGGCCAGGAGCAGGTGTTGGAACTCAAATACAGGTGCTCCGCCCACACTTCCGGTCCTGGAGACCCGCCCCCGCCCCTTTCCCTGTGCTCCCGGAGTGGCTTCTCCTTGGACTCTGTGACTCCAGGGTACCCTAAGTGCCCGCCTCCAGGGGAGGACCCCATCCACCCACTTGGTGGGGAAGTTTCATGTCAGGGGGTTCCTTCCACACGTTCCCAGGGGCCGGCCGCCTCAAAGCTACTTTGCTCTCCTGCTGGTACCGGGGCTCTGTAACTTCAGCCCAGACCTGTCTCCTCCCTTCCAGCCACGTGTTTGTCGGCACTGATCGCCTCCCAGTGCTCTTCAAGGTGTCCCATGGCCGGGAG
Source organism: Nasua narica (assembly GCA_028533885.1). Taxonomy (NCBI): domain Eukaryota; kingdom Metazoa; phylum Chordata; class Mammalia; order Carnivora; family Procyonidae; genus Nasua; species Nasua narica. The sequence goes on along the minus strand of CM052810.1, from coordinate 158,192,506 downwards.
ATCCTGGTGAGACCCCAGACCTCATCCTGTCCTGGACACCCGAGAGAGGAGCAGGGAACTGTGCCCCCTGGGGAGCTAGGGTCCAGATCTTTCTGGGGGTGCTTCCGTTCCTCCCAGGGAAGGATGCTACTCATGGGCTTTCTATTTCCAGCTAAACTTCATAGGCGTGACAGTGAAGCTGGAGCAAAAGTACGTGCACTTCACTTCCACTAGCCACCAGTTTGTCCCTGTCCCCATCGGCGACACACTGCCCCCAAGGCAGGTGAGTGGTCTACATTGTCCCAGTTACCAAGAAGCCTAAGCACTGGGTCTCTGTGTATCTGCATCAGCCCTTTACAGGGTGACAAAGACCTTACCCTCCAAAAGTCCTCACTCTAAGAGGTGGGGCTACGAGTCAATCCCTGAGTTTGGGCAACTGGGAGCGATCCAAGGCGAGAGGCTTCATCTTCCTGGTGCCTGGTGCTAAGCCCTTTGCCAGGCCTCATTCCCTTGTTCTCATGCAAAAGCAGGGGGTTCTCTCCTCTAGCACGGGATTCTTTGACCATGAATCACACTAATGTATAAGCACACACACACATATACTTAAAGCACCACAAATCAGTATGTACACTACTACATGCAAAGCGTTCTGATGTTTTCCCTTTTTACTTTATTTTGTTCCACCTGCTAAATTGCTTTCATGACCTGCTCACTAATAGGTCTCAGCCCCAGGTTGAAAATCGCTACTCCAGGAATGACATTTTTCTGGAGTGTGAAAAACTGGACAATTTTCGTTATCACATAGAGGGAATTGGGTTCCTTTGCTCTGAAAATGTACACTGGAAATCTCCTAGAGGGGGACATAGTATTTTCCCCAACATGTCATGGCTGTGAAATTTCTAACCATTTAGAAGAGATTTCTAACCATTTCGAACCTTGTATTTCTGAGCAGAGGCCTCTGGTCATCTGGCCTAGAGTCAGGGGAATGGGCTTTCTGGACCTGAAGGGTGGGACCCCTAGCCCTGAACTTTGTATGCACTCCCTACACTACCCTCCACCCTACTGGCTTCCTAGAAGCCTCCCCCCTGCCTCCCCCACAAGACTGAAGAGGCCCAGGTCCTTGAAAAGGAAGGTAAAGAAAGACTCAGGGCCCCCTAGAGAGCTTTCCTGAGAGACTAGACCACTTCCCTGTGGTCCTGAACATAGACAATGGAAAATGCCCCCAGATTTAGAGCCAAGACACCCAACTGTGCCTCCAACCAATCTCCCGAGAACTGTGGCCAAGCTTCCTCTTTCATTCATGAGACGATGACAGACGGTGGCCTGGACCCATAAGAGGACAGCAGAAGTATAAGTGAACAGATTTAATTTACATTTTGGAGGCAGGACCATTGGGACTTGCTGGGGCCAGATTGGGATAGTGGGAGAAAGGGAGGGATCGAGATGTATTGAATTCCTAGTTTGAGCATTTACTGAAAGGAGGTGCACTGGGGGTGGGGGTGTAGAAATAGGCTTTCTAGTGAAGAGTTTGGTTTTTAGCAAATTTGAGATGTCTATGAGATAATCAGTGGCTGGTGAGGGGGCAGGGAGGGCTTGTGAAGCAGAAATGGGATACCAGGTCTGAAGCTTAGAGGTGGCCCAGGCTAGAGAAATAAAATCAGCTTATTCAGGAGTGAGTACTGGGAAAGATGAGGGGACAAAACCTAGATCCAGACAACTGTCTGCTCTCTCTGGCTTCCATTTTCCTGTCCTAAAATGAAGGATTGGACCAGAAGATCTTGGGTTTCTTCCAGAACATTCTGTGATTCCCACACTTTGGAGTTAGCCTTGGGGAACATCATAGCTTCCTTCCCCTCCCTCATCTGCCTTTAAGCAGGACCGCCTCTGAGGGCAGATGTGGAAAGTGGCAACCTCCCTGACGAATAGAACGAGAGCCTAGAAGAAGCTGAAGGGTGTGGAGGGTGCATGCATAGACACTTCTGTAGATCCCCACGCTAGAGACACAAGCGTTAGTGTCACCTTATGCCTTGACAAAGGTACATTAATAGCAAATAAGGATTACAGATTATCCTAAAATATCCCAGACAGAAAATACAGTTACATTCTTCTTGGATGATCAGATCATAATGGAAATCAGAGGTAGTTAGGGGGCTCTGGGGCTGTACGGGTGACATCTTGGAGATCAGCCTGTCCTCCCACTGTGAACACAGAATCCCAGGCTCTCTGAGTTACAAGCCCTGATCTGGTGTGAAGAACTCATTATTCCTGCCCCCCTTGCAGATTTATGAGCTATATAATGGCAGCTCGGTGCCTGTGACCTACGAGATCCAGACCGACATCCTGTCGCAGGTTCAGGAAAAAAATTTTGATCACCCCATCTTCTGCTGCCTCAACCCCCAAGGGGAAATCCAGCCAGGCACAACTGCTCAGGTCTTGTGGATCTTTTCCCCTATTGAGGCCAAGACCTACACGGTGAGCTGCAGGCTGGGCTGATGAAGGGAGGAGGTTGGTGTTGGCCTCCTCAGCAAGCCTTGCTCTGACCAGTCCCTTCCCCACCCTCCTAACTTCCTAGGTGGATGTGCCCATACATATCCTGGAATGGAACTCAGCCATCATCCGCTTCCAGGGAGTGGGCTATGACCCCCATGTCATGGGGGACACAGCCCCATTCCACAACATCTCCTCTTGGGACCACAACTCCATACATTCTAGGCTGATGGTTCCTGGACAGGTAGGGGGAAGGGAGGTAGGAAGTCCTGAGGCCGAGGAGGAGCCTGAGGGCTCCCCCTGGCCAGGGCAGAGGGAAGCTGGGAAGGAAATGCAATAGAGGTGATAAGGGAGGGATGCAGAGATAAAGCCTGGAACCAGCCCTCACGGAGATCCAGCAGGCAGCTCTGGCTCCATGAGAGGCTTACCCTGCCACCTAGTGCCCATAGGTGTTCCTGCTCAAGTCACTCTGGGCTTTGGGATGGGGATTTTGGAAGGGGTAGAAGGAAGCTTTCCCATTTTAGGGCTGTAAAATATTATCTTCATACAAAACAGTCCCTCTCTGGACCTAGATGGATTTTGCCATAAGTTATCTAGGGTTAATAACCCCATCTTTAGTTCAAACACACCCCACTGTAGGGATATCTGATCCATTCATTCATCTACCCATCCATCCATCTCCTCTCATTGGCCCACATGCCCATTTATTCATCTATGCATCCGTCCACCCACCCACTTCTCCATCCACCCTTCCATACAGCCAACCAGTCACTACACACCTATACATTGTCCTGTCCTGTCCACTCTTACCCTCTCTGAACTCTAACTGCATGATGAGCACTATGGAGGTCCTGAGGACACAAAGAAGAGCCAAAGTCCCACCATGCAAACATTCCGCGTCTGGCCAGAGAGAAACTGCCCCTTCCGTGTGGCCTCAGTCTTTCCAGACCCCTTCTGTTTTGTTCCCATTGAAGATGCCAACTGCTGATCCCGCTCCCCATTAATTTATAATCATTCTTCAGGAATTCAAATAATGTTGGCTTTAGTTTTGTCTTCTCTAAGCAAATTCTGATTTCTCAGCCCTCCCAAGCCTATTTCAATGGTCAAAAGCGTAAGCTTAGAGTGAGACTGTCCGGATTTATCCCCACTGTGCCTATAAGGAAAAATTCTTTGGAAAAATTATTTATGCTCTCTGAACCTTAGCAGCACATCCGTAAAGTGGGGATGACAATAATACATGTATCACAGGGGCCTGGTGAGGATCAAATGCGTGTGAACTGCCTACCATGATGCCTGCCGAAGGCACTCAATAACTGGGAATGGTTGCTGTGGTTGTGATTTCCTCATCTCCCAAAAGGTGTGGCTGTTGTGTTGTCTCCACCAACAGAATGCCTTCCTGTCCCAGTCCCATATCTCCCTGGGAAACATTCCTGTGCAGAGCAAGTGCAGCCGCCTGCTGTTCCTCAACAACATCTCCAAGAGTGAGACAATTGTCTTTGAGTGGCAGCTGAAGCCTCTAGAGTTTGGGGAGGTGAGAGTCCCCTATTTCTGCAGAATCAGAACCTCTAGCAGGACTCCAGGCCCACCTCATTCCACCCCATCCTATTCCATCTTATCTCATCTTACCCTATCCCACCCCAGGTCATCCCATCCCTCTCCATCCCATCCCACCCCAGGTCATCCCATCCCACCCCATCCCATTAAATCCCACTCCATCTTATCCCACTCTATCCCACCCCACCCCATCCTATCCCATCTTGTCCTATCTTGCCTCGTCTAACCCCACCCCACACCATCCTACTCCATCCCCTCCCAACCCCATCTTATCCCATCCCACCCATCTCGTCTGTCCCACCCCACCCTATCCCACCCCACTCGACCCTACACCTCCCATCCCGACCCATCCCATTCCACTGAATCTCACCCCATCCTGTCCCATCTTGTCCTATCTAAATGAATCTAACCCCACCCCATCCCATCCCATCCCACCCCATCCTACCCACCCCATTTCATCCCACTCTATCCCTGTGAAGCTCCAGAGACCCCTTCCCCCAAACAAACAGGTGTCTGTGAGTCCCATGACAGGGAAGGTGGCTCCTGAAGAGACCATCCCCTTTGTGGTGACCCTGAAGGCCTCAGTGCATGCCAGCTTCTACAGCATGGACCTGGTATGCAAGGTAGGACCACCAGAAAGAAGCCAGGATGGAGCATAGCTCCCAGAACTGGGGTTGGGGGGTAGCTATGAGATCCCCAGACCTTCACAGGATGGCAGGGGCTAGCCTCTGGAAGAGTAGGGGGTCCACAGCACACAGGTCCTCCAGACCTTGGCCTTCTCCCTCCTTGTCCTGGGCTATAGGTATACCGACAGAAACTCTTGGATCAGTACCATAAGGAGCTACAGGAGTGGAAGGATGAGGAACTACGGCAGGAAGTGGAGTTCACCATCACAGATAGGAAAGAGAAGGTGAATGGGCCTCGAACACCACAGATCTTTCTGATCGGCCTTACCAGAGGGGACAGAGGTGGGGGTGTGAGGTGGTCCTACATGCAAAACTGGCCAGCCTGTCCTAGATTAGCTTGCTTCCATTACACCAAGCATAGCATCACCCCAAGAGACTCTCTTCTGGACACAGAAGACTGGCTGACCATTCTTGGCCTCGTGTAGCCAGTGTTTAATGGGGGCCTGCTAAGCACTGGGCACTGGGGAGCCAAGGGAGGCAAGACAGCTCACCTTCTGATGGAAGATGGTATAGGACAGAGGTTTTGGGGAAAGCTTCAGAGCTTTCAGGGAAAGCTCTGAAGATAAGTTGCCCAGTTTTGATTCTTGGCTTTGAGGATTTCTAGTTCTGGGATCTTGGCCAAGATACTTAACATCTCAGTTCCCTCAACTATAAAATAAGGATAATGTGACGCCTGGGATTGACTTCAAAATAATCCAGGAGTGCCTGATGGTGCAGTCGGGGAAGGGTCCGACTCTTGATTTCGGCTTAGGTCATGATCTCGGAGTCATGGGACTGAGGTCAGGCTCTGCCCTCAGCGGGGAGTGGGCTTGAGATTCTCCCTCCCTCTGCTTCTGCCCCTTCCCCCTGCTCACTGGAGAGCGCGAGAGTGCGTGTGCATGCATCTGTGTATAAATACATAGATCTTAAAAATAATAATAATCCAGAAGTGGGGCACAGAGGAGACAAGACTTGCCATGACCTGCTGATTATTGAATCTGGGTGGTGAGTAACAGAGGACTCCTGGTACATTCTCTCTACTTTCCTATACATTTGGAATTTTCCACATTAAGAAGGTTAAAAATAAAAGTTTAAAAAATATTTTGGATGCAAGTAAAATAGTGGCTGCTTCACAGCACTGTTGTGAGCATTGAATGAGTTAAAGCATGTGAAGTGCCTACAACAGTGCCTGGCCCCCAGTACACACGCACTAAGCAGGCTATTTCTATCTGTAGGGGAGCCAGAGAGTAAAGGTGAGACAAAACAGCCTTCATGGTTCCTCCTCCAGTTTCCCAGTGTCCCTGTGCTGCCATTCTTGCACCTTGCTCACCTCTGCCCTCACCACACTCAGCCCACAGGGAGGCTCTGTTCCTCTCTGCAGCTCTGGCCCAACTATAAATGCAAGTCATGTCTGGAGGGTGTGGGAGAAGAGATTTCTGAATTAAATCTTAATAAAGGAGAGAATTTCCTTATCGCACTGAACTGCAAAGCTCCAAGGCACAAGGACGAGCACCCTTGGTACAGTCTGCTTATATTTGGTGGCGTCTCCTCTTCTTTCCTTCAGTTGGGTGATCTGATTTTCCTTGTCTGCAGGCAGCACTTCCCAAAGAAGATCCTAGAAGGGGGTGTGGCTGGGAGTTGGGGGAGATCAAGAGGGCAGCAGGTCCTGGCATTGGTTGCCAGCGCCCCCCCCACACACACACACACTGTGGGTTGGCAGAAAGGGTAAGAAGAGGGGAGTCCCTCCAGGCTTCTTATGTCCTAAACATGGGTCTCTTTGCTTCCATAGAGAGGAGACTACTGTAGAGCCTGTGAACCTAAGCGGAAGTACAAGGTAAGCTCATATGCCCCATCTCCTTGGGATAAACTGAGCGGTCCTTGCTTGCTCCCAGAGATACCTCCAATTGCTGGTCCAGCCTCCTGGAAGGGAGGGACCAAAGTGCCAATGGGTGGGATCACACTCTGATTTGTCTCCAAAGGCCTGGTTGGGGGGCTAGGGACCAATCAGTGAGGGAGTGACCCCTGTCATCCACGTCTTCCCCTTTCCAAAAGACGCTGCCCCCCATCAAGAATCAGCAGCCTCTCAACAGGCCTGTCAGCTGGAACCTTCGGATCCCAAAGAAGAAGATAATCTGGCCCCGTCCCCAGCTGCCTTCCCCGGGCATGCTGTGCTTGGGCCTCACAGCCCGTGCTCATGCCACCGACTACTTCTTGGCCAACTTCTCTGACTTTCCCCAGCACTTCCTGTACCGGTGAACTCTCGGGGAGGGAGGGAGTCTCTGTCCCCTGGGGAACCCACCTAGGCTTCCTGCCCTCCCTCCTACCTTCCCTTTCCAACTTGGAGCCTCTCCAGGTCCTGTACTGACCCTGAGGTTTGGGCTTTGGTCCCCGAATGCCGTAGCACGACATTTGGTCCGAGGCAGGGGGGCTGTCCCAAGCTCATCTATGTTCTCATGATTGCATCACCACTGCCACTGCTCGTGACCCCACCTCCAGCCTGGCAGCTTTCCCAGGCCACTCAGAATGTCATGGTCTGCTCCAGGGAGCTGCCAAAGAGGAAATACCCCAAGGAGGAAAAGTTGGGAGCTTCTGAGGAAAAAGCCCCAAACAAGTGGGCCCCCATCTCCAAGCAGGAGAAGCAGCTTCTGATTGACTGTCTCACCACCATCATCAGGTGACCCCCCAAGACCCTCATCATTCCCATCATCTCACCAGCTTAGCCAGCCAGCCAGCTCTGTGTCCACCCATGGCCCCTGATCCCAGCCCTTCCTTTCCTGAAAAAATAGAACTTCCTCATAAGATCCTTCCACTGGTGGCTCCAGACCCTGCAGGATGGGGCAGCTCTAATGGAGCTTGCTAGAAGGATCCTCAGGGCTGGATCCTGAGTTCTGTCCTGTCTAAGGTCTGAACCAGTTTACTGTCTCCCCAGGGCTCCTGTCCCTTATCTGCTTAACTCTGACCACCTGGCTCTGCCTCTAAGAACCCAGGGAGCCCAGAGATGCCTTCCTCCAAAGCAGGGGTGGGCAGGGCAACTGACTAAGGGCTGGTCTCCCCCATCAAGCACCCATTTGTAGACACAGAAGTCAGGAACTGCCCCTCAAGGCCCTCTGAGGCCAGAGCCCCACGGGGGGCGGTGTGAAAATCCCCCCTTGCAAGCCCTCTCAGCGAGGCCCTCCTCCTCCTCCCTTCCACGCAGGGGTCTGCTAGAAGACAAGATCTTCCATGAGGCCGTGGACCAAAGCCTGGTGGAGAAGATGCCTTACTTCTGCCAGTTCCGGAATGAGCAGTCAGCCAAGATCACGGCCCAGAACAACACCTTGCAGTTAGCACCAGTCCTGTCTCCATCCTCCAGCAGCTGGGAGGCCAGCAGAGACAAGGAGTCCGAGGAGGACAAACTGAGGCAGGACAAGAAAGTGGGGGAAGAGGAGAAGAGCGGAGAGGAAGAGGAGGAGCTGGAAGAGGAAGAGGAGGAAGAGGAGGAGATGGAGGAGGAGGAGGAGGAGGAGGAGGAGGAGGGGGAGAAGGAAGAGAAGTTGCCCTGGACGGGGACTGAGCCCAACCTGCAGCCCACGTCCCAGGAGTCCCTGAAATGGCGGTGGCAGCAGCAGCTGAAGGTCATGGTGAAGGAAGAGCAAGAGCAGGATGAGAAGGAGACGATCAGCTGGTGAGCGGTCAGACCGGGCTGAGGGTTCGCAGGGCAGGGGTTTGCAGAAGGATCCCAGGAGGCCATGGTGCACCGGGGGCCAGCCTCTGGGTGCAAGACTCTTCCCAGCTCAGCATTCAGTGACATCCCGCCGGTAGCTTAGGGCCTTCAGCGAGGTATTTACAGAATGGCGATCTGAGCTTTAGTTTTTCCCTCCCAGACCCAGCTGTCACCATTTTCTAGCACACCACTTCCGGGGGGTATTTCCGTGCTTTCCTAGAGCCAGGAGAGAAGTGCCAGTTCTTCCTGAAGGGCCTTTGCCTGGGGCTGCTCTGTGGCCTTTCCTGTCTTAGGCCCCACCCAGTCCCTTGGGCTCCCTCTCACAGCTTAATGGCTCTCCCCAGACGTGGCGCTGAGATGGGACCGACAATTGCCGGGGTTGCCAGCCCACCACTTGTTACAGGGGCAGGAGGCCGGACGTTTGGCAACTTGGCCCCTTTAAGCCATAGTTTGAGCGTCTGTCAAGTCGGAACAAGGATGCCTTATAGTGCTGGGCGGGCGGGGAATGGAATGAGAATCCACGTAGACTTAGGGAAATAGCTTACAGCACGGAAGATGCCCGCCGAGAACGCGAGCGCCGTCGATGGCGATGCTGACACCCCCGTCCTGCCCCCGCCCCACCCCACCCCGCAGGCTCCCGGCGTTCGCCAACCTGCAGGAGGCGCTGCTGGAGAACATGATCCAGAACATCCTGGTGGAGGCGAGCCGCGGGGAGGTGGTGCTCACCTCGCGACCACGCGTCATCGCGCTGCCGCCGCTCAGCCTTTCCAGGTGGGGGCGCCCACCGCGCCGGAGGGGCGCGAGGGGCGGCAGGGGCGGGCAGGCTCGGCCCGAAGCCTCTCTCCAACCTCTCTCTGGGGCTTTGTCTTCCAGGATTGAGACTCCCGACTTGCTTTCGGCGGCACCCCTCAGGCTGCAGCAGGCCGAGGTGACCCGCCTGGTGGTGCCGCCCCCTACCGACTCTTTGAGGATGTCACAGCCCAGCCCCTCCGACTTGCTGCCCTCAGTGCCCCCTTCTCCACTGCCAGGCCACTAAAGCATCTAGCCTTCTGTATCTGCCTTGACTTTATTTCCCCGACGCAGGAGGAATTCTCGAGGGCGCTCTGGGAGGGACGGATGGTTGGAGCGGCCGAGGTGGACTGCAGCGACCCGTTGCAGACTTGGGTGCTGGGAGGTTGCTTTTCTCCGCTCCGCAGCGCAGCTGGGCCAGAGTTCTGGCCGCTCGCTGCCGGGTGCTGGACGCTGTTTGGCCAGTGGAGGGCGCTTCGGGCGGGGCCTAACTGGCCTTTGCCCCAGCATTGCCAGGCGGACAGGAACTGAGTGCCTGGCCTTATCCGTGCCGCAGGTGGCCACCCCTCCCCTTTCCCCGTTGCTCCTGCTCCCGGGCTCAGTCCCTCCACCGCCGGCCTTTTCTCAGCATCTGTCTGGCTCACGGGACTGTGCTAAGAGGTTGAGAAGGAAGGGAAACCGAGATACGTCGCGGAGAGCTAACAGCTACACTCTGGGACGCGGGTGGAGGTCACAGCTAGACAGTGGGCCACAGGTCCTACTAAGCGACTCCCATCGTGAATCTGAATCCCCAGCCCAGGTGATGTCCCGCCCCCGCCCCCAGGATACCCGCCTCCCGCTCCCCCTAACCTCCTCCAGGCAGCCTCTGTCCTCAGCTCCTCCCCCGCTTCCTCCAGGCAGGTGGGTGGAAAAGTGACATCTGGTGTTGTTCCAGAGGCGCCCAGGTCCCCGGCACCCCCCCTTCCACCCCCGCGGCCAAGGCCTCGGAAGAACTCCGGCCCCCGAGCCCAGGCGGGGGCGGGGAGGGGGTGGGGGCGCTCCGCCTCCTCTGAGTCAATATTTGCTCCAAGCAAACGGGCGCCCGGACAGGTGTGAGCGTGTGTGTGTGTGTGTGTGTGTGTGTGTGTGTGTGTGTGCGCGCGCGTGGAGGGGCGGGGACTGAACAGGCCGTATAAGAGCGCGCTGAGCCCAGGCTCCCGCACAAGCTCCGGGGAGTGGGCTGGGGACCAAGCCAAGCAGGGCCCGGCCAGGTGAAGGGTGGCCAGGAAGGGAGGGGCGGGTCAGGTGCGCACTTGCGGTGGCCTCCTCGGCCGGCGACGTGTCAGCCGCAGATGCGCGCAGGTGAGGGCGGCGGCCAGCAGCGCGCCGTGTGGCACTGCGCTCACAGAAGACCAGGACCGGGAGATCGCCCAGGGCCACAGCCTGGCCCCCGGCCTTCCGCTCCCGCCCCGCGACGAGCCCCTCGCACAAACCGGACCTGAGCGTTTTGTTCGTTCGGCTCGCGTGAGGCAGGGGTGGCCTCTCAGCACCCGCCCGGGGGCCGGGCTCGACCGCCACGCAGGCACCTGCCGCCGCTGCCGCCGCTGCCGCCATACGGGTCGGAGAGGCCGAGCGCCGCTCCCAGGGGAGATCCGGCTCCCATCCGGCCCCGCCCGCCCCGCCTTGTCTTGCCCGCGCTCCCGGCCGCCCGGCTTGATTCCGGTGGGCCGGCCGAGCAGGCTCCAGCGGGTGGCATAGGAAGCTGTGGCAGGAACAGGAGCCCTTCCGGAGGTAGAAACCCAGCTTCTAGTCCCGCTCTGTCCCAGCGACTTCTGTGGCCTTGGGCAAGTCATTTCCAGCCTCTCCTGCGGTTTTCCTCTTTGCTCCAGGAGAGCCATTGATCTGGCCCACCGCGAGGGCCTCGCTAGTCCCCAAATCCTGGTTTCTGGGCTTCTAGCAATAATTCTGAGCCACCTGACCTGGGAAGTTGGAGGCCCTCAAGGGACTAGAGCAGTAGCTGTGAGTTGTGGAAAATCTGGGTTGGGGAGCTAGAGCAGGTGAAGATCAAGGGCGCTTCTGCAGGTCTGTTTGGGGCTGACGCCCTGAGGGAAAACTCCCTGCCATCTCCCTGGCCCCTCTCGGTCTTGCAGTGTGTGAGACAGACAGACTGATTGAAAAGGACACACATGGAGTCCGGTAGCCCTTGCCAGATGGGGTCCCCAGGGAGTGCAGCGCAGCACCTTTCCTGAACTCCATTATCCCAAGGCCGCCTGTTTCATGCAGCTACAGGTGGGGTGAGGGTGGGTGTGAAGGGCCCTCTTCTTAGGCAGGAGCCATGGGTTATTAGCCACAACCCAAGCCCGAGACAGACCGGCTGGGATCTGCAGGGATCCCAAGGGCTAAGATCTGACATGGAGGAGGGGTGGAGACTGCCCTAGACCCTGGCCTCCTGCCTGGAGAGCCTCACACTGAGGGTTCCACGCGCAGCCTGAGGCCAGTCTGAGCCCTTAGCTGCGTCTCTGTCCTTTGACTTCGAGTGTCCCCCATTCCTCTTCCCCAAAATGGATGGTGATGCTGGTCTGGCCCCAGAGGGGCTAGTTGGTAAGTGGAGGGAAGCCTCAGCAGTAAGGAGTTAGTTTCCCCTTAGAGCTAGGAAGCATCATGGGGTAGGGGCTATAGCACCACACACCCAGGCAGAGGTCACCCCCTCCCAGAGAGAGAGAGACAGAGACAGAGAGACAGAGAGAGACACAGAGAACTAGGGTTGGGTCTGGAGTCACTGGTCCCTTCCAGCTCCATTTTGGATGTTCCTGGAGGTACTGGCTTGTCCCTTCTACCTATCTGTGCCCCCCCCCGGCCCCCGTCACCCCTCCCCAACTACCCGCAGGGCCCACGGGATCTGCTGAGTCCTCCATGCGGAGAGAGGGAGGGGGAAGGGATGAGATGGCTCTGACAGATTCCAGGCAGTTCTGGGAGGAGGAGGACAGGAGCAGCCCTGGGGAGGGAGACATCTGTGGGTCCCCAGGCTGGGATGTGTGCAGTCCCCATCCTGCCCTCCCTGACTAGGCTTCTGTCCTGGGCCCAGCCCTCTGCTCCTTTCCTCTGGCACCGAATGATTTGCCTGTCAGGAGCTGGGCCCTCTCCCCCCACCACCCCTGCCTCTGCACATCTTCCCTGTGTTTGTAAGGGCTTCCTCTTCCCCTCCCTAATCGTGGAAGGGGGCTGGAGCTCCCCACCTCTGGCTGGGATTTCAGATCTTGGGGTTGCACAATGAAGAGATCTCCCCGAAGTGACCCCCTTCCACACAGTCATTTGGTGGGCGGCGGGGGGCGGGGTGGGGGAAGAATGAGGCCAGGGGGCTGGGTCTGCCCTTGTGATTGAGAGCCACTGCCTTTCCCCTCCACCCAGGGCTTAATTTCCCCAGACCTCCAACCCCTACCCCCAAGACCCGCATTTGCATTTCCTGACCAAAGCCGGGAATCAGGCCTCTTGCCCAGGTCCCTCCTCCCTGCCTGTCCAGGGGCGGAGACTCCAGGCGCCGGGCTGGTCTGCAGGTGCCGGGCTTGGTGGGGGGGGAGGTGCTCAGCAGCTGGTGTACGAGAGGCCCCCTTACCCCTCCCCCTTCCTGCTCCCCGCCAGAGCCTGCTTCCTGTCATCCCTGTCAGCACCCCAGGCGGGGGAGGGGACAGGTAGTGGAGGAAGCAGAAAAAGGGACTGAGCTGTTGGAGCACCGACAGCCTCAGGACTGGGAGAGGGTGGAGGAGAAACGGGGAGGGGAGGAGAGCGGAAAACACAAGCAGGGCAGAAGGACAGACAGAGGATGAAGCTCAGAGGGATGGGAGACCCAGGAGAAATTTCAGGACCTGGAGAGGCTGCAGCCCTCCCCAGTCCCCCCCCACCCCGCCTCCTCCCCCATGAAAGCCAGAGGTAGGAATAGGGCAGAGACAACCGGAGAGAAACCAGAGAAGGACAGAGGGAAATGGACATAACTAGGGGTGCACAATTCCGAGAGATGGAGAGATGTGCGGGTGCCAGGTCAAAGGTCGGGGTGACTGGAGGTGGAAGACTTGGTGCGTGCAGAGGTAGGGGTCCACCAAGTGGAAACAGCCTCCGTCCCCACATGGGGGAAATTACCCCCAAGAGAGGAGAGAGAGAGGTGGCTTCTACAGCCAGAGATGGGGGTAGGGCTGGTACCCCCCTCCCTTGGGAGACCCATCTCTCCCCATTAAAGGGCAAAAGATGAAGAGGGGCAAGGCTCAGACCCTGCTGGACACAGAGCAGCGAGGGGCATGGGTCGGACCCCATCTCTGCCCTTTTCTCTCTTGGCCACAGCTGTAGAGACAGCTCTGGCAGCTGCCCTACCCCCTACCCACCAACTGGTTGTGGTCCAGCCTGGGAACCTCTGCCCAGGGTCTAGGTGAGAGTCAGGAGACCTGGGAGTGGAGGCACCAGTTGTGGGGGGGCTCATAACCAGGTGCTAATCCCCATCCGGCCAAGGCAGGTCCGGAGCCTCACTGACCTTCTTAGAGATTAGTCCCCATGGCGACCTTGGCAACTCGCCCCCTCACAATGGCTTGGTGGGGTGTGTGTGTGTGTGTGTGTGTGTGTGTGTGTGTGTGTGTGTGCAGAGGCTGGGTGGGGAGGGGAGGGAGCAAGCCTTCCTGAGGCATCACAGGATCACAGCTGTCACGGTTGGGAGGCCCCCCCAAGATCAGCAGTTAGTACAAAATTGAGGCCTCAAGAAAGGGAGTGACCTGCCCAAGGGCACAAATGGAGCCAGAAAAGCCCCAGGACTGGAAGGCAGCTCTCCAGTTCCACTCCCAAATGCTTTTTCCAGAAGGTCAGAGGAAAGGAAATTGAGGTACCCATTCCGACCCCCCCCAGACTGAGATCCGGAGAACAGTGCCTTGGTTGCCAGGAGGCAGGAAGGCTCCCCATCCGGAGTGCTTCCACAAGGCCAGTGTGGGAAGGGGCCTGCACATCCCAGACCCGCGCTTGCTGCCCTGACTCCAGCCTCCTTCCCGGCGGCGGGGGAGGGGGGGGGAGGAGCAGGGGGAAACCAAGCAGCAAACCCAGTCATAATCACAACCACAGTAACCGATAACATTTATTGGGTACATACCGCAGGCGGGTTCTCTTTTTACATGCTCTCAAGTCTTCGCCACAGCTTTTAAGACCGTGGTTCCCATTTGACAGAGGGAAAGACTGAGGAGGAGAGTGCAACTGATAAGCCGTGGAGCTTGGATTCGAACCCGGGCAGCAGTGCAAGACTCCAGAGCACTCTTACGCCTCCGAGGTGTGTCTGATCATGGGCAGGTGACTGAACAGCCTTCTCTCCTCTCGGTGACTGGCGACTGTGGAACGGGATAGGTGCCAGTGTAAGTGACAAGGGAGTACCCGCATGACTCTGACCTCCAGCACAGAGGGGCACGTGGCACATCTTATTAAAAGTCTGAGGAACAAGTGAGTGAACAAGCCTCTGCCCGAAACCTGAGTGTGACTTTGGGGGTCTGTTGAACCCTAGAGCGCTCACACGCGGTACGTGGTGTGTGTGCGATCTGTCTGAGTGCCTGGAGCTCCGTGCAGACGCGCATGTGGGCGCCTTTTCCCTGCTGCCCTATGCCCCCTCCCCCCCCACCCCCCCGCCTCGTGGCGTTGTGTCTAGGGAGGGGGTGGGGGTGGAAGCTGCCTCCCACGTCCCTGAATGGTAGCCAGTCCCGCGTCCCCACGGAGAGGCAGGGAAGAGGGGCTCTGTTTCTACCAGGGAAGGACAGTGGGGGTGGGGGTGGGGCTCCCGCCCCCTCAGGACCCCCCCTCTGGGGCCAGCTGTCGGCCCCTGCCTGAACTGAGCTGAGCTCTCACTCGGTTATCTCTGTCTCCCAGGAGACCAGACCTCACAGCCCCAGGGAAGGTGCTCAGCTGCCGGTTTGGGCTCCAGACCTGGGGGGGGCGGCGGGGGGGGGGGGGAAGCAGGGCTGCAGAAGAGAGGCCCGTGAGCCGACCAGGGGAGGGGGAGGGCGCCCTTCACAGAATTTGCATCTTCAGTCACCAAAGCCCTGGCTGATTTCCCAGTGAAATGAGGAGTAAGGGATGGGAGCAGGCCAACTTAAGGAGAAGACATTGGCCATCGGGCGCTTCTAAGCTGCCCAGCAGTACTGAAAAGTGGAGCTGTTCAGGGATGGGGCTCTGTGTGCGGGAGATGTCTCTGGGGATTCTCGGGGCCTTTCTATGGGACGGAGACCTGGGTGGGAGCCCAGGATCAGGTTGAGGGGTTTTTTATCAGATCCATGTGTCCCCGTATGGGATGGGGCTCCGAGTGGGATCCGAGGGTCTCAGGTCCTGAGGACACAGGACTGAGTCTGAGGGATTCTCCGCGGGATCGTAAGGTACCCTGTGGGACTTGTGTTTTGGTAGAATGGTGGAGACGGTGATCCTGAAGATTTCCCTCTGGAGAGGGTGGGGATGGGGACTTCTTTGAGGATGATGAGATCCCTATGAGATCTTGAGGTCTCTTGGAGGTTTAGATCTGGGGACACTTTTTGGGTTTTTTTGCCTGACGTCCCCTCCACACCCAAAGGCTGAGGCTGGGATGGGAGGAGGTGGGAGTGCGCGTGCTGAGCTAGCAAACAAAGCCACCTGTGCACCCATCCTTCAGGAAGCTCCGAGTGCAACCGATCTGGGAAAACAAACAGGACCAGCTGCTGGGGGGAGGAAGGGGGCCAGGAGGGGAGCGGGCGGGGGGAGCTGGGGGGCTGGAGCTAGATCAGCCTCCTGGAGAGAGGAGGCTGGGAGGGGGTCCATAGCACAAAAAAGGGACAAGGGTCCCAGAGTCCCATTCTAGCCCACCAGGCAGGGCCCCCTGGCAGCCCCTTCTCCTTCAGTGGCTCCTTCTTTCCTTTCTCCACGGCTTGGAAACCCAGAGCCAGGGGGAAGGTTTGGGGGATGTGGGGACCCAGAGAGAGGGCTAGGCAACTGGCCATGGGTGGTCTCGCTGGGTGTGCCCATTTCTGAGAGAACTGGTCACAGCTAGAACTAAAGGCCATGGGCCATTTTTGTGATGAGGAAACTGAGGTGCACAGGAGGGAAGAGGCTGGCTAGTGCCCCACAGCTTCTTAGAGCAGAGCCAAGATCAGGATTTAGGACTGGAAAGGTGCCCTATCTCACTCCAAGGGTCTCCAACCCAAGTCCCAGCTGGACTGATCTCAGCTGTTATTACCTCCCTACTTCCCTGGACACACACACCCCTCCTGTAGCATACAGTCGTCCGGCCAACAGCTGGATCGGAAACTGCCCACCCGGGTGGAACCCTGATCTCAGGACCGCGCCCAGGCACCCCCCCGCCCCGCCCCCCGCCCCAGCTCCTGCAGACGCAGGAGACCCGCTAACAGACACCCGCGCGCCCTCGAGGCTAACACCCGGCGCCCGCGTCACGGAGCAGCGCAGACGCACAGCCTGACGCTCTCGCCACCCGCGCGCGCCGCCCCTCGGACCTCTGCCTCCCACCAACTCCCCCTTGCACCCCACCTGGCCTTGCCAGCGTCCCACCCAGCGCGGCCCTCCCGCGCCCCCTGGCGGCCGAATCCAGAATTGCCCGATAGAGACGGAGAAGGGAGCCAGGCGGAGGGAGGAGAAGGGAGGGAGGAAGAGAGATGGTCTTCACCTCCCGGCGCGTCCGTAGTCCTGACTTGTAAGTCCAACTGCAAGCGCCAGGACACGAAGAATCCAGAACGGGCTCTGGCCTCCCTCGACAGTCTGTATTATGGAGTTTAGGGAAAGTATTCCCTATTTGTGTTTGTCCAAACCCCCTCTGGGGTAGGGAATCCGGGGACTGGGCGTGCTTCTGACCCCATCGCCAGTCAAGCCTGGCTGTGGTTGTCCTGGCGGTGATGCAAACCTTCCTAACTTGGACTTTACTCCTCCTGTTTTAAAGCTCTTTACTCTTGGCGCTCACCTTCACATACCTTCTGGTCCTCAATAGCAATTCCTCACCACTGAAAAGAGAGACTCGAGGGAAGCTCCAGTGGCTCCCAGAGCTTGTTCTCAGCACTCCAGAATTTTGGGGCTGAAGAGGGGGGCTGGTAGGGTGAGCAAACCATTACCTTTGCTCTCTTACTGGGGAATTTCCTCCATACCCCCTCCCCCATGCACATTTAGCCCAGCCTGACCACCTTGTTCCCTCCCTCATTCAAGTTTTATTGAGCACCTACTCTGTGTCCAGGACTGTGCTGGCTTTGAGGATAACAAAGAACAAGATTGGTGCAACCCCTGCCCCCTTAAATGGAGCTTACGCTCTAGGAAGGGAGACACTCAGTGCACCCACAAACCTTCGTAAACAAAAGATGAAGAAGACAACTTTACAGAACAATAAACACTATAAAGAAAACAGGGTGATGTGATGGACGCTAAGGTCCAGGAATAGCATCACCCGGGAGGTAGCAAAGGAGCCGGCTTGCCAAGATCTTGGGACTAAGACACTCCAGGTAATGGGAGGTTCTGAGGTGGGAACGAGCTTGTCGCTTGGAAGAAAGGACGGCTGGCCAGCATGGTAGATTGCCAGGAACTGGGCGGCTGCTTCCGGCCTATGAGTCTTTTTAGTCACAGGGTGTTGAGTGGTTAGAGCACTGGCTTTGGAGTCAAGGGGTTTAGGTTCTAATTGTGCTTTGACATTGGCTGTGGGAATGTGGAGGAGGCCCTGTGCTCCCTGGTGTCTCAGTTTCCACGTCTGTATGTCTGAGCAGACCTCATGGGACTGTTGTTGAGGTTATAAAGAAAGCACTTGGCTCATGGGAACAACAAAATAGTAGTTCCCTTCTCACTCTCCCCTCCACTTATGCTGAAATACCCCTCCATTAAGGGAACCTCACAGTTTTGCCAGAAGTCTTCGTTCCTTATTGTCGGCTGTGATGGTTAGGAAACTCGGCTGTGAATTGGGAGGAAATGTCCTCCCTGGAGCTTCCCTTGGAGGCCCCAAGCCTTTCCTCCTCCTCCTCTGCTTCCCCCACTCTCCACCTTTCTCCCCACCACACGTGGCACTGGGATTGAGGGCAAGAGCCTAGAAACTTCAGGTCCCGACCAGAGTCCCCAGACCCTGGAGCTCTGTCTGGCGACCGGGAGCGTAGCGCTGAGGTTGAAACATTCTACCTACTACAGTGAGCCACTCCCTTAGTTACTATTATTTCTAAGCGCTTCGTAAATCCGCGCCCTCCCTAGGGCCTTGTACGTGTCCTGAGCTCAGCGCCGCCTCGCGGCGAGTCCTGGTCATTGCCTTCTCTTGGCCTCTCCGCGAAAGAAAACTCCGCGAGCGCCTAGCCGGGTCTGGGAGCTCAAGCTTAGGAGGAAAGAGGCCGCAATGGGAAAGAGGACGGAGGGGTGTGAGGAAAGTCGCTTTCGGAGAGCTGCGTCTGACCCCTTCCCGCGTCGCTCGAAAGAGAAGCCTCGACGTAGGCCTGAGGAAGTGGTGGAGTTGAGACGTTCGGAACTCCTGAGCCTCAAGTCAAGAATTCGAGGTCTTGGGGCGCTGGGGTGGCTCAATGGGTTGGGCCTCTGCCTTCGGCTCAGGTCATGATCTCGGGGTCCTGATATCGAGCCCTGCATCGGGCTCTCTGCTCAGAGAGGAGCCTGTTTCTCCCTCTCTTTCTGCCTGCCTCTCTGCCTACTTGTGATCTCTCTCTCTCTCTCTGTCAAATAAATAAATGAAATCTCTCTCTCTTTTTTAAGTTTTTATTTATTTGGGGAGCCTGGGTGGCTCAGTGGGTTGAAGCCTCTGCCTTCAGCTCAGGTCACGATCTCAGGGTCCTGGGATCTAGCCCCATATCCGGATCTCTGCTCAGCAGGAGGCCTGCTTTCTCCTCTCTCTCCTCTAACCTCTCTGCCTACTTGTGATCTCTCTGTGTCAAATAAATAAATAAAAATCTTAAAAAAAAAAAAAAAGAATTCGAGGTCTTAGCCGGGTGGCCCCAGAGTGGCCTGGTACTTCCATCACTAAAGGTCTGGGCCAGGGAGGGCGCATTCTGCCCAGAGATCGGGAGCGCTTTGCCTGGCTCAGGCACCCCAAAAAGAAAAAGCGGAGTCAGCCTCAGCTGCCGCGGTCGCGGGACATGTGCTTCAGCACTTTCTATTGTGATTCGCGAGGGCTGGGGCCAGATTGGCGGCTGCAGGAAAGGCCTGGGCTCCCCCAGAGAACACCAGAACTGACCGCAGCCTGCCCGCTGACTCAGCTCCCCCACCCCAGCAGGAGAGAATGCGGAGAGGGGGGCGAGGCCCATTATAAAGCCCCGCACGCCCTGCCCACGCGCAGCCTCTCCGTTTTCCGTCAGTACAGCCCTCACCCCACCCGGTGAATACTAGGGGTTGGGACAGAGTGTCCCCGGGCGGGGGAGGGCGAGGAGAGGGAGAGCCGCTAGCGGCCCGGGTCCAGCCCGGTGTCCTTCACGTTGCTCCAGCCCGGATTGGGCGGGCCTGGGCCCCGAAGGGGGCCCCTCAGACGCTGAACGTTTGGTCCCGCCCTTCTCGCCCACAGCGGCATGAGCAGCGCCCCCGCGCCGGGCCCGGCGCCCGCCAGCCTCACTCTCTGGGACGAGGAGGACTTCCAGGGCCGCCGCTGCCGGCTGCTGAGCGACTGCGCGAACATCGCCGAGCGCGGAGGCCTGCGCAGGGTGCGCTCTGTCAAGGTGGAAAATGGCGCGTGAGTGTCGGTCCAGGAACAGCCGGGCTGGGGTGGGGGGCCCGTGGTTCCCCTGGACTAAGCTCCAAGCCTGGGACCTCAACTCTCGGCCCTCCGTTCCGTAGAGTGTTAGCCCTTCCTGGGAGAGACCGACCCACACAGGCAACCCCTTGGCCTCCCCAGAACTCCCCCTGTGCCACAAGACAAAGCGTGTGAACCAAAGGGATAAAGGCGACAGGCAACCCTTTGCGGGCGCCCAGTGGAAGCAGCCTGAACCCTGAAGCGGTTCCCAGTGTAGTTATTTCCTCTCCGGAGTTTTTCTCTGTGCAGAGTTAGGTGGTTCTGGGCTCGGTATAATAAAAGAAGCGGAATCCCTCCTCTCGCTCCACCCTGGTCTCTGGGAGCCTGGGGCCCTCAGGAGAGCTGAGGCCCCCGAGTATTGCAAGTTGTTGCTATCACAGATGGCTACTTCAGGCTGGGGGAGTTCCTACACCTACGTTTGCAGGCACCTAAATCCTTGAGGTAGGAACCCTTGGTTAGGTGATCTTCAGAAGCTGGAAAATTCCTTCCAACCCGGGGAGCCTAAGCTGGAAGCCTGGGTCCCTCAAATCCTGAATAGCAGTATTTAGGGTCTTTAGCTTCTAGATGGGGGCCAGATGGCCATGAGCTATGTATGTCAGGATAAGGGCCTGGGGTTGGAGAAAAAGATTGGTTTCAGTCTTTTTGAACATAGTGGGGATGAGGGTGAGGAGGAAGGACTGAAGCTGGGGCAGATGCCTCCCAGCTTCCTTTATCTTTCCCCAGTTGGGTGGCCTTTGAATACCCCGACTTCCAGGGACAGCAGTTCATTCTGGAGAAGGGTGACTATCCTCGCTGGAGCGCCTGGAGCGGCAGTGGCGGCCACCACAGTGACCAGCTGCTCTCTTTCCGGCCAGTGCTCTGCGCAGTAAGCACAGCCCCGACCCCACCGCCGCCTCCTAGCTCCCATGTTCAGACCCCACTTTGGCACGTCGGAAAGGCTTTCCAGTCCCTGTATGGGATGTGTAAATACAAATCCTAGATGGGCGGTAGTGGCATTACTTCCCAGAACCAGAAGAGTCTCCTCAAGTTCAGAAAGTGGGCCTAAGTCAGGTGCCCAAAATCAGCACCACGGACAGCACCGAGGCTGGGCGGGTCTTGAGCACCTACTGTTCCTCACTTTGCGTCCTCCACACCAGTGAGAGAGTGCCTCTGTCATCACACAATGCCCTCAGGTTGGCGTGGCTGCTGTTATTCTCGTATACAGATGTGGAAATGGGGCTCAGAAGGGCAAAGTGTCTCACCCTCAGACACAAGAGTTAACGTGAAGACAAGACTAGAACTTGATTCGGGGATCGTTGGTGAAAAGGGGTCAATCTCTGTGTGTATGTATGTGGGGGAAGGGTTGGCAATCACTCAAATGAGTTACTGGAGGGGAGGATCTCACTTCTCACTTCTGCTGACTTAGGTACCCTACTGTTGAGTCCTGCGGCTGAGAGGTAGAAGGCAAAGAGCAAATGCTGACTTAGCCTAGCTTCTCCATTCCAGGAGAGAAAGTCTCTGGGGCTATGGAAGGCAAGATCCAACCAACACTGATGCCCTGCCCTGTCTGTATTGACTCTGTCACCTGGCATCCCTTAGCTGGGTCCAGTCCTGTGAGAGGCTGTAGCCAAGGTGCTGGGCAGGGGATTGAGTAGTCAATGAGGTTAGGAAAACTGTCTTGGTTAATGGGCCAAATTTCTCTCAGGATCTCTGAATTTCCTTCTGCAAATAGGTCCATATTATAAGATGCCCTCTGGCCCTGACCTGGAAGGGTCTCTGGGAAACCCTCAGTCTCACCACTACCACTCAAAGCCATAGAAGGGACTAGGCTGGGAACCTCTGAGCATCCCAGCTTTCCAGACTGCTATGGACATGATGGAGTGATCTCTGGGAATGTCTGTGGAGCTGAAGTGTCTGTACAGTTGTGATAGAGGCAAGATGGGGAAAGTGGGACTGAGAATGTACCCATTAACACTTCTTTGGAGGGTCTGACCTGTCCACCCCCACCTTCCAGAATCACAGTGACAGCCGTGTGACACTGTTTGAGGGGGAGAACTTCCAGGGCAGCAAGTTTGAACTCAGCGATGACTACCCATCCCTCGCCTCCATGGGCTGGGCCAGCAAGGACGTGGGTTCCCTCAAAGTCAGCTCTGGAGCGTGAGTCCTGGGACTGGAACAAAGGAGATAGACAGAGAAGGGAGGCAATGGGCACCAGGAATGGGGGCTGGGAAAGGTGATAGGGTGCTAAGAGACATGGTAAAGAGATGCTAGGAACTGGGGAACAGCGGAAAGTGAGATAATGGAGACAGACTGTGGGGGCAGGTAGTAGGAGATAGGAGTCAGGGAGCCAATGTGGGGACAGAGGAAGGGATTGTTGAAAAGATGGATGAAGAGGCGATGGAGGGTGGGAATAGGGGACAAGGGGAGGACCATGATAAGAAGACCTGGAGTGGGCAAGGCAGGAAGAGATCCATGTAGGGAAAATTGAAGCAATGGTTTTGGAGCTGGGAGGTGGGGGCTGAGAGAAAGGAGGGCTACTAATGGGGACATTGGTGGGGGTGGGGGCAGAGCCTGCTTACCACCCTTGTGCTCTTACTGGCCTAGGTGGGTGGCCTACCAGTATCCAGGCTACCGGGGCTACCAGTATGTACTGGAGCGGGACCGGCACAGTGGGGAGTATCGTACCTACAGTGAATTCGGCACACAGGCCCACACCGGGCTGCTGCAGTCCATTCGAAGAGTCCAGCACTAAGCTCTGCAGCCTTGACACCTCCCCTGAGGACCCTCAATAAAGGCTCCTGAACCTGCCTGCTCCTCTTGCCTCTTTCTTGGTGTCTTGCTTTGTAATCTTCATCCAAATCCTTCTTAAGGTCCTTCCCTGCCAATCTGACCCTCCTCTCAGGCTTTAGGATTCTTAAGTATGAAGCATAAATGGGCTGAGGATGTGTGTGGCTGGACCCTGATAGGGCTGAGAAAACTATTGGTAAGAATCCTGGGGATCCTGTTAAATACAACCAGTCCCTCACCTCTCCTTGGTAAAGGCCCATGAGCTTGGGCCAGGTGTACCATAGCACACGTGGTACCTTTGCCATCCTCTGGTTTGGGTGCACACAGTCGTACTGCAGGGCTCATAGCTGAATTTCAACCACCTGGGGCAGGCACCTGCACACCTGTACAGCAGGACCTCCTTAACTCTATGCAGCGCTCAGTCGGGTTGCTCCCTAACCCCCTAGGCATTCCCAGCTTTTCTCTTCACCCTGGCTCCCTATACAACTGAGCAATCCCTGCACCCTTTTCCCAGCTTTATAAAGTCTCTGCCTTACAGAAAAGCAAAGCTGTAAGAGGGGAGATGAGTGGGAGGTCCCACTGCCTCCCAGGGCCATCTAAAGGGGAGACTTTCTCTGAGTGGAGCCCCCAGACCCTTTGCCTGAATAATAATAATCCTTTCATGATATTGAGCTCCAGCATTGACAAAGCATTTTCATATCCTTCCTCTCAGCTGTTGCAAAGAACCTTCTCTTCATTCTTCCTCTCCCTCCCCTCTCTTCAGAGGGTTGGTGAGCTGGAGAGGCCACCCCTCACCCCTTGACCACAGTGAGCCTGAGTTCTGGAGCAGGTGGCAGAAGCATGCATGATGGGGTTGAGTGGTAGCTGCCACCAGAGCCCCTGGCACCAGTGCAGTTTTCTACCCAGTTCCCTATTTGGCCCAATTAATGACACTCACAATCCTACACAGGCAGGGCCCTCAAAGCCCTTGGGACTCCCCTAATTCTGTCATTCAGGGATGCTTGTGTTTTCAAGCCCCTAGTGGACCTATCAATGGGTCGGAGTGGCCCAGATCATCGCCCAAGCCCAGAGGAGGTAGGGCAATGTTGGAGAACAGTTAGACTTGAATCTGAGCCATTCCCAAGGGCCCACCTGTGCAAAGTCAGGCATCTGCTCCCATGGGAAGAGCCCTGGACCAGAAGTTGGAACATCTGGGATCTAATCATATACCATCCTTGAACCTCCATTCCCTCACTTGTAAGGTGGGGCTACTGCTCCCTGCCTTGTTGGCCTCACAGGGTTGTGAGGATTCAAGGAGAAACCACTAAAAATGCTTGTGGTGTTATGGAAAAGCACTGGGACAGTCAAAGTAGGGCCTTCATTCTCTTGTACTGCTCCCCTGCCATGGATTCCAGGGTAGGGTCAGGGGAGCAAGGGACAGAATTCTGGGTAGGGTATGAATTCTGCTTCCTCAATGGATGGGTTTCTAGAGTCCATGCCCCTTTCGTGTTTGGTTCTCCTAAAACCTTCCATACTTCATCCATTTCACCAATCAGGAAGGAAGCTGGGCTCTCTGAGAGGAAGAAGCCTTGATGAGGTCATTGAATTTACTGGTGACAAAACCAGGAGTTAAACACTGGGGCTCCTGACCCCAAATGCAGGCTGTTAAGGGAAGGCTGACCAGAGCTGGGGCTAAAAGCCTCAGGCCTCAGCAGAACCCCACACTTCTGTGGGTCCCAAAAGAGTCTGGAGTTCCTGCTTGGTCACAGGCTCCTAACTGCCCCCTTGGAGGATGGTAATAGTAACAATAGCTACATGTATAGAGCATGTCTGAGTGCTCAGCACCGGGTATATAAGCGTCATAATTCTCTATGGTAGGTACTGCAATCCCCATTTTATAGATGCAGAGACTAACTTCCTCCAAAGTTGTATAAGTAGGACATGGGGGGGGGGGCACCGTTGAACCCGGATCCCAGCCAAACTAGCCTCAGAATCCAGCAGCGCTTCTCCCCTCTTCCTGCTTTGCAGGGGTAGGCAATGGGCAAAAGGAGATCTAGTATTCACCATCCCTCTAGGAGGGTCTGCAGCTGCTGGGAAGAGTCAGCAAGAAGGCTGCAAGAATGGCAGTGGGAACTTGAATAGGACACTCCCTTCTCTAGGGCTTAGTGTCCCCCTCTGTACAACTAGGGAGTTGAGAGAGCTAATATTTGCTGCAGCCTTTGTCAATACGAACCTTCTAGGTTTTCCTGGACCTAGGAGTCCAACTCTACTTCCCACACTGGCACCTCAGGAGTAGGGGTTCAGAGGCCAGGCCGGGAGTGTTTTCACCTTTCCAACCTCCTCCCATTCTAGGCAGGTTGATGGTCAGCAGAACCCCGCGGGACTGGGACCCAGCCAGGGGAGAGAGGATGGAGGAGAAGCTGCCTGGGACTCATCCCTCAGCTACACTCAGCCAAGGCCAAAGGGGATGAAAGAGGTCATCTCCTTTCTGGTGCAGCCAAGACCCAGGGGCAGTGGGGTGCAGGAGGAGCAGCTCTCAAACTCTTTCCAGAGCTCACCTAACCCTTCAGCACCTGAGTCCTCAGAAGGACAGAGACACAGAGCCTGAGCTGTTGATCCCTCACCAGCCCAGAGCTGGGATATCTGGATAGACCTCCAACTCTGAGCACTTCTTCCTTCTGTCTGCCTCCCCACTCTCTCAGCTCTGACCTCCTGCTCCTCATTTTCTATCTGGGAAAGAAATAAGAAGGCATGAAGAAAAGGGATTGGGACCTCAACCCCACCTCCAAGACCCTCCCCTCCTGCGAAGCCCTGGGTTTGGTCTCCAGGGAACATCCTAATCTCTCATCTTTGTTTCCCCCCCCCGGATTTCTCATGCACATCTTCCTCCAGGATCCTGGGCTCCTGGGATCCCCCAGTTCCCCCTGGACTCTGCCTCCCTCACTCCTCCTTTGTTCCTTCTGACTTTTGCACCCTCCATCAGCAAAGGTGAACACTCCAAGTGTTACAGAAAGTGAGGAATGAACAGGGGCCCTGCAGAACTCCCCAAGTTGGACTCTCCAGCCATCATCCACCGGGCACCCCAGGATCATGGATCTTGCAGGAAACTTGCCCACTCCAATCGCTGTGCTTGGAGTCCCAGGCCTCATCACCTCCTGGGCTCAACCAGCAGGAGAGAAAGGCCTTAAGATCACCCATTCTGACAGTAGCCACCAGGTGCTGCCTGGCCGTAGGTGGGCTCCTAAGCCCCGAGCCTCACCTGCAACTAGCATCCCTCCTTGGCTAGCCTCTCTTAAGCCAGGAAGCCCCACAGGTACCCAGAGACTTCAGGCCACCTGGGAACCACAACAGCTTTGCTAATAATACACAATCAGTGTCTCTGGAAGGGATTTCAGCCTCCACACCTTCCCTGGATTGGAGACTGCATACAGTACATAACCCTGTTTCAATCCTTCTACTCCTGCCAGAGCAAGGTGCCAACTGCAGCCTGGTTCAGGGATAGCCAGGAGCGAGTAGCTGAGAGGCTGGATGGTAGGCTGGGATGAAAGGGGACGGGAAGGGTGGAAGAGCAATACTTCTGGGGGGAAATGGAAGGGGGCTCAAGAGCCTCCTTCCTGACACAAATTAGTCAGGAACAAATGAATGAAAAAAGGAGGGGAAGGAGAGAGATAGGACAGAGAGAGAGTAGAGACAGGAAGGGGGATGGCATTGAAGAGGCTAGATGAGGAGAAGGAGAGACCTAGAAAGGGGGAGGAGAGCAACCGGCCAGAAGTTGTGGGGGGATGACCCGGCCTGGCCCAGAGGCTTGGAAAGGCAAGAAACAGGCCAAAGCAAGAGGGAGACAGGGAAGGAGATCCGGTCTCTAGGGAAGAGCAGAGAGAGGGAGAGGAGGAGGAGGAGGGAGAAGGCGCAGGGAGGAGGAGGGGGCGGAGATAAAGGGAGCAACTGCTGCCCGGCCGGGAGCGGAGCGACAGGCGAGAGGGAGGGAAGCGGAAATTTAAAAGTGAAGATGCAGATAACGCAGCCTGGAGACGGGAACCCGGGTGGAGGTGGGGGGTGGAAGGGGGAGGAGAGTGGAGCCGCGATGGGGGCTGCAATGGGCGGAAGGAGGGGCTGTGGCCCCGGGGGTCCGAGGTGGGGCCGGGTACCCTGCCCCATTGCTGTTTGCTGAGAGTCACGGAGGCGGAAAAGAAATGCGCTCCCGACCCGTATCAGAGCGGGAGGCCCAGGCCCATCCCCCGCGCGTCTCCCGGGTTGCGGGGCGCTGGGGGCTGCTGGGTGCGCTTGGCTGCGGCGCGGCGCGTTGGAGACTTTATTGCGATGGGGAGATAAGAGGGGCGGGGGCGGGGTCCGGGGGGCCGAGGCAGCAGCGCTTTAATTAAAACGGAAATTGCGGCCCCTGCCCGCGCGGGGGGCCGGAGGGTTCCAGGCAGCCTGGTAGCTGGAAGCATCGCTCCAGGACCCCCTCCATCTCCCGCCACACCCGGGCAGCCCCCTCCCGCCAGGCCCTGCCGGACCCGCGCCGTCTTCTCCTTGTCACCCGCGGTTGCCTCGGGCGGGGATCGGTGCCCCGGAGCGCAAAGCCTGACGCGTCCCCCCTCTCTAATCCCCCCCCCCACCTCCCACCACCCAGTCCCCGGCGGCGATGAGACAGAGCGGCGCCTCCCAGCCCCTGCTGATCAACATGTACCTGCCAGGTACCAGGGACCAGCCGGGGGCTGGAGGCACCAGGACCTGGGGCCGGAAGTTTGGGTTCGGGCATGGGAAGGGATTGCTGGGGTCCAAGGGAACGGAACGCGGTCCAGAGATTAGGATTGCTGGGAGGACTGAGCAGTCTAGGGCACTGGGGGACCTTAAAGGTAGATGGAAAGCTTTGAGGTTTTAGTGTGAGGTCTAAGGACTCGAAGTGAGCAGATTGGGAACCTGGGAGGCCGAGGGCGCGAGCTCAGCGGCTGCGGGAGCCTGGTAGGGGGAGCAGGGGTCTTCGGTGTGGCAGGGGACTGACTCAGAGCGCGTTCAGCATTGGGGAGCTGCGGTCAGCTGAGCGTCGCCCCTGCGCCCTCGTGGCTCCTCACCTCCGTGCTCCGAGCGTTCCCACCAGCCCAGCCTTCCAGGCGCCCTCCTCTCTTCTCCGATGGGCTCCGGGCGCTCCCGCTCCGCTGGCGCACTCCCTGCTCGGCTTTATAAGGCTCCCGCCGGCCCGTTCGGAAAGCGGATTTCCTTTTTCCTGGACGCGCTTCCTGACTTGGGCGTTATGGAGGGGCTCCGCGCGGCGCGCGCCCGGGCCGGGCTCGGGGAGGAGGAGCTGGCGGCTCGAGCCCCCAGCCTCGCACCCAGGAACCAACCCCCAACCCCCCGCCCCCACCCTCTGAGCCTTGGCCGGGAGCCCTCTCGGTCAAGCCCACAACCTCCGCCCGGGTCCTCCTGACTGTTTTTTCGTGCTGCTACAGATCCCGTCGGAGACGGTCTCTTCAAGGAAGGGAAGAGCCCGGGGTGGGGGCCGCTGAGCCCTGCGGTACAGAAAGGTGAGCTGGCCCGCGAGCGGG
Source organism: Nasua narica (assembly GCA_028533885.1). NCBI lineage: Eukaryota > Metazoa > Chordata > Mammalia > Carnivora > Procyonidae > Nasua > Nasua narica. The sequence goes on along the minus strand of CM052810.1, from coordinate 158,164,315 downwards.
GGTGGGGCTGGGGAGGGGTAAGGACAGTGGATGGAGGCCGGGGCACCCACGCCAGAAGGACAGGTGCCATCGCCACGAGATCGGAGGGTGTAAACGATGTGCACTGCGGCCCTCTGGAAAGGGAGGGTCCAGGCATGACTGGGGAGGCTGAGGACAGGGGGCATTTACTTGGCCTTTGGTTCCACTCCAGTATATTCTGAGTCTCGGAGCTGGACCTGCACCCCGGGGCAGAGGGAGAGGATCCTGGCCCTTGGCCTTTTTACACTGAAGGGCCAGGATCCAGGTTTTTGGTGTCCTTCCCCTCTTGGCAGCAGGAGCATCAGGCCAGGGCACCTATCGGCAAGGGGACCCGGTTAACTACTCCTTGGCCACTCCAGTCCTTCTCACCACTAGCACTGGGCCAGCGCCTACCTGCCTCACTGGCCCAGGCCAGCCAGGCTCTGGGGGTCCAGTCGACCGGGCCATTGATGTTGATCCTCAGGGTCCCCCACCGGCTTGGCTACGCAAGTCACTAAATTACTTTCGGCTTTACCTTATTGGTCTCAGAGTCTGGCTGGCCCTCCAGGCAAAGCCTCCCCACAGGCTCCCCCCCACCCAGTACCCTAGATCTTACCAAGTTACAGTAGCCACAATGACAACGTTGGCAACTGCTTTATCCAAAAGGGAACATGATTCCCAACAAGAATGGGTTTCCAAGCCTCTGATGTCAGTCTGCCTGGGAACCAGTTGCACATTTTAACCCAAACCTTCCCTTAACTTTCCCTTGATCCTGACCTTAAGGCTCCTGACCTGGACTCAGGCAGCCACTCGCCAAGCTGGTGTGGATAGCTTGGGGTTGAAATGATGGTCAAAGGCAGCGTCTGGGTTCAGAGCGGGTGGATGAGAGAGGAAGAGAGGCTTGATTTGAATCAATAATCAGACGACTTTGAGAAAAATCCTTTTTTCCCCTCTCCCCTAAAAGAGAGTGAGAGGAAATCATTGGATCAAGATTTTTCTCCCCTCGTCTGACCAAAGCTCCAAAACAGGGGAGTGGGAATTCTCGCGCAACCCTCTCTCTCATCATCCTCCGGGAAAATCCTCCTTGCCGCTTCCAGCAACCCCCAAACCGGGACGGCCCGGCCCCAAGAGCCCAGAGATGGCCAAAGATGTGAGGAGGCAGGGAGCCAAGCACAGCGGCTTCCCGGTCACCTCTCCTCTGCTCAGAGCTGTGTGTCACGCCCCAAAGTGCGACACCTTCCCTGCCGGGAATCCCGGCTGTTCCGAAACACGCGGCGGAACCCGAGCAGTGCCAGCGGGGCGCTCTGCACCCCGACCCTGGAGAGGGAGAGAAGCCGTCAGAGTCTGACCCTCTTCTCATGCTTCGGAGGACACTGCCCCATTCCTGTCTGACAGGCACCGCCAGAAAGCCCGCCTCCACCTCTCTCCACCTCAGGTGGGGCCGATCCAACTGTATGCCTTCGAGGGCTAGGCCTTGTCTAGCGGCGGGGGTGGTCCCGCTGCACGCCGGCCTCTTCCCCTTGGACTTTCCCCTTGGACTGGCGGACATGGTCCAGCTGGGATGTGGTCTAAGCACCTGTGCAGACTAGCCTGAGCGGTCGTGTAGGCTCCTCCCTGCGCCGAATAAGGGCGCAGGACCAACGTAGCAGTAGGGGCCCGTATTCGGCCCTTGCTGGCTTCCCACAGCTGCGGGCCCGGGTGCGCCACTGCCTCCATGCCGAGGAGGCTGTGCTTCGCCCTCCTCCCCAATTCTGACAAAGCCGGGAGCCCGCGGGGCTGCGGCCTCCTCAGAGGGAGCGGTGTTTCCATTGTGCAAAAGCACGGGGCGGGGGGGGGGGGGGG
>CM052810.1:158087504-158161976 GCA_028533885.1 Nasua narica | reverse complement strand
AGGGTTTCTCTGTTTCAAGAAAAAAAAAGTTGGAAAATGTCTGTCCAAGGTGATTTCTAAGGTGTCCTGCCCCGAATCCCATAGATGGGTGTTCTCTCTCTCAGGCCATCTCAGCTCTGGCTATATCTCTGCCTCGGTGATGTCTCTAAGCCCTGAGTTACTGCAGTCTTGAGATGACTCTACACCCCTCCAAGCCTCAAAGAAGCCACATTTTAAAAAGATTTTATTTATCCATTTGACACACAGAGAGAGAAAGAGCGTATAAGCAGGGGGAGCCGGAGAGGGAGAAGTAAGCTCCTCGCTGAGCAGGGAGCCTGATGCAGGGGGTTGGGGGACTCGATCCCAGGACCCCAGGATCAAGACCAGAGCCCAAGGCAGACGCTTTAACCGACTGAGCCACTCAGGTGCCCCGAAGCTTCACTCTTAATACACTCAGCTTCCTGATGATCCAGGTCTGTCCTCATGGAGCCTTAACCCCTTGATTCTTGACCTTCCAGGGTACTGACCCGACCACTGCTTCCTTCTCCCATTCCGAAGTCCAGTCCCTCTTGCATCCCGTGATTTCCTGAGCCTTTTCTCCATCTCCTCATTCGTGTCACTGGTGAAAATATGGCTCACTGCCCCACCCCCGACACCATATGCTTCTGTTACAGAGTTTATAAAACACCTCCACATCCATTGTTTTATTGGTTCCCTACACAGTCAGGGAGGGAGACAGGGCAGGGATGGGTTTACCTGCTGGAACAATAAATAAACCAAGGCACACGAGATTAAGAGACTTGGCTGAAGTCTCAGGTTTGTTCTAGACCCTGTGTCTTCTGGTTTCTCTCGCAAGTCTTTTTTCCAGTGCTGAGTGGTTTCTCCACTGTCCTGAGTGGCCCTTGGTCACCTCTTTGCAGGATCGCTCCCACCCCCATCCAGGATTACACACACCTGTGTCTCCTCCACGGGTCGAGGGTAACGTGTACCACGTCACCACGCTCCACTTGCAGACGGACTCAGAAGCCCGGCTAGCATGCGGCATGAGAATATCTGTGTCTACACCGCCTGATACCTGCATGGTCACAGAGGCACATATTAGCTCAGGGAACCACAGATAGACATCGAAATGAGCTTCTGTGCTGTCCTTTTCTCAGACCCTTCTGCTTTTCTGGACTTCATCTTTTTTCCAACATGTCTTTAAGACGTACAAAATTTCAGGTTGTTCCCCAACCTATTTATAATTCGGATCAAGTAGACTTGCTGATAATAAAAAGGAGCAATCCTACCATTCACTGAACCTGACTGCCAGGCTATGCCCTATGCCAATGCTTTTCATGTGGCATCTCCTCGGAGCGGGCCACAACCTTGCAAGGTGGGGACAGTTACCTCCCCTTTCAGATGAGGAAGCTCAGGCTCGGGGAAGTCAGGTGGCTGGCCCAGCCTGTGACCCCTGAGCTCTAGTCCTCAGCACACCAGATGCCCTCCTGCTGGGCCTTCCTGGAGAGCCTCTTCCTTCTGTGGATGGGACCTGCTGCTTGCCCTTGCAGGTGTGCCCTTATCTGATTGTGATAGCAGAAGATAGTTGGTTATGAAGAGCAGACTGACAGCTTGTCTTATGAGTCCTTATTTCAGGCCTCCATCTGATAAAGAACAAATCGGAGACTGTTTTGTTGCGCCTTGTCTTTTGCAAGCCTTCACCTTCCTACTCGTGTTCCTACAAGCTTGGAGTAGATCACTGTACTCTGGGGTGGGGCCAGGGGTCTGACTGCACCTTGACCTCGGTGGCATTTCCGACCTCAGTTTTGTCAGTGGTATTTCTCCCTGACTCTCCTCTGTCTTGGAATGGTGGGTTTCATATGTAGAGACAGTGACCCACTGCCCCATTAACTGTGATTTTTTTTATTTCTAAGGAATCTCTCACTGGAATTGCTATTTCTGTCTTTCTTTTCTTTGTAGACAGAGGCAACATAGTATGGGGGGATAGGAGCAAGGGCTCTGCAGCCGGACTTCCTGGGCTTGGGGGCTGACTCTGTCCCTTACGAGCTGTGCAACCTCAAGCACGTTGCTTTTCTACTTTGTGCCTCAATTATCCTATCTGCAAAATGGATTTGATAATAACAGAACCTATCCTATAGGGCTGAAAGATTAAATGATTACATAAGTACCCTGTTACATATATCAGTATTTTCTATTATTAGACAAACCAACAAAGCTACCCAAAACAAAGCAAGTACCTGCCTCATCCTCCTCTAGAACCAATGAGATGCCTCCATGTGTCCTGGGAGGAACTTGAGTGGCCACAGCTACTTTTCTAGGCCAATCCAGACCTTCTCCTGGGCCCACCTACTGAGCTTCGCCAAGAACCAACCTTTTGACTGGTGATGGGGCCACACACTGTCACTTGGGGCAGCCTCCTATACTCAGTGCGTTCTCCATTCCTTCTTGCAGTAATACTGAATCTAGAATTATAGCATCTCAGCTAGTTATCAGCCTTGTGACTTTGGAAATCTGTCTCTACCCTTTGGAGACTTTGTTTTATCTTCTAAAATGCGGACAATGGGGCACCTGGGTGGCTCAGTCGGGTAAGACTTTGACTCAGGTCATGGTCACAGCGTCCTGGGATCGAGCCCCATGTTGGGTTCCTTGCTCAGCAGGGAGTCTGCTTCTCTCTCTCCCTCTGCCCTCCACTCACGCTCAGTTTTTCTCAAATAAAGAAATAAAATCTTTTAAAAATAAATAAAATAAAATGTGGACAATATTAATACTTACTTCCCATGGTCATTGTGTAGATTAAATAAGAATAATGTTAGCAATGTGGGGCACCTGGGTGGCTCAGTCGGTTAAGTGTCTGACTCTTGATTTCAGCTCAGGTCATGATCTCAGGGTCAAGAAATCAAGGCCCACGTCAGGCTCTGCACTCAACATGGAGTGTGCTTGAGATTCTCTCTCTCCCTCTACCCTCCCCCTGCTCTCTTTCTCTCTAAAATAAATACATAAATTTTAAAAAGAGAAACATTAGCAATAGCGCCTAACCTACTTCTCACACTTACCACTACCCAAATAGTATCCTAATATTATTTCTTTCAATGTAGCAGAACCAGCTAGCTTTCTCTCTGCCCCCTGCCCCAAGTTGCATGCTCACTGCACACAGTAGAGTTGTCACTGGGGAGTGATTGCCCAGCCAGGGTCGAATTTTCCAGCTCTCCTTATATTTTGGTAGGAGTCATGTGGCTTGTTTTTGCCAACAAAATATGTATGGAAGTGATAGTATGTGTTGCTTGCAGGCCCAAGTATTTAGAAATGGATGTGCCTTTTCCATATTGTCTTATTCCTTTTCTGCCATCTGGGTTCAGAGAAAGACCAGTTCCTAAGAGAAGGCAGAGCTACCATATGGATGGATCCCGGTTCCTAAAAAACCCCATGGAAAGAAATCACCCATCAACATGCATTAGATTATTCCCTGAAGTTTGCAGGATTTCTTGTTACAGCAACTAAAATTACCATAACTAATATCCAAATTGCAGTGAATCTTTGCAACAGTCCTCTGAAATAGACATCAGGATTTCCCCCACTTTTTAGATGTGGAAACTGAGGCACAGAGGGGTTAATTCTGAGGTCATGCAGTGAGAAAGGGCAGAACAGACTCTGCACCCAGTCTCATTTCAGAAGCAATGAGTTCTCTTAACCACTAAGGATGTGAAAGAGCTTTAGACACTAAAGCCTCCTAGAAATAATAATAATAATAAGGGCTAGGGGCCCCTGGGTGGCTCAGTCAGTTAAGCAGCTGCCTTCGGCTCAGGTCATGATCCCGGGATCCTGGGATCGAGCCCCACGTTGGGCTCCTTGCTATGCAGGGAGCCTGCTTCTCCCTCTGCCTGCTGCTCCTCTCCTGCTTCTTCTCTCTCTCTCTCTCTCTGACAAATAAATAAATAAAATCTTTAAAAATAATAATAAGGGCTAATACTTACTGAACATTTATGTGCCGGGCACTATTTAAAGATCTTTACATTCATTTAATCCTTATGACCCTCTGTAGTTGTTTCTAGTATTATTCCCACTCTGTAGATGAGGAAAACTAAAGCACAAAATGTTAAAGAACTTGCTTGGTGTCACAGTGCTGCTAGATGGTAGAGCTGGGTAGCAGCCCAGCTCACTCCTTTCCCCACCCCTTTATCTCTTATCATCTCTCATGGAAGAATGAGCAGATCCTAAGATTCTGAGAGGCCCAAGAAGTGACAGGACTATAACCTATGACCACAGCCCAACCCCAGGACAAGTTGCAAAGCCAAGACTTACCATGGGTTCCAGACAAATAGAGTGAGAAATGTCTATCAGAAGTCTTGTGGACAACTGTGACCACTGAATTTATCTCAAATGACATGGTAGAGTAGAAGGAACCCAAATGGACATGGATACAAAGCCAGCCTTTGCATCCTCCCATTGGAACAGAGAAGGCTACTTGCTCTCTCTGAGACTCAGTGACCTCATCTGTAGAATGGAGATGCTGATTACACCCACCTTGTTGGTTTGCTGCAAGGACAGAACATATGCCTAAAGATTCTAGTGCAGAGAGCTGCTTCCTAACTGAAGCAGCTAGGTGTTACCACACACTCCCCCCCCCCCCAGCATCAACCAGCTCAGAATAGAGACCTGCCTTGTGAGCTCAAACCCTCTCCCACCAGTCTAATCTTCCAGCTGTACCTCCTCCAACTATACCTACCCCTAGTCTCCTTCCATGAGTCAGAAGATCTCCTTCCTTGAGTTTCTGAGAGATTAAGGGAGGGGGGAGTAGTTGAAGGAGGATGGAAGGCCAGACCCTGAGCATGAACATCAGGTTCCTTTTTCTGGAAGAGGAGGACATGTTGCTTAGCAACACAGCAGGAAGTTATCAGGGAGGCTTTAGGCTGTGCCGTCTTTTTTATCTTGCAGTATGGAGATGTCTGAGGTGACACCAGATGGGGAGATGAATGGGAAAATTAGGGAAGGGTCTGTGGTCCGATGGCAACTTCTGGACCTCATCCTCCTTCCCTGTAATCCTCTTTCCAATACTCTTACCTTTTTCCCTTGGCTTTTTACTTTGACACACAGAGGCAGAGAGACAAGTTCTGAATCCAGCTTGCACACACCTCTGTGCAATGATCACATCTGTGACCATGCATCTAAAACTCAGGACCACCTTATACGTACCACACTTTACAGTTTACAAAACACATCCATAGACACGATTTCACCCCATACTTACAACAGTTTCTTAAATTCCTTTATGACAGGAGGAAAAGTCTCAAGGTCCCACAGTGAGGAAATAGCAGGGCCCAAATTTGCTGCAAATCTCAGCATATTTCCATTACATGTTGAAGCATGGATGTTAGCACAGGCATTAGCACGTGCTTGTGTTTACCCAATTCCATATCCTTACAGCATGAAGGTTCTTCGTGCCTAGCATCCTAAGATGCCCCCAAGTGCACCTTTCCCCACCTCCGGTCACAAAGCAGGTGCAATGTAGATACAAGGTTCAGCTGTTCTTTCCTGCTGGCAAGAGCCAGCCTGGGGCCAGGGGCTCCTTAGAGTGTGGAAGGCCAAGAGGGACCCAGCCTGCTGGCCCAGAGGCCTCAACTCAGGAATGCTGCTGGGCGGGGCTGGTCCTGGCTGGCATGAGTGTCTACATACCAGTAGCTGAAGCAATTCCCCTGGCTGGCATTCTGGAGAGGTGCACGTGGGTCCCACTGGAACCTTGCCTGCAGCAAGGAGTAAACACATGTCACCAAGGTCATAGATAGCTCATGGGAGGTCCAGGTCTCCAGAGCTCCCCATTGCCTCGGGGGCCAGCAGAGCTGGTCGGAAAAGCCTCTGGTTCCATTCTGGATTGTGTTTTTGTCCCTTATTCCCTCTGTCAATGTTTTTTAATAATGCTGACTACCATAGCAATGGTTGTTACCCCAACAACAGTAATATTGTCATGGCTGTTAAGCCAAAACACATCTGAAATCTTTGTTTCCAATTGATAGATGAGAAAATCGAAGTTCAGAGAGGTTGAATAACTTATATTAATGATCAAATAGGGACTCAAACCTCTGATTCCTGGAATTTTGTTCTGTGCATCACATCACACTGCCTTTAAATGTTCAGGCAGAGTGGGGGTGAAGAAGTAGCAAAGGAACATTCAGCCACTCCATCCTTCATCCCCAAACTGCACATGCCCAGGACCATGTAGGCCAACATGCCTCAAAACAGGCAATTTGAACAATTATTTTGATTAAGGTTTTATCAACTTGAAGAAAATTATTTGAGATGACTTACTATATAGCAATATACACAAAATGGAATGTTCCATTTTAAAAGACAAAAAAGCAGTTGGTGAAATATGAGAAATATTCCCATAAGTCAAAGACAAGGCAAACTGAAGGTCCTAGTCAATGCAGTAAGACAAGAAAAGATATATTCTGTATGCAAATCTTGGAAAGGAAGATGTTTAAATGTCCTTGTTTGCAGACAATATGGCTGCCTACCTAGAAAATCCAACAGATCCAACTGGAACACAAAACTATTGAAACTAGTATATCCAGTAACATACAAGATTAACATACAAAAACTTATGGTTATCCTATAACTCTACAAAAATAAAGAGAAATCATTGGGAATAATAGATTTACAACAGCAGTAAGAAGTATGCTCCTAGAAAACCCAATGAAAAACATGGAAACATCGAAATAAGGAAAATGACAAATCTCCACTAAGGAATATAAAAGAAGACCTGAATAAAAGGAACACTTAGCATGTTCTTGGCTAGAATGACTCAATATTACAAAATGTCAAATCTGTCCAAATTGATCTATAAGACTAATACAGTTCCTGAGAGGTTTGGTTCTAAAGTTCTTCTGGACTATGTTTAAGAATAGCCTAGACAATTTTAGCAAAAGAACAATGAGCATAGGGCAAAGCTACCGTTATTAAAGGTGTGGTTTGGTATAGAAATAGCTAAGTAGACCAACAGAACTGAGTAGAGCCTTGAAACAGACCCATGTATATGTAGGAATTTCATAAAAGATAAAGATTGCATACACTATAGGGAGAAGAAGACTGTTCAATGGTTGGCATAACTCATTATTCATTTGGGAAAACACAGTTAATAACTCCACTTCTAGCTACGCAGAGAAATAAATTCCAAAATACATTGAAGAATGAAAGTATAGTTGTATACTTACTGGCAAAGACAAACATGGAAACTCACTATTTCACATTTATTGAGACCTTCCTTTCCTTCCTTCCTTCCTCCCTCCCTCCCTTCCTTTCTTCCTTTCTTCTACCTTCCCTTCTTCCATCCCTTTCTTCCTTATTTCTCTATCTCTCTTTTTCTTTTTCTTTCTTTTTTTAAAAAAGGTTTGTTTGTTTATTTATTTATTTATTTATTTATTTATTTATTTGACAGAGAGATCACAAGTAGGCAGAGAGGCAGGCAGAGAGAGAGGGGGAAGCAGGCTCCCCGCTGAGCAGGGAGCCCGATGGGGGGCTCGATCCCAGGACCCTGAGATCACGACCTGAGCCAAAAGCAGAGGCTTTAACCCGCTGAGCCACCCAGGTGCCCCTCTCTTTTTCTTTCTTAATGATTTTCCTTCCTTCCTGTTACCTATTATAAGGTAATAATAGTAATATTCATTATAACAAACGAGGAAACTCAGAAAAATATTAAGAAGAGAGTAAAAGTGATCATTTAAAAATCCCGCCACTTAGGGAGAGCAACATTAATATTTTAGTAAACATCTTAAAAGTGTCTATTGCTGCAAGCATGCACACACACATACACACACACAGAATCATTCCGTGCGGATCTATTGACTGCCTACTGTGTGCCCAGCTTTACACTAGGTGCAAGGAATCTAGCAGTGAACAAGACAGACATTTTATTGAAAGGATACAAAATAATTGGGGGGGACAAATCTTTTGAAGAATCAGGGGTATGTGAGAGAAGATGACTATGGGGCAGGCTGAGATGAATTCATCAAGAAGAGGTGGCTATTAAGCCAAGATCTGAATGATATGAAGAGGACAGCTATTTAAAGATTTCTCTCTCTCCCTTCCTCTTACACAAACAGGACCATATTATATTGTTTTTAACCAGATATTTTCACTTTATCATGGTCACTTTTCATGTCAATAAATATAGATTGATGTGTCATTTTTAATGGCCCATAATATCCTAACAAATATTGATTTATCACAATTTACTTAATCTCCTACTGTTACATCCAATTTTTTTTTATTATGAACAATGTTATGATAAGCACCCCTTGTGTCCTTTCCCACTTATTACCTTAGGGCAAATTTCTAGAAATGTGAAGCTAGGTCAAAGAGCACTCTGCCTTTCACATTTTGTTCCCTAGCCAAGTAGCTCTCCAAAAAGACTGAACCAATACACACACACACACACACACACACACACATTTGCTGCAGTATGAGAAAGTGCACATCTCCTCATGTTCCTATCATGGCTGGCATTTTCCATTTTTATAATCTTTGTCAGTATAAGACATGGAATTTCACATTACTCTTTTGACTTGAATTTCCTGGTCAATAGCAAAGTGTCTTTCCATGTTTATTGATTATTTACATTTTTGGCATGGGTGATATCTACACAGTTTTTATTAATTTTCTACTGAAAATATATTTTGCTGCAAATATGTTCTCTCAGCTTGCCATTTGTCTTTTAATCTTATTTGTGTTTGCTCTTTCTCTATTTCTCCAACATTTGAAAGCTGAGATGAAGTTAGATTTTCTCCATTTTTCTCTTTTCTCAGATTTTCTCTCCAAAAGTCAATCTTTTCCTTCAAGGTTTATGCCAAAAAAAATGTTTGGCGCCCCCAACCCCAAATGTACTAGTAACAATACTAATAAATAATTCTTGTTTTCTCTAGGTATTTTTATTTAATATTTGACTACTGCCATATATTAACTACTACTTTCTAATTATGCAAACAATATACAAATACATTTTTATTGTAAAAATTAAACTCCACAGATAAGGTGCATGTCCTCTAGACAAAATCAATCCCGGTTCTTCCAAGAAGTCAGTTATTAAGAGTGATGTATATCTTTCTCAAGCTTCTATTACACACACACACAAATTAAAGTTTAGTTCTGTTTTGCTTTTGCACAAATTATATTGTACTGTACATATTGGTTTGCAACTTTTAATGATAATACATGTTTTCTAGATCTTTCCTCAGTACATCTAATCTAACCCATTAATTTGGCTGTAGCAAAGTTTATTTAACCCCTAACATACTGTGAATATTTACATCAATTCTAAATTATCTCTTTCCAAACAATAACATGATAAAAATATCTTTATCATGTCTTTATGTGCACATATTCAAGTATTTCTCCAGGGTCAATACTAGAAATCAGAATTCCTGAATAGAAAAGTATGTGAATTTAAATTTTTAGTAGGTACTTTCAAACTGCCTCCTCTTCTTTGGGGCTCCTCAGTGGCTCAGTCAGTTAAGCATCTACCTTTGGCTTCGGTCATGATTCCAGGGTCTTGGGATCAAGTCTGGTCGTGGGATGGAGGCTGGTCGTGGGATCGAGTCCAGTTGTTGGATAGAGTCCAGCGTCAGGCTCCTTGCTCAGTGGGGAGCCTGATTCTCCCTCTGGCACAGCACCCCCCCCCCCACCGGTTGTGCTCTCTCTCTCGAATAAATAAATAAAATCTTTTAAAAGAAGCAAACTGTCTCCTCTTCTAAGGATTTTACAGCTTTTTGCTTTGCATTAAAAAAATCTGGAATTTATTTTGAGGATAAAGAATGAGGAATAATTGACTTTTTTTCTTCATATGAACCACTACCCAGTTGTACAAAACCATATGCTGATTAATCCATCTTTCCCAATGGATTTGAAATGGTGCCTTCATCATATATTAAATTCCCATGTATGCCAGAATTCGGCTTTGTAATATCTATTCTGTTCTGTTGTCTATTCCTAAGTCAGTGCCATATATTTTAACTACCTTAGCTCTGTAATACATTTAAGTATCTGGTAGGGCAAGCCCTCCATCATTACTCTTCTTTCTTATGCTTTTCTTGATATTCTATGTTTTTCTGCGATCATATGTAATTTTTTTAAGGAGTAAAATGTTGTGGGGCACCTAGGTGGCTCAGTGGGTTAAGCCTCTGCCTTCAGCTCAGGTCTTGATCCCAGGGTCCTCGAATCAAGCCCTCGAGTTGGGCTCTCTGCTCAGCAGGGAGCCTGCTTCCCCTTCTCCCTCTGCCTGCCTTTCTGCCTACTTGTGATCTCTTTCTCTCTGTCAAATAAATAAAATCTTAAAAAAAAAAAAGGAATAAAATGTTGAAAGATGATAATGGAATGGATGATAAGCCCTCTTTCCTTTTAGGTAGTCATATATAAAGATGCAACAGAGAAACTAATTTTATGATTTATCGACTAGAAGCTAAATATCAATCACAGGAGACTATGACCATGGGGTGTAAAGAAATGGAGGAGGGGAAGTCTTAAGAAAGGGGAATAACTACTGTGGGCAATATCTTCAAATAGAAAGAGACATTAGGAGCAGCTAATTACTAAAGAAATAGTGGGAAAAATCCAGGGGGAAAAAAACCCTTGAAAGCTCAAGCTAGATTGGGGGAATTTTAATCCAGGCACTAAGAGGTTAAACCTAAGATTAGAGGAAAGAAAAAACAAAAAATAGGGGTGGGGTTGCTGGAGTTAAAAGTTAGCCATCCAGCCTGTAAGTGCAACAGAGAGACTGACTCCAAATCTCATCAAGTATTAAACTAAGGTCAACTAATGTATTGAATCCTGAGACTATCCCCTGCAGTTTATCTATTTTGCACCCAATCTTTCATCACCGAAGTGAAACTATTTTTCTACCCTGCATTTACACACCTGGCCTGTGTGGGTATAGATGACCTTCTTGTAGGGCATTTAGGAAGGTGCTGAGAGGGAAGGTAACAGTCTTAATGAAGGGCTTTAAAGTGTTAATACTGCTGTTTTAGGGTCACTGACAGCAAATGTTGTTTATCACGTATAAAGGGATCCGGAGTACCACTTAAAGTGGGGTGTGAGGATGGTCAGCCCTCTATACCTAGCTGTCACCTGTCTTTGGTCATGGTGGCATGGCTGGAGGGGTTGCTGTGGCAGCCTCTGTTGTCAAAATCTTCCAGAGATGCCCATCTGGGGGCCTGAGGCAGAGTCCCCGTAGGTAGAGGCCACAGGATGTCCCCTTAGATATTGCCAGATGCTCTGGTTGCTGGGCACTCTGTCTGGCAGGCAAAGCAGTTACCATGACAACCAACGCCCCCGCCCCCACGTCTGCGATTTTTTTTTTTTTCATTTCTCCTTTCCTATTAAATACCAAGGTATTCCAGGGACAGGCAAGCACAGCTCTCAGGACAGAATGTCCTCTGCTCCAGGAAGAGGGGCAGGGAAGTAGGCAGTGGCGATGGGTACATGTTATGTCTGAAGGAGCCTTCATCAGTATAAATGTATATATACAGGCTTTCTGGGTTAAAATGTATGCCTTTGGTTGTGTATCCACGCAACAAATGGTTAGATCACTGTTTATCCACACATTCGCTTTCCTGCTTCCCTCCCCTCTCTGTTGCTCCTGTGCTGGGAGAATCACTAGGGGAAGTGCTGAGTCATGGCTCCAGCTGGGTTTCTGTATCCTGTTGTCCATTTCCATTCTTTCCTCAGTCAGCCCCTCACCCAGGCTGGGCTCTTTCTAGAGCTCTGATCCCCCTTCACCACTACCCTCCTCAGACTGGACTCACTTTCCTGAAGTTCACTTCTGGGCAGTAAAGAGATGGCACCTTAATCTGTTTCTGCACTTTCTCCTTTCTCACCTTGCCTTCTGAGAAGACTGAGCCTTTCTCCATGTGACCATCCCTCCCTTAGAAAACAGGAGTCTGACCAGGTTTGACCCAGCAGGCTAATTCTTCCCTGTATTCCTCCTTGCTCATCCTCCTCCAGTCGCTTACCCGCTAATCGGATTATGGCAGTGTCTCATGCCTTGGGGCATGGCAAGGAAAGTGAGATTTAATTTGACACCACGCACTGAGGCTTTTTTCTCATTCTAAGTCTCCAAGCGCCAGACCACAGGTTCCTAGAGTTTGTGTGTGTGTGTGTGTGTGTGTGTGTGTGTGTGTGTGTGTGTGTGTAGTAAAGGGAAGATGCTGTGTCTTTGGGCTCAGGGGCAGTACCTAGTGATCCCACCAAGAGCGGTACGTTTGGAGGTCTCAGTAGGTTCTCTGGTCTCTCTTTCCCACCCACTTTAGATTCTTCTAACGCATAAGTTCCAATAAAGTAGTCTTGCTAACTAGTTCCAAATAAGGCAGCCTAAGATTGTTTCCTCCGCTAGAGTGGGGAGAGTGGAAAGGCGGCCCCGCCCGCTCAGTCTGGTTACTATGGCGACAGCCGCGGGGTGACCCAAGTCCTCCTCCCTCCCTCCTCCCAACCCAGAAAGATGACGGCACCGCGCTGACTGCGCCAAATTCTAGCCAATGGGCGGCTGCTCCCGCCTCCCCTTCCGCCAGCTCTCCCCCTCCTTCTCCCCCTCCCGGGAATTCGATTCACAAATCTGGACTGGGGATTTCCGGCTCTAGGCCGGGTGCAAGGGCGCTGGGCCGAGGCCAAGGGAGAGTAGCTGTCTGTCCTGTTAGGAGGGCAAATGGAAGCCGACATTCTTGGGTTCTCGGGCCAGACTCCTGTAAGTCGCCACCAGAAGAGATCACAACCTACTCCCAAATTATTCAGAAAATCCAGTTGAAGCCGAGTCTGCAAGTCCTCCTGCCCCTACAAGCCCCCACCCTGCCCACAGCGCGCCGGTCAGCACCACGGACAGCGAACCCGGGCCAAGTCTTCCGCGCCTGGAGGGGTTCTGACTCCTGATCCTCGAGGTCTGGGAGGCGACTAGGGTCAGAGACACCAACGCTCTACCGGAGCCAGGCCTCCTGGGCCAATGAAACTGAATGGGGGCGCTTAGCCACGTGGCTAAGAAGGGAACGGGACAGAAATCTCAGGCTAAAGAGCTTATTTCTCTTCTATGAACCCTTAAGAAAGGCTCTTGTCTCCCAGGCTGCCTGTGTCCTAGCCTCCTTGGGGATAAAAGGCCAGGTCTGACTCTTAAGCGGGGATGGACTTCCCAAGGCTATCGTGGGTGGGCGTGTGACTGAAATGGCCTTGAAACAAGCCAGGGGGTTGGAGGAGGGGTGTGGAGCTGAGTGTGACTGTCAGACCCCACCTGAGGGTGGTGAGTACAGGTTTGGTCAGGCCTAACTAGACTCTAGACAGTTTATATAGTGGGGAGAGATGGAGGAGGAAGAGAAAAACAGCAATCATAACTAGCTAGTTCTGCCTTAATGGACTACTTTGTAAAGAGTACTTCTGCTGTCCTCATCATTTAATCCCTAAATGGCCTGGGCATTAATGAAGAGCTAAGTGAGACAAGATGGAGGCGTAGTGTGTGAGGGGATTCAGCTTTGTCATCAGGCCTCAACCTTTGGCTACTTCACTCTCTGTAAAATGGAAGCCAATGTGACGGCGGGGGGCTGGGGGGGGACGGAAAGAGTAGCAGTTCTCAGTCACCCATCTTCCCCACTAGGCCCGTGGGGGCCCTCCTGCCCTATCTGTGACTGTTTCATTCCTGATCCCACTCCCTCCCTCCCGGGGCCCAAAGAAAGGTCGGCGCAAAACCATCTACAGGCGCTTCCAGCGCTTTATAGTTCTCTCCGGGACAGACGGACAGACAGACAGTGCAGCCCGCGCCGTCGGCCCGCATCATTGGCACCTTGGACACGGCACCAGGCCCAACCCAGTCCCTGGTACCCTCCCGGGAAGATTCCGGTCCGGCCTCAAATCAGCACCTCAGACAGCTCCCGGCCCAACACCCACCCCTCCCCCCTCCCTCTGGAAACAACCAAATAAATTAAAAGGGGAGGGACAAAAACACCTAAGGATATGGAAGAGGGATACCCCTCCCCCAGAGTAAGAAGAGTTTCTGTTTCCTCCCGCCCTTCCGCTGAGGCGCCGCCGCCGCCGGGGTGGCCTCCTAGGTTGATTTTGCTCCCAAACCTCAGCCTCCTGAAGCCGGCATCTCCCTCCCCCCCCAACTCCCGGCATGCAACACGTTGGAAAAGGTAGGGACAGGAGGTGGGGGTGGGGCGGAGGACCATCCTGGTGGTTATCCGGGCTCCTGGGGCTGCAGTTTCTCGCCGCACCGAAGTCAGTCCAAATCAAGAATTAATATTCCCTTTGGTCTGGGAAAGGGGATATGGGGTGCTCAGTATGGGGAAGAAATGCAAGCTGACATAGGCGGGGGGTGGGGGGTAAGCAGACTGGAGGGAAGATGGTGACACATGCCAGGGGCAAGGAAGAGAACGATAAGGGGAGATGGGGACACAGGTGCAGGAAGAGAAAGGGGGGCAATGATAGGCGGGTAGGGGGTAAGATGGAGACGGAAATACACACCCAAGGTACGGAAAATGGAAAGGCAGAGAGGGAGATGGGAAGGCAGACAGGAGGAAAGATGAAGATACAGGAAGGAGGCGAAGAAACGGTCAAAACCGAGGGAGGTGGATTTACAGATAAACACAGAAGGGACGGAGGAGACCCGGGTAGAATTGGAGAGATGGGGGCACAGGCAGACAGAAAGGGTGAGGTTGGGGGTCCCCCTCCCGCTCTCATCCCCCACCCCCACCCTAAACCCAGCATATCCAGAGCCGCGGCCTCTGGCGTCCTGGCCTCCACCTTCCCCTGCGGGACAGGGGCGGCTCCTCCTCCGGCCACGGCACGGAGCGGCGGTAACAGCTGCGGCGGCTTGATGGTCCCGGGGGCTCCGAGTGCGTGTCAGGGGCTGGGGCGGGGGACGGGCGCGGCCCTTGGGAATCCCTAGCGGTCCAGGTTCATAGTCCAGTGCTTGGTTCCGGTCGCGCAGCTGTCCCTGGCGGCCGAGGAGGAGGTGGGGGGCGCGGGCGCCCCCCCGTTGGGTGGACCCCCGGCGCCCGCGGCGGCCTCGCCCTCGTTCTTGAGGTCTTGAAAGACCTGCGTGAAGAAGTGGGGGTCGGCGTTGAGCCGCAGCATCTGGGGGCTGAGCCGCTGAATGAGGCGCAGGCAGCGTTGCCAGAAGCGCTCCTTGTCGGGCTCCACGAGGAAGGGCTTGAGCGGGTATGAGATCTCGTTGCCCATGTAGGAGTAGGCGAGGTAGAGGCAGGTGAGGAAGGCGGCCTGCAGCTCGGCGGCCGACGCCAGCTCATCCCCGCGCAGCGACTCGCGGCACAGCAGGTACACGAACACCAGGTTGGCGGGCGTAATGAAGGCCTGGTCTTGCCAGCCCTGCAGCAGCAGCGAGCGGTCCACTCCGCGGAACCAGCCCACCAGCTCGCCCGGGCTCAGCTCCTTGAGGCGGTAGCAGCGTCGGCACACGAAATCGCCCAGGCAGCGCAGCAGCTCGCCGGTGGACGCCTGCACGATGACCCGCCGAGGCGAGCCACCCGGCACCGGCGGCGCCGCCTGCGGGGCTGGGGGTGGCGGCGGTGGCGGCTTTCCTCCGCCGGAACCCGGCGGCGGGGCGGCCGCGCTGCCCCCCGACGGCGGCTCGCAGGTGGCGGCGGCCGCGGGCACGGTGGGCACCGGCACCGCCAGGGGCTTGGTGGCGCCGCCGCCGTCTGGGGGGTCCCGGCCCTTGCGGAGAAGGTTCTCACGGTTGCGCTGCTGGACCAGGGGGTCGGGGCCAGTGGACGCCGGCTTGGGCGTCACCTTCTTGCTGCCTTTCTTCTTCTTGGCAGACGCGGCCACCAGGCGCTTCCAGGTAAGCGCCGAGATGAGCACGGACGGCCGCTTGAGTCGGCTCTCGCCTTTGCCGCCCTTGCCTGCTGGCGGCGCCCCGTAGCCCCCCAGCGCCTCGTCCCCCGCGGGCGGCGCTTTCTTCTTCTCTTCGGGCAGCCCGCCGGGCCTCCGGCCCTTGGCCGAAGAGGCGGGGGAAAGAGACAGCACCGTGCCCATCCTGCAGAGCGGGGCCGGCGCCCGGGCCCCGGTGGGAACCGCGGGCGGCGCCGCTGTCGCCGCCGCCGCTGCTGCAGCCCCCGGAGACCCGGCGGTGGGGGGCCTAGCCCCGGCCCGGGCGCGGGAACGGGCAGGGGAAGGTGGTTGCTTGGCTGCTCCGCGGCGGTTGCTCGGAGTCTGAGCTGCGCCAGCTGCAGCGTCAGCCCCACCCCTTGGACCCCGTCTTTAGCCGTGCCGCGCCCCGCCTCACGCAGCCAATCCTCGCTCGAGTTGCCCTCCTGACCGGCAGCTCTTCTGGCCAATAGAAACTCGCATACCAATCTCAGGTCCCTCCCCACCCCCACCCTCGGTCTCGGGTCCTTTCCCTTCACCAGAAAGGGGAAAGGAGGAGAAGGTGGCCCTGGTTTCCAGGGGCTCCTCAGGATCAGAGCTGGGGAGAGGGGTCTGGCGGCTCCCACTCCCTCTCAATCCCCCTCCCCCACCCCCAAGTCCTAAGGCCCTGGGTCAGCTTGTTTTGATGTATTGGATCGCGGTAGCAGAGAAACCGTGGGAACAGCCTCTCCCCGCTTTTGGTTACGTGCTGGGGGCGGCGTGGGCAGTGAATGCCTTCACCTGGGCGCCCCAGCACCTGCAGGGTCGAACGGCTCTGGACCGCTCCAATCTGGCCACAGGTGCATTACCTCTTAGCTCTCCTCTCCTCCCTTCCTCCCATGCGGCCACAATGGTGGGCTTGTGGGGGAGTTCAGTAGGTGTCTTCTTGCTCTACCTGTGATGGGGTCCCGGCGGGGCGCGGACCTACCTGCAGGCCACAAACCCCCTCCTTGGGCGCCTTTGCTCTGGAGGCGGCCAGACCCTCAGATGCCCGAGTCCGCCGTTTGCGGGCCTGATTCTCTGCAGCTCGGTCTGTGGGGGTTCGCCCTAGCCTCTGGTCCCTGGGTGGCTCCTCTCGTGCTCTTCTTCCCCACCAACACAGCCTGATCCCTCACTTGGGCGGGCGATGAATGCTTGGTTCCTGGGGAAGTGCTGGAAATTGTATGGGTTGGTCTCCTCAGGCTCAGACAGGAGACGGGACCTCCTGGGCAGAGAGAGTTGACCCAACAACCTCGGGCTTAGCCCTGGGTCCAGGTTGAGGTGAGTTTCCATTGTTGAATTCTTCCTGCCATTCAGGTCCCAACTGTCCCCACTCCTCGCTGCAAGCTATTAGCTGGGTCTTGCCCATTTCTCTGTTCCCTCCCCAGCACCTGCAAGATCTTTGTCCTCGGGGCCTTACCTACAGGTCCTGAGCCAGGCCGGTCCTGGGGTTGTCTACGGGCCTCTCAAGACAGCGTCCACCCTTCTCCGGGCTTGCTCCCTGTAGCTCCCCAACATGGAAGTCTTCCAACTTTTTAAGTGGGCCTTGGAGGTGGGTATGATGGGGAGAGAAGCCCCTGCTATGGACTCAGCAAAACCCTCAGAATTATCCCTGGAGTCACCTCTGTGTTCTTCACAGACCACCAAAATGACTTCCAGGAGGGTGCCTGGGTGGCTCGGTTGAGCGACTGCCTTAGGCTTGGGTCGTGATCCTGGCGTCCCGGGACCGAGTCCCGCATCAGGCTCTCTGCTTGGCAGGGAGTCTGCTTCTCCCTCTGATCCTCCCTCTTCTCATGCTCTTTCTCTCATTCTCTCTCTCAAATAAATAAATAAAATCTTTTTAAAAAAATGACTTCCAGGGACCACTGCTGTTGGTTTCCGTGTATGCGCACGTGTGGCTGTGGTTCCTTCCACACAGGCTGTTCCAGAATCCGCTTAGGCTGCAGCTGCTGCCACCAGAGGCACCCGCTTTTCTCAGCTCTCCCACAGCCCCTGCTCACTCACACCTTCCTGGAGGCTTATGGTCTGGTTGCCTCGATTCCCTATCTCTTTACCACCCTACACACGCAGACTTGTTCCCCCTTCCTGACTCAGCACCCAATGTGCCCTTCTCAGCGAGGTGTCTCCCAGTCCCTTGAGATCTGATCATTATTCCCTTGCAGCCGGAGCTGACCTATCCAACCTCTCCTTCTCCCCCTAGTTGCACAAACAAACAAACAAACAAACAAATAAAATCCCTCTTTTCAGCTCCTGTAATTGGTCCCACATCCTCCTACAAGGCCTTCTGAATCAGCCTTTATCTGACACCCAAGGAACAGTAGGCTCACCACTAGTTAAGGACAGGTCGCATAGAGACTGAGTTGCCCTAGCAGAAACATGTGGATCTGAATGGCACATGGGTCCTCCCAGCTCTAGTCCCAGGAGTCCCTCATTGACTTACGTCAATGTTACTGGTGTCACTCACTGACTTACGCCTGTTACTGATGTCACGTAGGACAAGATCTATCTCATTCTTCACCTTGTCCTGCATCAGACCCTCTCTCTGGCTTACACTTTCCACCCTCCTACCTTGGTTATCCTTCTGGAATCTCTGAGCTCCTACCACTGGGCTAGAATTCTTCCACAAACCACTACCTCGCCTTCTTCCATCCAACTCTTGAAAATCCACCTCCTCCAAGAAGCCTTTCTGGACTGATGGCAAGGGACCTAGTACTCTTCCTGACATCAGTCTTTCTAATCTCTTTCCCCAACAGCAGCTGCTAAATGACAACTGGTTCATGGGCTGGGCTCTGAGTGCTGAGTCAAAGATGTGAGAAATGAATATGGATGGAATTTTTAAAGGAAGAAGACAAAATAGTCAAAACAGATCCATTAAAAAAATAACAGCATTTCTGTTATTAAAAAAAAAAAAAAACCGCAAACATTAATGGAGGAGAGAGGGGGGTTATGTTTCTACAGGCTGGAGGCCAAGGGGAATAAGCATAGTGAAACCAGAAAGACTCCAGGGAGAAGGTAGGCTTTACAGAAGGGCAGCGCCTCCCCACCACATCTGCAGGTGTACTTTTCCAGTTGGGTTATGTTTAGGGTCTATATTGAATGTTTGGGGTCTGGGTTTAGGGTTTAGGGTCTGTTGGGAATGTTTAGGGTCTATAATGAATAAATGAATCGGTTTCATTTATCTGCATTAGGATCTGTATGCCACTTCTCATCCGTCCATTTCTCATGGCTGTGCATGCTCGTCCGGGCCAGGGTTGGCTATACTAGACTCCTATGAGCTGAGACTCCACCACCGCCCCACCCAGGCCAGGCTCCTTGTCTGTCTCCATCACTCGGTAAATTACCTAGAACAGTGCCCTGTCCAGAGAGATGGCTATTCCTGAAGGCTCTTTAAGGCAAAAACTATAGGCCTAGACCAAGAATTGGAAGGCTTGGACCAGGGTATTAGCTGTGTAGGAACGCAGCCTTATGGATGACGATTACCACCAACTCCACTTTAGAGATGAGCCCTACACTGACCCATCATGGGAAGATACGCCCCATCTTTCAGGGAACATCTCCAGGCAACGCTGCTCAAACTCCTCTGCCCTTTGGCTTTTTTAATCTCCTTCTCAGAGAGGCCAATAGTCTAGGAAGCAGGAGGTAGGGATTCCAGTCACTTCAGTTTTCTGGGCCTCCTTTTCTTCATATTAAAATGCAGGGATTCTATATATGTTACTTTCATCATTGGACAAAATGAATATTAAAGACATCAGATAACATCTTGGGGATTGGACTTAAAAAAAAAAAAGATTCCTAAAGCCTCTTCCAATTCTACAATTCTGACTCTAAATAAAACCCATCCTATGAATCTGTTTCATTTCCTAGCTCCAGCCCTGTGTGGTTCTCCCTAGTCTGTTTCTGCCTGATGGGCTCAGGCTTGTTTGTGCATGGCATCCCTGAGGCCTGTCCTTCTGCAGTTCAGCCCAGGAGAGGAAGGGGAGCATGCTCAGGCTCACAGGT
Source organism: Nasua narica (assembly GCA_028533885.1). Taxonomy (NCBI): domain Eukaryota; kingdom Metazoa; phylum Chordata; class Mammalia; order Carnivora; family Procyonidae; genus Nasua; species Nasua narica. Next base: position 158,142,134 of record CM052810.1, on the reverse strand, counting down.
GTGCAAATCTCCCTAGATCCCTCCAGGCTTTAGTGGGGCTCCTGTAAAGTTCGGAGACAAAGCACAGGATGCCAAGGTGGTCCAGGGTCTCCCCACAACCTACAGTCATTACATCCTATGTCCCCAAGGGACCCCTACAGAGAAGCTGATGACAAGGAAGGTTCTTAGAACAGCCATGGTGGAGACTCAGCCTGGACATCTGAATGCCTGGATCCTGCTGCCCGCACCCTCTCCCCGAGCCAGGATCCCTACCCCAGGGTCTCAGCTCCTGGGGGCGCAAAGGGGAAGGAAATGCACCCGCCTGGCCTTCCTTCCCTCCCCCAAAGACCTTAGCCCAGGAGAGCTGGGGTGGAGGGGAGCAAGCCCCCAAGAGACAGTGGAGGGAGAAGCCTTCCCCGGGCGACAGGAGAGTGGGGAATGGGGATGAGCAGAGAGAAGAGATGAACCTGACAAAGGAGAAACTGCCCACGGTCAGGAGGGAGACCCCACGTTCTTCCATCCTTCCTATTCCAGCAGGCTCCTTGCCAGAAGGACTTACCGGAGGAGGTCAAATAGAGAAGGGGGTGGAAAGCACAGACGAGGAAGTGCCCTGAGGCAGGGAGCGGACTGATGCTGAAATGCTGGAGGCTTAGAATTAGGGGTCTGGGGAAGATGAGGGTGAGGAAGATGGGGGCTCCTTTTCCTTGCCATAGGCTCTGCCTCCTTCCTAATACAGCCCTGGTCTCCCTTTCAGGTTACCAGTGTCAGCCCTCCTCATCCTCCCCCCTGGGTCTTCTCTCTCCAGTTCCCCAGCTCCTGCCTTCACCTCCGTTGTTGTCCCCTGAGCACAGCTCTTTCCAATCCTTCCAGCTCCCTTCAGCAGCTTTCTCAGTGCACTTTGTCCTGCCCCCACCAAGCCCTTTTCCCCCTCCTCCCTTTCGTGCCCACCCCAAGCATCACCCCCAACTCCGTCTCCTCCCTGCCCCTGCTGGCACCCAGCATAGCACTCCAGATGTAGGAGCAGATCAAGAAGGGCGGGGGTGGTGGCTGTTGCTTTTCTGGGATATTCTTAGCCTGTCTGGGGGCTGGAGCTGGAATCAGTGTTTCCATCTCAACTAGGCAGGTGGCTGCGGGGAAACTGCTCCTGTGACTGGGTCTTCATCTCGTTCCAGGTCCCTTTCCTTGTCCTCCTATATCTCCCTTCCACTCTGTGAACGCAGACCCCTGTGCCCTAAGGTGGGAGCTTCCCTCCACCCTGGCCTAGCCCCAGTGAGGTCTCAAAACCCTGCTCCTGAAGACTCTTGGGGAAAAGAAGGCCTTTGAGAACTCGAGCTCAGATGTTCCCTGGATCTGCACACAGCCTGTGTCCCCCTGCCCCAAGATGGGCTTCCTTCTGCCCCAGCAACCTCCCTTGGTACTTGGTCCATAGACTCTAGTCATGACCATGAGAGCCTCTCGTATCTCAAGATACAGGAATCCTTCAGGGGCCCTCGAGTTCTAGGAGCAGTTTCTTGAGAGAGTCAGAGCCCTGGGGTCCAGGCCTCCTTTGGGATTGAATAAGGGGCTCTCTGGCCAGATTCTTTTGTTAGCAGAGGGAGGAGCCAAAAAGAGATCTGAGTCCTTCATAAATAGCACAGAATATATTTGTCACCTTAAAAGAGACAGTGTAGGGGTTCCTTTGTGGGCCCTTGAGTCATGCAGGTCTGGGTTCGAATACAGCCCCTCCACTTATGAGCTGGGAGACTTGCGACAATTTCTTAATTCTTTTGAAGTCTATAAAAGTAGATCATCACAGGGTTGTACGATTTTATTGAATCAGGGCGCCTGGGTGGCTCAGTTAAGCGTCTGCCTTCGGCTCAAGTCATGGTCCCAGGGTCCTGGGATCGAGCCTCACACCAGGCTCTCTGCTCAGCAGGAAGCCTGCTACTCCCTCTCCCTCTGCCCCTCTGCTCCTGCTCTCTCTCACTCACACTGGCTCTCTCTCTCTCTCAAATAAATAAATAAATAAATAAATAAAATCTTTAAAAATTGTGTGTGTGTGTGTGTGTGTGAGCCTCTGTGTACCTGCTATGTGCCAGGCACTGTCCCGGCCCCACGTTCTGACTGTGCTTTTCAGGGGGCACGCTCTGGATTCCCATCCTAGAGACATTTTCCCCGCTGTCTCTCCAAAGCTCTAGAGACTCCACGTAGGGTCAGTTCCAGTTTTCAAGGGCGTTGAGAAAGTCTACAAAGTTATAAAATCCACATTACCAAATACTGTTTGAGAAACTGTAGCCTATGAGGTACGGGGCTAGGTGCTGGGACCAGGAAAAAAAATGTGAGGTAGGGCTTCAGCCTTCAAAGAACATACAGCAGGGATGACAGAGACAAGAGCAATAATACTAGTAAACGGATCGGTGTTCTATGATGGGCTACAGAGGATGGGATTGGACGAGTTGCTTAATCCTGGCCATCCCCACCCCGCCCCCTTCCACCGCTATAACTAATCTCCTGCCTGTCCTGAATTCTCAAGGGTAAGCAACTACTGGCAGGGAGTCAAAATCAAGTTAACTAAGTTTGAGTTTCTCTGCGTCTTTTTGGGTTCTCTCCAGCCCATGGTCTTCCCTGTCTGACCCCAAGCTGGGATGGTGATAAGCACCTTTTGCAAGGCAGACCTGGGCCTTCAGCAACTCCCTGCTTGAAGTGACAGACTCCCACCCTGGGAGCAGGAGGAGTAATGAGTTATTGCACATGCGTGAAGAGCCCCTGATGGTTCTGCTAACTGGCCCAACACCGTAGGAGCCACTTCCGTTTATCTCCCATTTGTCCGGGATGAGGGGCGGATGGGGGATGGGCTCTGAAATGGGTTCACTAATTTACACTTTCGCCTCCCTGATCTCAAAACATAAAGATAATCCTTTATTTTCAGCTCCTCTGAGTAGAAAGCCAGTTCTAACGTTAAAAGCTAGAGCCCCACATATACTCACTTTTGATTTTGAGTGGGGAGCAGAGTAAGGAGGCTGTCCACTAGATTAGTTAGTAGTTCCTAAACTACTCTGCTCAGCAGAAACACCCCAGGGGGAACTTTGTAAAATTACAGTCTCTGGACTCTACCTCAGACCTATGGAATCATAAACTTCTTCAGGTGGACTTAAGGTGGCATCACTGTCAGAAATTAAGAGGGTAGGGCGCCTGGGTGGCTCAGTAGATTAAGGCCTCTGCCTTCGGCTCAGGTCATGATCTTGGGATCCTGGGATGGAGCCCCGCACCGGGATCCCTGCTCGGCAGGGAGCCTGCTTCCCTCCCTCTCTCTGCCTGCCTCTCTGCCTACTTGTGATCTCTCTCCTCTCTGTCAAATAAATAAATAAATAAATCTTAAAAAAAAGAAATTATTAAGAGGGAGAAGAAAATTTGGCAGATGGCTAGATCCCACCTGTTCTTTCTGTTTTGCCCACTATGGTTGCTGCTAGCCAAGCATCCTCTGGCAAACAAACAAACAAACACACAAAACAAACCCTTATTTACCTTTGGGAGATCTTCTTCCACACTCCCAATTTATGTGGTTTTTACCTGCCTAGATTCAAGACAAATCCAGGCAGCTGCTGTCCTGGTCCCAGTGGCCCAGGCCAGTCCAATGAGACTCAGTTCTTTAAGTTGTTCTAGAACTGCTGGGAACGAGGCACTTTTTTCCTCTCTGAGGTTGCTTAGCTGGTGCGATGAAAGCCTTGAGATGCTGGACCCCACATGGGGAGAGTTCGTCTGAATGAAAGCACGGGGAAGGAGTCAACAGATGGAGAGAGACATTCCTGATGTGATTCTAGTTGCTGGATCCAGCTGGGCCTGATATATGTCTATAATCCAGCAAATGCTCTTTCTCCCCACTTTCCCCCCCTTATTTTAAGGTTATTTGAGTTGCAAACCTGATATTTGCCAGCAAAACAATCCTACCTAATGAACTTTCTTCTGGAGACTTGTTGGTAACTTTGGAGAAGTACATGTTTGGTCTTCGTGACTGAGGAGGGTAGTCTCTGACATCTGGTTGTCGGTCAAGGACTGAAATCTGGAAGAGACACCGTTAACCTGGCCTGGATTCTGACCCCAACGCCTATTTCCTACTAGATTCCTCAGACCTCCCTGTCCAAACCATAGCTGGTGACTGGAGTTCATCACATCCCAGTGGCCCTTCCTCAAAGTAAAAGGTTTGGGATGGGAAAGCCATTTCCCTACAGCCTGCGTAATTCTCAAGTCTTCTTCCTGGAAGGCTGCCAGGTTGCATTCCTTAGGTATCAGCTTTCTGCTCAGATAAGAAATCCGATGCTTCACCCTCCATCATGCCTCTGAATCAAGTTTGCCTCCAACCAGTGTAAGAGGCAGCGGTGGCCAACACAGAATCATTCATTATCATCAGGGCCATTAGCACTGTGTCTCTTGGGGGGCTGGGGTAGGGGTGGCTTTGAGGTTTAAGCTGCCCCAGGATTCTTGTCCAGGACTCCAGAACTCCTTGTCTGGCCTGCCTCTGAGGAGCTTTTGGGGGAAGGGGGCAGGGGTTAGGACACCAGTTAAACCAAAATTTTCAATTACCACATGGTTCATAACTGTCCTTTTTATTTTTTAAACTCCAAGATTGTTTGTGGATTATTCTTCAGTGGGACAATCTTTTGCTATCCCACTGTGTGGTCCAAACACAATTTTTTAAAAAGATTTTTATTTATTTATTTATTTATTTATTTATTTGAGAAAGAGTATGAGCAGGGAGGGGCAGAGGGAGCCCCAGACTCTCTGCTGAGCAGGGAGCCTATGTGGGATTCGATCCTAAAACCCTGAGATCATGACCTGAACTGAAGTCAGACGCTTAACTGATTGAGCCAGACAGGTGCCTCTAAATACACAATCTTGATGGTGATTCTATGGGACGTGGGCATCCACTCATAATTCATCTTTCCATTCATTCATTCAACACAAATTTCAGTGTGTGGAAATTTTCTTTTTTCTTTTGGTAAATTAAATCCAACTACTACCACACTCCCACTGGGTGAAGGGAAATTCAGTCTTAGTTGTTATGGGGACTCCATCTCCTCCCAAAGGTGACAAGATATTTCCAGAAAACAAAAGGTGTCTAGCACTGTCCTTTGGGGGAACTCATTGTCCAAGCCCAAAGGGCACCTCAAAGTCTGTCATGACTACTTTTTCTAAGCTATGACTGAGGGTCAGGAATCTTTAAAATGGCTATAAAATATGAGACACCAAAAAAGTATAAAAAAAATAACATATCCACTTCCTAGTTCAAATAAAATATTGCCTACAGTTTAATCTCCTTATCTTCTTCTCCCCACTAGCCCCCTACCACCACCCACCCAAGAGAATAAGCAACATTCCGGATTTGGTGTTTGTCTTTTCCATATATTTCTTTATTTTCTTACTACGTATGTAGATTCTGATTAAGCAAATGTGTATATGTGTTATTGCTATGTAACAATTACCATAAACTTACACATTTAGAGGCTTAAAACAACATCTATTCATTAGCTTCCTTCTGTAGGACAGAAGTCCAGGCAGGCTTGGCTTGGTTCTCTACTTAGAATTTTACAAGACGGATCAAGGCGGGTTTTCTTATCTAGAGACTCTAGGCAAGAGTCGGCTTCCAGGTTCATTTAGATTGTCAGCAGTTCTTGGCAGTTACAGGATTGAAGTCCTCATTTCCTGGCGGGCTGTTAGCTGGAGGCTGCCCACAAGTCAGTAATTGTGCATCGAATCCTGATCACACTTGAAATGTCTCTTATTTCCACTTCTTTGACCCGCTGGAGAAAACTTCCTTCCTTTAGAAGAAAACTTCTAAAGGGTTCGTACAATTGGGTTAGTTAGGCTCCCCCAGATAGGCTGCCTATTTTAAGGTCAACTGATCAGTTACTTCAGTTACATCTGCAAAAATCTCGTGCCATATAATGTAGCAGAATCGCGGCAGTCACATGGAGAAGGGAGAACATGGAGGCATCTTTGAATCCTATACTCTATCTAGCTAGGTATCTAGGTATTTTTCTGTCTCTGTCTTTTGAGAGGCCATGTCCATATTTTAACTTTACACAAGTGAAACCATGCTACATTAATCTGAAGCTTGTTTTTTGCTTTGCATTAAGTTTGTAAGATTTATCCTTGTTGATGTTGGTCTTTGATACTGCGTAACATTTCGGGGTGAGTAAATTTTATGTATATGATCTCCTGGTGACTGATATTTAGGTCGTTTTCAATTGTTTATGATTATACAGCATGTTGTTATATTTTATACATCTCTGGTGTACATGGGCAGCCAATTCTCTAGCAATACACCAGGTAGTGAAATCGCTGGGGTATTGAGCATGAACATTTCAATTTTGCTAGATATTGCTCAGTTGGTCTCTCTCTCTCTCTCTCTCTCTCTCTTTTTTTTAAGATTTTATGTATTTATTTGACAGACAGAGAGTGAGAGAGAGAGAACACAAGCAGGGGGAGTGGGGAGAGGGAGAAGCAGGCTTCCCGCAGAGCAGGGAGCCCCATGCGAGGCTTGATCCCAGGACCCTGGGATCATGACCCGAGCCGAAGGCAGACGCCCAACGACTTAGCCACCCAGGTGACCTGCTTAGTTGTTCCCTTAAGAAACTGTACTAACCCACAACTCTCACCAGCAATGGGAATTCCTACTGTTCCGCATTCCCATCAACTTGTGATACTATCCGATTATGTGCAGTAACTCGTAGGAACATATGAACTTTATGTATTCGACAAATAATTTATGAAGTGGCATTACATGCCAGGCAGGGAACAAAACAGACAAAATTGTCATCCTCTAGAATTTCATCTCATGGAAAAGGCAAACACACACACACACACACACACACACACACACACACGTTGCCTACTTGAGATCCCCACTCAGATGTACACATCTTGATGTATCAAAAATCAGCTCCTGATGGGTACCTCCCAAACTACTCCTGCTGTCACCCCATCTCTGCTAATAGCCGTTCTAGTCTACTCATTGGTTAGAGCAAAAGCTTTGGAGTCATCCTTGACTCCTCTTTTTATTTCACACCCATATGTAATCCATCAGTAAATCTCAGTAATTCTGTCTTCAGAATACCTAGAATTCCATATCTCAGGACTCCTCTGTCTCCACCTTGGCCCAAGCAACCATCATCTCTTACTTGATTGATTGATTTTTTAAATTTTTATTTATTTATTTGTTATTTTTCAGAGAGAGAGAGGGAGAGCACAAGTTGGGGGAGCAGCAGAGGAAGAAGCAGACTCCCTGTTAAGCAGGGAGCCCAATGCAGGACTCGATCCCAGGACCCCAGGATCTCGACCTGAGCAGAAGGGAGGTGCCTAACCGACTGAACCACCCACATGCCCATCTTGCTTGGTTTATCGCAACAGACTCCTGACCAGTCTTCCTACTTCTTCCTTCCCTACAATTTATTCTCAAAATGACAGCTAGAGTACTTCTACTAAATGTAGGCCAGATCACGTTATTCTTCTCCTTCAAACCCTCCAATGGCTCCCTCCTTGTTCACAGTAAAGGCCAAAGTCCTTACTATGACCTCTAAGGGCCTATGCGGTAGATTAAAGATGGTCACAAATTCTTTGACACTCCTCTCATTGAGAGGTGCATTGGTGCCCCCCCAACCCCTTGAATCTAGGTGGGTCCAGTATGACTGAAGGTGGAGTAGTGCCACTGTGACCATTTCTGGGGCCAGGCCTTTAAAAGATTGCTACTTCCTGTCTATCAAAACATTTGCTCTTATAACTTTGAGCCACTATGTAGGAAATCCAACTCCTGTGCTGGAGAGACCACATGGAAAACCCCGAGACCACATGGAGAGGAAAAGGGGCCCAGCTTCCATTCATCCCCACTGAGGCACCAGACGTGACACTGAAGTCATTTTGGACCCTACAGACTAACGCATCTGCCAGCTGAACACTGCTGAGTGACCTCAGTTGATGCCACATGGAGCAGAAAAATCACCCAATTGAGTCCTGTCCGAATTCCTGGCCCATGAGTTGTGAAATATTAAAAAAAAAAAATGGTTCCTGTTTTAAGCCACCAAGTTTGAGATCATTTCTTATGCAGACATAGATAACCAAAAGAGCCTAACTAAACTTGCCCCTATTCATGACCTCTATAGCCCAGGACCTCTGCTACCTTTCAACTCCCTTACTTCTCTCTGGTCCTAGTTGCCTCCTTGCAGTTCCACAAACCCTCCAGAAAAAGATTCTGCCCAGGACCTTTGCATGTGTTGTTCCCAGTGTTAGTTCTTCCATATACACATAAATAAAGCTGGGTCATACTATAACTACTGTTTTGAATGTTTTAATATAGATAATAATAATAGATAATATATATAGATCTTTCTATTAGAATAAATCTTCTGCCATAATATATTTTTTAAAGATTTTATTTATTTGTCAGAGAAAGAGGGAGAGAGAGCACAAACAGGCAGAGAGGCAGGCAGAGGCAGAGGAGAAGCAGGCTCCCTGCTGAGCAAGGAGCCTGATGTGGTACTCAATCCCAGGACCCTGGGATCATGACCTGAGCCAAAGGCAGCAGCTTAACCAACTGAGCTACCCAGGCGTCCCTGCCATAATATTTTTAATGGATGTTTGGTGTTCAGTTATGCAGATATTTGTTTTACCAATATTTCTTTTACAAAAATTTTCTAACAATACGGAACAAACCAAAGAACCATACAGTGAAAATCCATATTTTTGTCATCTACAGTCTGTAATTAACCTTTTACTACATTTGCTTTATCGCATATCTATTCCTCTATCCAACTTAATTTCTTTTTTTTAAAATATTTTATTTATTTATTTCACAGAAAGACAGTGAGAGAGGGAAGCAGGAGAGAGAGAAACAGGCTTCCCGCTGAGCAGGAAGCCCTATGCAGGGCTCTATCCCAGGACCCTGAGATCATGACCTGAGCTGAAGGCAGATACTTAAACCAACTGAGCCACCCAGGTGCCCCTGCAGGCATTTCTATGTACAGTTCATTATTAACTCATTCTGATGTGCGATTGTCTTCCAGAATGGTGACTAGTGTCCATTCACCATGCCAACAAATGCACATGTGAGATCAGAGCTTATATGGCAAAATGGACATGCCCCACAGTACCTAGCACCAGAAGTGTATGGGTAAGAAAAACAAACAAGGCTTGAAATGTGGGGAGCCAGAAATTTGTCTGTGGAAGATTCTTCCAATCATCAGGTGTGTAAAATTATAAACAGAGAATTCAGTTCTCATAGACAAAAAAAAAAAATGGAACTTCTCTCTTGTCAGGAATATATTTGATTATGCCCTGAAATCACATAGCTCATACATGAAGGATATTTGGTAACAGTTTTTCCAAATTAGACAACTATCTTAAAAATTGACATGACAATGAGTTTTGACGCCAAAGCAAACTCTTCAGAGCTAAAAAAATTATTACGATCACCCATGCCAGAGGAAGGACTAAATTATCTTTTCATTCTTTCTTAGACACTGATATTATAAAATTGTTGTCATGTACAGATGTGATCACAGAGTATTCAGCCAAGAAATGTAGCTTAGGAGCGCTTGGGTGGCTCAGTGGGTTAAAGTCTCTGCCTTCGGCTCAGGTCACGATCTCAGGGTCCTGGGATCGAGCCCCGCATCGGGCTCTTTGCTCAGCAGGGAGCCTGCTTCCCCCTCTCTCTCTGCCTGCCTCTCTGCCTACTTGTGATCTCTCTCTCTCTGTGTCAAATAAATAAATAAAATCTTAAAAAAAAAAAAAAGAAATGTAGCTTAAAAGTATTACAGGATATTTTTAAAAATTGTTACTTTTTCCAGATTTTGTGAAATTTGTCAGCTTTTTTGAATTTAGAAGTTACGGTTTCATTTCTCATTCTAAATAAATATTCACTTTCTGACCTAATGTTATAATTGTATCATCTTTTTCTTAAGAGGTGCTCCAAGATTACATAACTTTTAGGCCCCCCAAAAATCTACCCTTGCCCCTTTAAATAAGAGGCTGGCATTTTTACTCCTAGGATTATAGAAATGCACATCTATAAGACATATATTAAGCTTAGCAAGCATACTGCAATAGCCCCATACTAGGAGCTACCCTAATGCCATTATATTAGCTATCTATTGCTACATTAAAAAACCACTCTAAAACTTAGTGGCTTAAAATGATAAGCATTTATTCTCGTAGCCTCTGAGATCAGGAATTTGGGAGTGGCTTAGCTGGATGGTTCTGAGTTAGGGTCGCTTCTGAAGTTACAATGAGGGAACTGCAGTCCTTTGGAGACTTGAATAGGGCTGGAAGACCCACAGCCAAGCTCAGTAAGTGGCTGTTGGAAGGAAACCTCAGTTCCTTGGGGGGGATTACATTTGAGGGGGTAGGGCGAAACCCCCCATCATATCTCTTCTAGTCCTTGCCTTGATTTTCTTCCTCGGAGATTTCTATTTACTGCGTTGAGTCTTACCTGCCTATCTTTAATATTTGTAATTTTCCTTCTTTGAATCCTTTTCATCTTTTTAATTTCTTTTCAATTTTTAATGTTTTCTTTCTTTCTTTCTTTCTTTCTTTCTTTCTTTCTTTCTTTCTTTCTTTCTTTCTTTCTTTCTTTCTTTTTACCTTCTATTTCTCTTCAGGCCCTATGTACTGTTAATTCACTCAAGCATTTCCAGTACAGCCTTTCCTTCTGAAATTACCTTTTCATTTCTAACTCTCTTCTGAGTTCTGTCACCTCATTTCAGATTGTCTCTAACTGTACCCCTCATATTTGTGTACTTAGCTGTATGTAGATTATATATTCGTAGAAAGTCTACCCCTGTATTAGGTTCTCCAGAGAAACAAAGCTAATAGGACGTGTGTGTATATATATGTATGCCATATATGTATATGTATATATTTACATATACACACAGAAAAAGAGGGAGAGAAAAATGCGGAGATTTATCTTAAGGAACTGCTCATTTATCTCAAGAAAAGAGTGATTATGGAGGCTGGCAAGTCCAAAGTCTCCAGGGTAGACCACCATGCTAAACACCAAAGGAGAGTCAATGTTGCAGGTCAAGTCTGAAGGCTGTCTTAAAATTAACCATACACCCCCTAAAAAGAACCTTAATATGAACTTATAGATAAGACTGAGAAGCTAAGTAACTTGCGCAACATAGCAGCTAGAGTAGTAGATTCAGAAGTAGAACTCAACTCTCGAGGCCAGAGTCATGGTCTTTTCACTATACCAGGCAAAAGGTATTCTAATGGGGTCTGGTCCCATCTTCCCTGATACTTCGCAGGTCCAAGACGCCATCCTCCTCCATAAGGAGCTGCAATGGCTTCTGAATGTTCTTACTGCTTTTGCTTTCCACAAAGCAGCCGGAGTAATTATCTCAAGATGGAAGTCTGGTTCCATCATCTAGAATACTTTAGTGGTGTGCCACTGTCTTAGTCCATTTGAGTCGCTGTAGCAAGAATACCATAGACTAGTGGCTTAAACAACAAACATGTTATTTGTCACAGTTCTGGAGGGTGAGAAGTCCAAGATCAAGGTGCTGGCAGAGTTGGTGACAGGTGAGAGCCCACTTCCTTGTTCATAGATGACAGTCCTCTCACTGTCTTCACCTGACGGAAGGGGTAAGAGCGCTCACTAGAGTCTCTTTTGTGGGGATACCAATGCCACTCCTGAGGGCTTTACCCTCATGACTTACTAATCACTTCCTAAAGGCCCTGCCTCCTAATACCATCAAGCGTTGGGATTTCAACATATGAATTTGGGGGAGATAAAAACATCCAGACCCTAACAGTCACTAAGAATATAGGTACAACTTCTATGATAAAGACCAAAAAGCTATAGTTTAAACAAGTTACAAGTTTATCAATTTGTCACATATAGTCTAACAGTCCAGGACTATGGCTGCTCCATGGTGATGGGGATATAGTTTTCCTCTATCTTGTTGCTTTGCCGTCGTCAGCATATGGCTGAGGTCTAGGTCTAGACCATCTCATGGTCTAGGATAGCTCCTCCCACCCCAACCATAAGTCTGTACTCTTGCCAGAGAGAAGAAAATAGGAGGAAATGGAAGTCTTCCCTTTTGCTCACAACCCATTAGTCAGACGTGGTTACACGGGCAAATCTATATGCAAAGAAATTTGGAAAATGTCTTTAATTGGCATGTACCAAGCCAAAACTCTGGGGTTCAAGTTCCAAAACAATAGAGGGAAAATGGATATTGAGAGACAACTAAGACTCTATTCCACATAAAGGTTTCCACTGATCTTATAAAAAATACTTTACATGTCTCTTGGCTTTGCCTTGCCAGGCTCCAGTCTCACCTCCTGACACACCCGACACTCTCTGCCCTCCAACCACGCTGATCTTATTCCAGTTCTTGAGTGTTCTGCTCCCCCGCCCCCCAATACCCTGGGTCTTTGCAGGAACTGTTTCTTCTGCCTGGAACACCCTTCTCCCACATCACCTCGTTAACTCCCACTCATGCGTCAGATGTTAGCTCAAATATCACTTCCTCAGGCAGGCTTTCCCTGAGCCCACTCTAATACAGATAACCACTCTTAGCTATCATGAACCCTTCCTCCATAATACTGGACTCAGTTGTAATTACACACTTGTTTGGTAATTATTCAACTAATTGCCACCCCCTCCTCTAGACTACAAATCAATAAGGTCAAGGCCATTTCAGTTTTGCTCCCCATTGTATCCCTAATCCCTAGCAGAGTACAGGGGGAAAGTATTTGTTTTTCTTGGAAAAAATGGACAAATGAGTTACAGTGAGTCCTTAAAATCGTCTAAATGATACTGACAGGGCAATTTCAGCTGTGTGGGCGATCTAGACTTATCTAGTCTAGACTTGATCTAGGCTTATCACCTCTACAGTCATGACAGCAAGTGTGGATTATTTGGGTCCTCGTGTGGGCAGAGAATGGTTGTTTGAATTTCATGGTATAAAGTTTGCTTCTAGTATTCAGTGCATTGCCCTCTTGCCCACTGACTGCAAATAGATTCTACCAGGCTTTCAACTTTTTTGCTTTGATCAGGTTGTATTAACAAAGAAACCAAGCAGGTTGAACCCTTCCAGATTGTATCTCTGTGCAGAAATCCCCACAGCTTTATCATGTGAATGATTGGCTTTGCTCTGAGGTCCAGAGTTCGGAACACCCAGAGGGAGGAAGCACTTGGGAGTTACCACTGAAGTTAAAATGAAGTTAAAATAAAATATCTGCAAGTCACAGATTTAACTTCCTCTTCTAAAGTATTCCAGGTCCTCTGGAATAAAGACCTTTGCAGACTTCAGAATTACATGTCTGGATGCTTTTGGCTACAAGTCACAGAATGCTCCTTCTCAGCTGGCTGAAACAGGAAGGAGCTTCTCACCACATATCACAAGAAGTCTGGAGGCAGGGAAATCCAGGGTTCTTAATTCATTCGAACACTCCACAGAGCCCTCGAATTCTTTCCATTCCCATTATATAGGAATGGTTCTGCCCCTCACTTTTTTCATTTGACCATTATTCCAAACAGTACACAAACAGCTACTTATTTTTTCAATGAACGATATCTCATTTTAAGGAGATATCATAATTTATTTAACCAATCCCCTCTTGATGAACATTTGTTTCCAGTCTTTTGCTATTACAATGATGTCATACATACTTGTGCATAAGTTATTTCATGTGTGAGTGAATGCATCTGAAGATAAATTCCTAGAAGTGAAATTGCTGGGTCCCAAGATATACGCAGCATTTTGTAACTTTGATAATGTTGCCAATCTGCCTTCCATACAGGTTGTACCAATTTATAGCGCCCTCCCCTAATGTGTACAGCAGTGCCTGAAATCTTCCTGACACCGGAACTTAGAGTGGAAAAACGATGGTAGATGTCTGAACAGTTCCTGCATAGAGAAACAGTAGGTGGGCTGCTTATCAACTCAGTCATTCTAACTGGTAGCAACATAAGCCTTGATCCTCCTTTCCAATAAATCATTAATCCCTGTGGACACCCCCACCCCACCATTGTCTATCCAGGCCAGGCTGTCCCTGCACAGTCCCTGTTTCTGAACTTAGCCTTAAACTTGGCCCTTCTGGCCACAAATGACTCTTCCCTAATTTTCTCCCTGGCTCCACCTGGCCATGTCCTAGTCCCCCACTAAACATTATGTGACACCTCCAGGCAGAATGAGTCACCCTTCTCTGCTCCTAGAAAATTTTGTTCACACCTCAGGCATAGCACGAATCACCTACAATGTAATTATCCACTTACCTGTCTGTCTCCCACACTATGCTCAAGGATAAAAACTTCACCCTCATCTTTCAACCAGCGCCTCCCCACATGGTACCTGGCACCTAAGTGGTTCACAGTAAAGGTACGCTGAAATGAAATTCGGCGAGGACACAGTGGGAGAATAGCCGGTGGCAAATCTAACAGTATTTGTCTTTTTCCTTTTCTAATAGTGTTGATGGGAGGGTAAAAATACGGATGTTTCTGAGTGTTTATTTTTATGTTTCTGGATTTCCTCCTTCTCCTGGAATCTATTCTGTTCTCTGCTATGTCCTCAGTGGTTAGAACAGTGCTTGGGAGAAAACAGGCCTTTCATAAACCATTTGTGAGGGAATGGTTATCTCTGAGCAGAAGGAACATCTACAGGGGAGCTGAGACTTTTGTGCATGTTTAATGGAGCCAGAAGGTACTTCTAAGTTTTTCCCAAGGCCTCAAAGCTTGGTCCCTCATGTGCCAGTTGTGTTTTTGGGTTCTGTTGGGTTCTGTTTCATGTAAGGGGACTTAAAACAGGGGCAGGTACTTAGTACACATTCAGTATCATTTTTACGATCATAAAATGACTATCATTTTTATTCTTCTTCTCACTAGCCCAAGCACGCTCCCATCAGCGGAACCCCCGCCCCCCGCCCCTGGGTACTGGTACCTTCATCTCTCTCCCAGCAGATAACATGGCCTCAGTCTCTGGAAAACATTCCGTTAAATGCATAGGCTTCAAGTCACCAGCTGTGTGACCTTGGACCAGTTACTTAATCTCTCAGAGGCTCAGTTTCTTTATTTGGACCATAGATTTTATGTTAATATCTACCTCTTAGGTTGTTAGGATTACATGAGATGGTCACGGACACTGCCTAGCTAAATGCAGGGCTTGGAGTAAGCACTCAGCTGTCATCTTCCTCCTCCCCCTCCCCCTCCTCAGTATCAAAGGCTTGCATCTCTTTTTCTGGGGGCAGGGTCTCAGTCCCACAGTTCTTCTGGTTGACTGGAAAGCGTCAGCTGGTTCTGGAGTTGGGAGCATCACCTTGCTTTGACTATGTGTGGATGAAGGTCCTGCTCTTGCCTTGATGCCCTCCTGCCTGAATATATCTATTTCATTCCCGTAAAAACGTTTTCCTCTGACCCATTCCTAAGAGCTGAAAGTAGCCTATGGGAACTCTGAATCAGAAAAATACGGTGGCCCACTCTCTCTGACCATATCTCTGCCCACTGGCCAGTATTTGGCTGACGCTACTAGGTGCCCCAATTCTGTTGAGTCTGAATTTTCATAGACTCACTTATGACTCTGTCCTTTAAACTTCTCCTGGGGACCTTTATCTGAAGTAGCAACTATGAAAAAAAAAAAGTGGCAACTAGGAATTCTCTTTACTGATCCTTTTTTGTGCATGTAACTCAGTTTTATGAAACAGTAATGGCAGAGGAATACAGAGGTGTTAAAATTATAGAGATAATTGTAGATTCTAGAAGATAACATAGAAGATAGGTAGAGGTTGTCTTTGCGAGGGGAGGGGGATATGATTGCAGAAGGGCCCACAGAGAGCATATAAGACCCTTTTAATATTCAGTTTCTTAACTTGAGTATGAATGCATGGATATTCATTGGGCTATAAATCTTTAAACTGTACATATTCAGGCAATATGCTTAAGTATGCAAGGAGTTTTTGTTTTTTTTTAAAGAAAATCACTATAAAAGAGAAAGGAAGAAGGAAGGAAGGAAGGAGGGAGTGAGAGGGGGAGGAAACTGGATCTGTTAATAGGAAAGAGCATGTCAACGTCAAATTCCCATTTTTGGCTAACATGATTCAGCATCTAGGAGGATAATCTCAACAATTACTCAGTAGATCAGTTTATTTAATTTATGAACTATGCATTAATTCATGCTCAAAATCAAACATTCTAAGCTTCTTTCCTCAGAATGTCTTCCATGCTAAAATTATCTATGCCATGGTTTTAGGGGACAGAATTTCCTATGGAATCTTCACCTTATTGTAGCTGCTCCTGCAGCAAGGGTGGGACAACCATACAGAAATCAACTCTTTAGTTTTCATCTTAAAGTTAACTCTGCTCCCCATCCCCTCTCAAGTTAACTATCACCTTCTCCACCTATCTCAAGCATAGACACTCTTGCTGACAAGTAATACAAAATATCATTCTCTTAATACTGGGTTCTTTAAGATTTTATTTATTTATTTGAAAGAGGAGGGGAGCACAAGCAGGGGGAGCAGCAGAGGGAGAGGGAGAAGCAGGCTCCCCACTGAGCAGAGAGCCCGATGCAGGGCTTGATCCCAGAACCCTGGGATCATGACCTGAGCCAAAGGCAGATGTTTAACCAGTTGAGCCATTCAGGCATTCCATAATACTAGGGTTCTTAATTTTGAATTACTTTCAACCATTTCTATCAAAAGCCTTGCTGAAACAAATTATTTTTCCCCCTGAAGTGGCCAAGGGGTAGAATGCATGGTATGTCAATAGCCCATGGTTTCTTAAATATAGATCTCCATGCTGTTACCATTCTATGACCTTGTCCTCACTCCATGCAAACAGAGCTATTAGATCAGGATTGGGCACCTACCTTATAGATGGACAATCTAGAGGTGGGCTAGTAGCCCATGCATATTTGTTAAATAAATGAATGGATGACTATGATGTAGCCTGGCACAAGAACTTTGCCCAAGAGAATCAACCATGTCTGAACTGAATCAATCAGATTCACTCTCTTGTGGAGCTGAAACTGACATGCATAAGTTGGAAGACGATGACAGTTGAGAAACTGAGCGAACACAGAAAGAGGTAGCAGGTCAGTGGTTCTGAAGCCACAAGGAAGAAGTCATGAGTAGGCAAAATCAAGAACAAACAATATTCAGAGAAGAATTTGAGGAGGTTGGTTGCCAGCAGGAGCAGGAAAATCAAAAAAACAAGGTACGTTTCCACAATGTCAAGGAACTGAAGTCTTTCTGATGTTGAAGGCATGACAATTATAATCTTGTCACAAATTTTACTTAAGGTCCTATCACCCTGTGATACCTGGGTGGCTCAATAGGTAAAACCTCCAGTTCTTGATTTTGGCTCAGGTCATGGTCTCAGGATAGTGAGATTGAGTCTGACATGGGGCTCCACACTCAGCGAAGTCTGCTTGAGAAACTCTCCCTCTGTTCCTCCCTACCTTGCGCGATAAATAAACAAACAAACAAACAAACAAATAAATAAAATCTTAAAAAAAAAAGGTCCTACGTCACCTTGTAGTTCTCAAAATATGTCCTAGACTACACAAGGATTAGCTGTTTTTGGTTTCTTTTCTTTTTTAAAAAAGATTTTATTTATTTATTTGACAGAAAGAGAGAGAGAGATCACAAATAGGCAGAGAGGCAGGCAGAGAGAGACGTGGAAACAGGCTCCATGCTGAGCAGAGAGCCCGATGCAGGGCTTGATCCCAGGATCCTGACACCATGACCTTAGCTGAAGGCAGAGGCTTCAATCCATGAGCCAACCCACAGGCACCCCAGCTGTTTTTGGTTTCTTATGAAATGTTCACTCATCTTGTCATGTGTAGTCTTAGAATAAAGCATCATCCAACAGACAGAATGGGAGAAGATATTTGCAAATGACGTATCAGATAAAGGGCTAGTATCCAAAATCTATAAAGAACTTATCAAACTCAACATCCAAAGAACAAATAATCTAATCAAGAAATGGGCAGAAGACATGAACAGACATTTCTGCAAAGAAGACATACAAATGGCCAACGGACACATGAAAAAGTGCTCAACATCACTCGGCATCAGGGAAATATAAATCAAATCCACAGTGAGATAGCACCTCACACCAGTCAGAATGGCTAAAATTAACAAGTCCGGAAACGACAGGTGTTGGCAAGGATGGAGAAAGGAGAACCCTCCTACACTGTTAGTGGGAATTCAAGCTGGTGCAGCCACTCTGGAAAACAGTATGGAGGTTCCTCAAAAAGTTGAAAATAGAGCCACCCTACGACCCAGCAATTGCACTACTGGGCATTTACCCTAAAGATACAAATGTAGTGATTCGAAGGGGCACATGCATCCCAATGTTTATAGCAGCAATGTCCACAATAGCCAAACTATGGAAAGAGCCTAGATGTCCATCAACAGATGAATGGATAAAGATGTGGTGTACACACACACACACACACACACACACACACACTGAATATTATGCAGCCATCAAAAAAACCCCCCAATTTTGCCATTTGCAAGGACACGGATGGAACTAGAGGGTATTATGCTAAGTGAAATAAGTCAATCAGAGAAAGACAATTATATGATCTCACTGATACGAGGACCTTGAGAAACAAGACAGAGGATCATAGGGGAAGGGAGGGAAAAAATGAAACAAGACGAAACCAGAGAGGGAGACAAACCATAAGAGACTCTTGATCTTAGGAAACAAGCTAAGGGTTGCTGGATTGGAGGAGGGTGGGAGGGATGGGCTGGCTGGGTCATGGACATTGGGGAGGGTATGTGCTATGGTGAGTGCTATGAATTGTGTAAGACTGATGAATCACAGACCTGTACCCCTGAAACAAATAAGTTATATGTTAAAAAAAAAAAAAAAGAATAAAGTGTCATCATCAGAATAAACCTATGGTGGGGGAGGGTCTCCAACCCTTGTAATCAGATGAGCCTGAGATAGATTTGAGAAGGATGATCTGAAGGATACGCTTGTCCTTTGCTCATTCAAAAAAAAACCAAAATTAAATTAAATTAAAGTAAATTAAAATAAAAACCCTCTTGTACTGTACTAGGTGTGGGAATCCCTAAAGTATCCTCTGTAAGTCTGGTACAGATGACGGAAAACAGTTATAGTACAAAGTGATACTTGATACAGCAGAAGTGAACCAAGATGCAAGAGTGGAGGTAGATCCCAGAAAACTCAGAGTAAACATGAGCTGAAACTTAAGGGTCCTCTTAGCCACGAAAATAGGAGGATGCTGGAAACAGGAAGAAGGAACAGAACGAACAAAGGCATAAAGCTCAGAAATGGTTGGGTGTGTTTAGGGAACTGTAAATGTATGATTTTTTATGCTGAGCAGAAAGAGCCAGGAGTGGGGGAAAGATTAATAATCCAGGAAAGAAACTCTGCTTCAGGCTATGGTGAAGTATCAGAAGAACTCTTCCACTGAAAATAAATATATGCTAGATACAATACAAATAATAGTTGTTTGATGACATCAAAAAACAAGGACAGCCAGGACATGGAGCACCAAGTTTCCAGAAAGAAGGAAAATGCAGAAAGAATAAAAAGCAACAGAAAAGTAAATTTGTTGGTAAATCTCATTGAATAGTAACTGTTCAGAACAAAATTGATCTATTTTGAGGTTTATATTAAAATAAGATACATGACAACAAACAATAGCATGAAAACAAGGTAGTTGCTAAACACAAAGTGTTATAAGGACTAGAAAGGGGTAAAATTATTAATTTAAAGGAGACTTTACTGTCATGAATGTATGCTATATCTAGGGTAACAAAATAATGAAAATAAATAGATAACAGAAAAAGAGTAAATAAAAATATTGGTTAATCCAAAAGAAGGCAAGAAAGGGATAAAAAAAAAACAGTCTGTGATCCACTTTGAGTTATTTTTGTGAAGGGTATAACATGTCTAGACTCACTTTTTACATGTGGATTCTTGTAGCTTTACAGTAAGTCTTAGAGTTGAGTAGTGTCAGTGTCAGAAGAACCATTGTTCCCTTCAATATTGTGTTGGCGATTCCTCTATATAAGCTTTAGAATTTCCTTCAATCTTGTGTTGGCTTTTACCTCTATGTAAACTTTAGAAGCAGTTTATCAATATCCATAAAATAACTTGCTGGGATTTTGATTGGGATTGCTTTAAATCTATAGATCAAGTTAGGAAGAACTGACATCTTGACAATATTGAATCTTCCTATCCAAAAACATGAAATAAATCTCTCCATTTATTTAGTTCTTCTTCATCAAAGTTTTGTAGTTTTCTTTATATAAATCTTGAACATATTTTGTTAGATTTATATATAGGGGCTTCATTTCAGGGAGAGCTAATGTAAATAGTACTGTTTTTAATTTCAAATTCCACTTGTTCATTGCTAGTATAAAGGAAAGTGATTGACTTTTGTATATTTACCTTGTGTCACGCAACCTTGCTATAAATGCTTATTCATTGCAGGAATTTTTATTGATGCTTTTCAGATTTTCTACATAAACATCATGCTATCCTTGGACAAATGTTTTATTTCTTCTTTCCCAAACTGTATATCTTGTATTTCCTTTTCTTTTTTTTTTTCAGCATCTTAATTTTATTTTTTTCAGTGTTCCAGGATTCATTGCTTATGTACCACACCCAGTGCTCCACAAAATACATACCCTCCTTAATACTCACCACCAGGCTCACCCATCCCTCCCCCCTCTCCCTTCCAAAACCCTCAGTTTGTTTCTCAAAGTCCACAGTATTTCCTTTTCTTATTGCATTAGCTATAACTTTCAGTACAATGTTGAAGAGCAATGGTGAGAGGGGACATTCTTGCCTTGTTCCTGATGTTAGGTGGGAAAGATCTGAGTTTCTTACCATTAAGTATGATGTTAGCTGTAGGTTTCTTGTAGATATTGTAGATATTATTTATCAAATTGAAGAAGTTCCCCTCTATTTCTAGTTTGCCAAGAGTTGGGGTTTTTTTGTTTTTTTTAATCATGAATGGACATTAGATTTCAAATGTTTTTTCAGCATCTATTGATAAATGTGATTTTTCTTCTTTAGCGTGTTAATGTGATAGATTGCACTGATTTTTGAATGTTGAGTCAGTCTTGCATAACTGGGATAAATCTCACTTGGTCAATGTGTATAATTATCTATACATTGTTGGATTCAATTTGCTAATATATTTTATTGAGGATTTTCACATCCATGTTCATGAGATATTGGTCTGTCATTTTCTTTTCTTGTAGTGTCTGTCTGGTTTTCGTATTAGGTTAATGCTGGCCTCGTGGAATGCTGCTTCTATCTTTCAAAAGATTGTAGAAAATAGGCATAATTTATATTATAGAATTCACCAGTGAACTCATCTGTACTTGGTGTTTTCTGTTTTGGAAAGTTATTACTTATTGATTCAATTTCTTTAATGGATATAGGCCTGTTTCCTCTTGTGTATTGGCAGATCATGTCTTTCAAAAAACTTACTATTTCATCTAGGTTATCAAATTTGTGGACAGATTTGTTTGTATTATTCCTTTATTATCCTTTTCTATATTTTTTTAAGATTTTATTTGAAAGAGAGAACAAGAGTGGGGGGCAGAGCAGAGGGAACGGGAAAAGCAGGTTCTCCACTAAGCAGGGAGCCTGACCCAGGGCTGGATCCCAGGACCCTGGATCACGACCTGATGTGAAGGCAGACACTTAACTGACTGAGCCACACAGGTGCCCCTATTATCCTTTTTAAAAAATATTTTTAAAAACTATGTATTTGAGAGACAGAGAACACAAGTGAGGGGGGCAGCAGAGGGACAAGCAGACTCCCTGTTGAGTGTGGAACCCATCATGGGGCTTGATCCCAGGACCCTGAGATCATGACCTGGGTCGAAATCAGATGCTTAATCAACTGAGCCACCCAGGTGCCGTGCTTTATTACTCTTTTAATGTCCATGGGATCTATAGTGATGGCTCCTTTTTCATTTCTGATATTAGTAATTTGTGTCCTTTCTCTTTTTTTCTTGGTTAGCCTGGCTAGAGGCTTATTGATCTTATTAATCTTTTCATTTTTTTAAAAAAGATTTTATTTATTTATTTGAGAGAGAGAGAGAGAAAACACATGAGGAGGGGGAGTAGGAGAAGGAGAAGCAGGTAGCCCAACGTGGGGCTCAATCCCAGGACTCCAGGACCATTACTGAGCCAAAGGCAGATGCCCAACTGACTGAGTCACCCAGGCGCCCCTTTATTAATTTTTTCAAAGAAACAACTTTTGGTTTTGTTGATTTTCTCTATAATTTGCTTTCAATTTCACTGTTTTCCGCTCTAATTTTTATTTTTTCTTTTCTTCCTGCATCCTTTGGATTTAATTTGTTCTTTTTCTAGTTTCCAAAGGTAGAAGCTTAGATGATGATTTTTAGATCTTTTCTTTTTTCCTAACACATGCAATCAATACTTTTAAGCTTCCCTCTAAGCACTGCTTTCACTCTATCCTACAAAATAAAAATGTGCTTCCATTTTCATTTAGTTCAAAATATTTTAATATTTCTCAACTATCCTTCTGTTGTTGATTTCTAACTTAATTCTATTGTGGCCTAAGAGCTGACAATGTATGATTTCTCTTATTTTAAATTTGTTAAATTTTATTTTATGGCAAAATGTGCTCTAATTTTGGTGAATCTTCCATGTGAGTTTGAGAATGTATATTCTGCTATTGTTAGATGAAGAAGTCTATAGATATCCATTATATCCAGTTTATTGATGGTGTTGTTGAGTTCAACTTCATCCTTACTGATTTTCTGTCTGCTGGATGTGTCCATTTCCAATAAAGGAGTGTTGAAGTGTCCAACTATAATAGTGAATTCAACTATTTCTCTTTGCAGTTCGTTCAGTTTTTGTCTCAGTTTTGTCAAAATGAGACAAAAACTGCACCTGGGTGACTCTGTTGTTAGGTGCATACATATTAAGGACTGTTATGTCTTCTTGGATAATTGACCTGTTTATCATTATGTAATGCCCCTTTTTATTCCTGATGACTTTGTTTGCTCTGAAGTCTGCTCTGTTCTATCTGAAATTAATATAGCTATCCTTATTTCTGTTTGATTATTGTTAGCATGGTATTATCTTTTTTCATCCATTTACTTTCAATTTATATGTATCTTTATATTTAAAGCATGTTTCTTATAGACAACATATGGTTGAGTCTGTTTCTTGATCCATTCTGATAGTTTTAATTAGTACATTTAGACTATTATATTCAAAGTGATTATTGATAGAGTTGGATTAATATCTATCATATGTTACTGTTTAATATTTGTTATTCTTATGCTCCATTCCTATTTTCTGCCTTTGTGGTTTTGAGCATTTTATATGATTACATTTTATCTCCTTTCTTATATTATTTATACTTCTTTTATTTATTTATTTTACTTTTTTTTTTTTTTTTAGTGGCTGCCCTGGAGTTTGCCATATCTCTTCTGTTCCTTTCTCTCTTTTTTCTTCTGGTTTTCTGATTATGTGTATATTACACCTCTAGTAGTTGTCCTACAGTTTTGGATAATCTGTTCTGGCTTTTTCAGTCTTTTTCTGTTTGCTTTTCAATTTTGGAGGTTGCCATTGAAATATCCTCTAGTTCAGTGATTCTTTCCTCAGCCATGTCCAATCTACCTATAAGCCTATCAAAGGCATTCTTCATTTCTTTCTTTTAAAAAAAATTTTAAAGTATAATTTATTTAAGTATAATCTAAGTATAACTAACATGTCATTCTTCATTCCTATTATGATGATTTTTTTTAATCTCTAGTATTTCTTTTTGGTTCTTTCTGTGAATTCCCATCTCTGTTAACATTGTGCCTCTGCTCTTTCATGCTGTCTGTTTTATCCACTAGAGGTCTTAGCATATTAATCATAATTGTTTTTAATTCCCAATCTGATAATTCCAACATGTCATATCTGAGTCTGGTTCTGTTTTCCAACTGTGTTTTCTTTTTAATATGTTTTATGATTTTTTTTGGTCAGGCATGATGTACTGGCTAAATGGAATTATTATAAACAGTCTTTAGTAAGTATTAAGTTGTAGGGGGAGATGAAGTATTCTATAGTCTTATGATTAGGTCTCTGAGCCCATGCCTCTAGACTGAGAACTTCACATGTCCTTCTCAGTCCCTCCTACCCTGCTTAGGTGGGACAGGATGGTCAGAGGGAACTGGTGGGTATTTCCCTTCCCCCAGGTCAGTTAGGCTCTGATAAACCCTAGCAAGTTAGACTCTGGTTAAATAGTTTCTCTGGCAGAAGACCTTGCTAAGACAAATGTTCTGGGGTATTTCAAAATGGATCTTTTTCCTCTTCCCTCTTCCAGAAGCATGCAGAACATTTTCCATTTATTCACTGTGAGATCTGGGTAGAACTACAGAAGGTGAAACTCACAAGAGTGTGGGGACCTCTGGATGACTGGGTTCCCTTGGAGTTTTTAACTCTCAGGAATTTCCATTCTGAGCTCCCAGCAATTCATAAATTACAGTTCATATTTCTATACCCTAGCATTGTTCCAACAGAGGTTTCAGCTCATTAGGTTCCTGCTACTGTCAGTTCTGATTCTCTCCATTTGCCTGTTGGTCTCTTCAATGCGGGAGGCAACAGCTTGCCCTAATGACTTCACTTCTCTTACGAATCAAAGAAGAATTGCTGATTTTTCAGTTTGTTTAGCTTTTTACTTGTTGTTAGGTACAGAATGGTGACTTCTAATAATCTTATTACTACTGATTTCCAGGTTATTTGTGCAGATTTTAATCCTATAAAATTTTCAGAGATTTCTATTATGGACCAGCTTAAAACAAGACTCAAAGGGATCGAACTGTTACCAGGTAAGTTAACTGCATCCCATCTCTGTTCCCACCCACATCTCTGTTCTAATTACCCAGAACAGAGCTCAAACCCAGGAATATTCTAAAGGAAGAGAAAATAACCCAACACTCAATAAAGTAAAATTCACAATGTTTGGTACCCAATCAAAGATTACTTGGCTTACAAAAAAGCAGAAAAATATCATCTAAAAGGAAGAAAAAAATTAATCAAAACCAACCCAAAACTGATACAGATTTTAGGATAAGTAGACAAGGGCATTAAAAGTTATTATGACTGTATTACATATGTTTGATGGTTAAATGGACACACAGAATAAAGTTTTTAAAAGAATCAAAACAATCATCTACAGATGAAACTACAATGCATGAGACTGAAAGAGATTAGCAACAGATTAGACGCTGTAAAAGAAAAACTAGTGAACCTGAAGACATAGACTGTGATAAGTTTAAGATGTATGCTATAAACCCTACAGAAGCCACTAAAATAACAGAGTTATATAGCTAATAATCCAATGACTCAAAGCATGGAAAAATAAAAAGTACTCAATCCAAAAGAAAGCAGAAAAGGAGGAAAGGGGAGAAAACAGATACGACAAATAGAAAATAAACAAGGTAAAGGTAAAAACCAACCTAACTATATTTTAAAAATCACATTAAATGTAGCTGAATTAATTAAATGGCAGAGATTGTCAGTTTGGATTTTTAAAAAAAGACCCAACTATGTGTCTCCTAAAACACACTTCAAATATAAAGACAAAGATATTTTGATAAAAAGGAAAAGGATAGAAAAAGACATATCAATGCTATCAGTAAAAGAAAGCCACGATAACTATATTAATACTGGACAAAGTGGATTTCAGAGGAAAAAATATAACTAGGAATAAAGAAGGTCGTGACATAATGACAAAGGGGTCAGTCAATTCATCAAAAGAACACAAGAAGCCTGAGTGTTTATTTACTGAACGCAGAGCTCCAAGATTCAGGATGCAAAAACTAATAGGGCTGCACAGAGTAATCTAGGGTTCTATTCAGAGATTTCGATATCCCTCTGTCAATAACGGATAAACAAGTGGACAGAGATTCCTAAGAATATAGAAGGTATAAGCAACCGCTATCAACCACCTTAACCTAAGTGACATTTATAGAACATTCCGCTCAACAACAGCAACACCCTTTTCAGTCAGATATGCAGGTCTGCAGCTTAGAAGAGCCATCTGGGTAAGAAAGGGACTTGAGAGCCATTAGCTTTAAGCTGGGAATCAAAGCCTTGAGAGTGGAGGGTGAGAAGAGAGGATGAGTGAAGGAAGAGGAACCAGCAGAGCAACTAAGCCACAGAAGCCGGAGAGTGGGTATAATTAGGACCACTGAAGAGTGTTTCACGCAGGGACCGGCTCGTAGGGTCAAGTCTGCATTTATTCATTCAACAATTCTGAGCACCTGCTACACAGCAGGCACTGTGCTGGGGACACACTGGAGGAGAGAAGGCAGACTTAGACCCTCCTGTCCTCCTGGTGTTCACAGTCTAGTGGGGAAGTCAGCCAAATAAATCCACCAACAGATTGCTAATTACCAAGATGGTTTTGTGAGAGCCTATACCAAAGGAATTCAGTCTTCCTGGGGAAGATCTGAGCAAGGTCAAGACAGGCAGACCCTAGCTAAAACGCCAAAAGCACAAGCAAACAAAGAAAAAATAGGTAAACTGGACGTCATCAAACTTAAACATTTTTGTGCTTCAAAGGACACCATCAAGAAAGTGAAAACACAGGAGAAAATGTTTGCACAGGAGAAAATGTTTACAAAACATGTATCTGAAAAGGTATTTCTATCTAGAATGTATATGTATGTGTGCGTGTGTGTGTGTGTGTATTTTAAAGACTTTTATTTATTTATTTGACAGAGAGAGAGAGATCACAAGTAGGCAGAGAGCCAGGCAGAGAGAGAGGGGGAAGCAGGCTCCCGGCTGAGCAGAGAGCTGGATGCGGGGCTGGATCCCAGGACCCTGAGAGCATGACCTGAGCCGAAGGCAGAGGCTTTAACCCACTGAGCCACCCAGGCACCCCTCTATCTAGAATATATTAATTAAAAAAAACTTTTTAAATATTTTATTTATTTGACAGAGAGGGAGAGAGAGAGAATGTGTGTGTGTATGTCTGTGTGTGTACGCGCACACACGCATAAGCACGTGCACACGTGAGTTGGGGGAGAAGCAGGGGAAGAAGAAGAGAATCTCAAGCCAACTCTCTACTGAGCACAGAGCCAGATCCAGATCTCTGATCCAATGACCCTGAGATCATGACCTGAGCCAAAATTAAGAGTCGGATGCTTAACTGACTGAGCCATGCAGGCACCCCTAGAATATATTAAGAACTCCTAAAACTCAATAATAGAAGGACAAACAATCCAATTTAAAAGTGAGCAGAGGATGTGAATAGACATTTATCCGAAGTTATACAAATGGCTAAGAAGCGTGTGAAAGTATGCTCCAAATCATTCGCGCTACTGAAATGCAAATCAAAACCGTAATGAGATACAGCCTCACACCCGAAAGGATGGTCATAATGATAACCTTTAAAGTGGAAAATACCAAGCATTGGCAAATGTATTAGTTTGCTAAAGCTTCCTTAACAGAATATCGTAAACTGAGCAATTTAAACAACAGAAATTTATTAACTCAGTTGCCGATGTGTTAAAAGATAAACTGAGGCACATTAAAAATTTTAAGTTTGTTTGAGCAAAAATTGATTTGAATCAGGCAGCATCTAATCTAGCAGATAGAAGGGACCTCTGAGGAGCTGTATGAAATGGCTTTCATAGACAGAAGGCAGTGGGATTCTCCTTGTGTGTGAGTCTCCATGTCCAGATTTCTCCTTTTAATGAAAGACCCCTGTCATAATGGATCAGGAGTGCAGGTTTGGCTTCACCTTAACTAATTACATATGCAATGACCCTATTTCCAAAGAAGTTCACATTATGAGGGACTCGGGGATTAGGACTTCAACATATGAATTTTGGAGGGACATAATTCAACCCATAACAGCAAGGATGTGGAGAAATTGGAGCCCTCATACAGTGCTTTTGGGAATGTAAAATGGTGCAGCCACTTTGAAAAACAGTCTGGCAGTTTCTCGACATGTTAAACATAAAGTTACCATATGATTTAGCAATTCCACCTCTAGGTACATATCCAAGAAAATGAAAACATATGTCCATACAAAAAAATTATGTACAAATATTCAGAGCGGCATAACTCAGGAAAGCCAGAAAGTGGAAACCGTCCAAATGTCCTTTGACTGATGAATGGATAAACAAAATGTAGTATCATCACACCACAGAATATTACTTGGCAATAAAACAAAGGAAGTACTTAAATTTACACAGTATTCTATGTCAATTATATCTCAATACAAAATTAAATGAGATAGTGACACATGAGTCAGCATGACAGCATGAAGCCCCTTGAAAATGTTATGCTAAGCGAAAGACGCCAGTCGTACAAGACCACATAACGTATGATTCCATTTATAAGAAATGTCCAGTGGCCAACTGGACTGGGTGGCTCAGTTGTTAAGCATCTGCTTCGGCTCAGGTCATGATCCCAGAGTCCTGGGATCAAGTCCCACATCGGGGTCCCTGCTCAGCAGGAAGCCTACTTCTCCCTCTCCCATTCCCCCTGCTTGTGCTCCCTCTCTCACTGTGTCTCTGTTAAATAAATAAATAAAATCTTTAAAAAAGAAAGAAAGAAAGAAAGAAAGAAAGAAAGAAAGAAAGAAAGAAAGAAAGAAAGAAAGAAAGAAAGAAATGTCCAGAGTTGGCAAATCTGCAGAGGCAGGAAGTAGACTGGTTGCCCAGGGCTGGGGAATTTGTAGAAGGTAGGGGGAAGTGACTATTAATGGGTACAAGGTTTCTTTGTGATGGCTGCCCAACTATGAATATACAAAGTTTAACTTTGTACTTTCAATGGGTGAATTTTACAGTATGTGAATTGTATCCCAAAAAAGCTGTTATTAAAAAATAATAACAAAAAAATAATAACAAATAAATAGGAATAAATTAAAAAAAAAAAACTCCTTACCATGAAAAAAAAGGAGGGAAGGGGAAGAACATTCCAGCAAAAAACAACCACCAGAAGGTGAGTTCTAGAATGGCAGCAATTTTTGCCAGTTTTGTTCACTACTGTACTCCCAGTACCAAAACAACGTCTGGTAAATAGTAGGTAGAGTGTGTGCACACACACATATTTATAGTATACAGTATAATGTATAATATAGTAACATGTGCAAAAGTCTTATGGTTGGCTCAGTCGGTAGAGCATGCAACTCTTGATCTTGGGGTCGTGAGTTCAAGCCTCATGTTGGGGGCAAAAAATAAATAAAAAGCCCTGTATCCGGAAAAGAATACTGGCCTCTGGAGAAAAAGACCAGTGTGTGTGTGTGACTGAAGAGGACGGTGGACGATGCAGGTCAGAGATTTGGATCTTAATCTTAAAAGCAATGGGGAGCCACTGAAGGATTTTAAATGGAGGTGGAATAGATTCACATTTTAAAAGACCCCACCAGAAGCACAGGACAGTCCATTAAAGGACTGAAAAAGTGGATTTAGTGACAAAGAGGTTGTTGGTGACCTTGGACAGGTAGAGAGACAGGGTGACTAATTTGGGGAACTGGAAAGGAAGTAGAGCTGGCAAAATTATACTACACTTGGTAAGACTTCTCCATATTCACAAGTCTCCAAGGAAACCGACCAAAAATACACTTGGCTTGGGAAATAACAAAAGACATGTTCACATGAATATTCACACACAGCCGGTTCACCAGCTGATTCTGTTTCTGTTCAAGGATTCCACACTTCTCACCCTGACACAGAGGGAGGACCCATGGCCACAGTTCTTTATTCTCTCCAACCAGATGCGGCCTTTCATTGCTGGAAGTGATGGATGGCCACAGAGAAGGCCGAGACTTGGGGACACTTCAGAAACATAACTTGTCCCCTTTTAGCTTCACTGGGCCTACGACCCCGGAACCCAAGGGCAAGCCACGCAGACACACTCAAGGCCTATTCACTGGAGACTAAACGTGAAAGTTCTTGGAATAGGGCACACAGTGTGACCAGATGTCGGAACTGCGCACCAAAAAGTCTCAGTTCTAGTTATCATTCTACCAGTCACCGTAGCAAAGCCTTGGGTAAGTAACTTAACCTTTCTGGGCTTCCATTTTCTCAGGTCAAAAATGAAGAGCATAAACACATGCTCTGCCCTGATCAGAGCGGTTAGGAGGAGACGACAACCGTGCAAGGGCATATCTAGATTTTGTGGGGCCTGAAGTTTATCATTTCATGGGACCCCTTTAAGAAAAATATGAAATTGTAAGAACAAAATTAGGTATGGATGTGAATATATGTTTATAATGAGAAATTATATCAAACTATAAATTTTAACAAGGTAATAAAAAAATCAGAACATTTTTAAATTTTTATTTATTTATTTTTTAAAGATTTTATTTGCTTATTTGACAGAGACACAGCGAGAGAGGGAACACAGGCAGGGCGAGTGGGAGAGGGAGAAGCAGGCTCCCCACTGAGCAGGGAGCCCAATGCGGGCCTCAATCCCAGCACCCTGAGATCCTGACATGAGCCGAAGACAGATGCTTAATGATTGAGCCACCCAGGCGCCCCAAAACATTTTTTTTTAAATCACCTATTTGTTGGGGTGCCTGGGCGGCTGTCGGTTGTGTCTGACTCATGATATCAGGGTCGTAGGATTGAGCCTGTGTCGGGCTCAATTTCAGCTCAGAGTCTGTTTGAAATTCTCTCCCTTTCCCTCTCCCTCCCCCTCTGCCCCTCTCTGGGCTTGAACTCTCACATGCACCCTCTCTCTCTCAAATAAAATCTTTTTTTTAATCGACTATTTGTTAAATTAATTGCCTGGCATACTACTATCCATTTTTTTCCCACTACATTTTTTGGCTACATATTCTTTAATGGTTTCCTCAAAGATAAAAATGCTGTGATGTTTTTTATGGAGAGAACAGGAAGATAATTCAGTCTTTCTCTGTCATTGTTGATCAAGATGTGTTAATTTTGCCAGTTCAAAAAAGATATTTTCAGGGGTGCCTGGGTGGCTCACTGGGTTAAGCCTCTGCCTTTGGCTCAGGTCATGATCTCAGGGTCCTGGGATCGAGCCCCCCATTGGGCTCTCTGCTCAGTAGGGAGCCTCCTTCCCTCTCTCTCTCTGCCTGCCTCTCTGCCTACTTGTGATCTCTTTCTCTCTGTCAAATAAATAAATAAAATCTTAAAAAAAAAAAAAAAAAAAGATACTTTCAGTGTCCTAGCTCATTATTCTACATTGGTTCTCAAATTTGGGGAAATCTCTATCAAATTTCTTTTCTTTATGAGCTATAATATTTCAAGGAATTTCACATTTTCTTGTGACGTGATTAATCTCTTATATCTTCTCATTCTTCTGGTGCTGGACACGCCAGGACCAAAGGACCTCTGGCACCTTCAGATCACCATGCTTGTAATTCACCACAGTGAGAGTCAAGAGTATTCTAGAAGCCATTTCCACACATGGAAGGCAGCAATAATTTAACATATATACATGAACCAAATATATCTATCCCACTTAACTCAAATTAAGAGTATTCCCTACTCCAAAATGCCTACAAATGCTCATGGCTACTTCAGTGCCCCCAAATAGGGAAGTCCTAGTGAAAAGAAACGACTAATGGTCTTAACAGATTTGGGCTAATATATCCTGGTTTGGGGGAGCCTGGGTGACTCAGCCGGTTAAACCTCTGCTTTCGGTTCAGGTCCTGATCCCGCGGTCCTGGGATCAGCCTGCATGGGGGGGCTCTGTGCTCAGTGGAGGGTCTGCTTCTCCCTCTTCCTCAAATAAACAAATTAAACAAGTCTTTAAAAAAAATAAAATATCCTAGTTCTGCTAATTTTATAAAAACACGACCTCTTCCATGGTCATAGATGGGGCCTGGGCGAGTGAGGGTCCAGACGGTGAAGCTGCGTTAACGTTGGAGCAAATCACCTCTGTGGCCACAGACTTTAAAAGGCTGAGCCAGAGGCAGGGGATGTTACTCACGTTTGGAGCGAAGCACCGCGGCCCCGCCAGCCTGGATCATAGCCCGTGGCCGATCCACGGTTGTGCCCCAGTGAAAGCAGCTGCGGCCACTGCCAGCCAAGCTTCACGCCGAGGTCCCCGCTGACTCACCTTCCCCCCCAGCCCCACCTGCCGCCACACCCGAGGCCCACCAGTGCCAGCTACCTGCAGCCCATCTTTCCGCTCCGCGGGCCTCCGCCTCCAGTTTCAAAAAAGCGCGCCCCCCTCGGGCCCGCCCCTCACTTCCGGTCCCACCAAGTCTCGCGATATCGCGAACTTCTCGCCCTCCCCGAGCTAAGCCGGGAGCTCTCAGAGCTCTCAGGTCTCCGGGTGGTGACTTTCCACGCCGGTGTTTGGGACCGGGGCTCTTCGTCCGGCACGTTTTCTAGCAGCACGGACCAGGCTATTAAGGCGCGCTTAAGTCCATCAGGCCCAAGGTTCAGATCAGGAGCGGAGGGCCGGGGGTCCGCCTTCAACCTGACCCTGGTCTGGTTGTGCGCGAATGGGTGATAAGTACTCACAAATCTGAATGACCGCAGGACTCTGGGGTCTACGCACGTCATCTCATTTAATCCCCACAGTAAGCCCGAGAAAAAGGCGTGGTTTTTACCCTCGATATAGAGATGGGGAAACAGGCTCAAAAGCAGAGGAATGCCAAGAGTCATGGGAAAGGATGTGACCCGACAGTCTGACTGTCAAGCCTCATTACTTGATAAAGCAATTTGTCAACAGATTCCTCTGACCCCTAGATTCCTAGAGGACAGCGTAGCTCCGTAAAAAGTATTCCCCCTTTGGGTTAACACCGACTCATGTTCATATGAAAATTCAGACACTTTCAGGGACGCCTGAGTGGCTCAGTGGGTTGAGCCTCTGCCTTTGGCTAGGGTCGTGACCTGGAGGTCCTGGAATCGAGCCCCGCATCGGACTCTCTGCTCAACGAGGAACCTGATTCCCCCTCTTTCTCTCCCTGCCTCTCTGCCTACTTGTGATCTCTCTCTCTCTGTGTCAAATAAATAAATGGGAGGGAGGGAGGGAGGGAGGGAGGGAGGGAGGGAAGGAAGGAAGGAAGGAAGGAAGGAAGGAAGGAAGGAAAAGAAAGAAAGAAAATCCAGACACTTTCTATGCTGTTTGACCTTGAGCAACTGGCTTAACCCTTCTGAGACTGAAGTGATAGATGGGAGTAATAATACCTCCTGGGATTATGAGGATCAGATGTATATTCAGTACTTACTCCAAAATAAGCACTCAATAAATGGAAGCTATTGTTATTAATAATCTTTTTATTCCCTTACACGTTGTGCAGTGTCCAATGTGTAGGAGATGCTTAATAAACCGTAAGTGAATGAGTGAATGAATGGAGGGGGAAATGAATAAGTCTGACCAGACACCAGGTGGTCCCTCCCTCCAGTCCTCTAATCTCTTATCCCTTCAAGCACCTCAAAGGGCTTGAAGTGGGAAATGACTGCTCAACCTCTTTTTCCCAAACACTGTGTGTATGTTCACTTGTTATTAAAGTAGCATATGGAAAAATGCACAAATCAAGGGGCATCTAGGTGGCTCAGTCAGTTAAGCGTCTGCTTTGGACTCAGAACATGATCCTGGGGTCCTGGGATGAACCCTGGCTTGGGCTCTCTCCGCTCCACAAGGAGCCAGCTTCTCCTTCTCCTTCTGCCTGCAGCTCTGCCTGCTTGTGTGCTCTCTCTCTCTCTCTTTCTGTGTGTGTCAAAGAAATAAATAAAATATTTTTTTTAAAAAAGAAAAATGCACAAATCTTAAGTGCACTTAAGTTCTTATAAAATGAACACACTGGTTTAACCAACCACCTAATGAAGAAGTAAAACATTACGAGCCCCCAAAAGGCCCTTCATGTTTCCTTCTAGGCATATATCCCTCTGGTGTAACCACTATCTTGCCTTCTACTAGTAGACATTAGTTGTGCTCGTTCTTGCACAGGATGCAAATGGTATCAGATAGCATGTGCTAGTCTGTAACTCCCAGATTTCCATGTCTCCTGGTTTCTGATGGGAGTCCAAGAAGAAGCCCGATGGTTGACTCCCATGCGATCAGGGCGAGTGCCCAATGTCACCCATCTCAGCATCACGGCTAGCCTCTCTACCTGCTCACTGGCCCAGGGATCCCTGGGCCCATGGACTCCTTGTATACCTCTCCCTCTCTGAGGTAAGAAGACATCTTCTACTGCTTCTTCTCAGCTCTTTCATAAGGGTTCCCATGGTAGAGATGTGTGTGTCGCTGGTGACCCTGTCTTTGCCATTACACCCCAAATCTTTCCTTCTCCACCAGGAAGGCCCTGGGAGAGTGGAGGATGGGGGTGTGCTGAGCCACAAGGAGGTTATGCCCAGCTTTGCACCATTCCAAGTAACACTCCTCCCTCTGCTTTGTTCAATGTGCCCCTTCCCCTCCATCAAAAACTGTTTTTCACTCAGGGGGATGAGCTCTCAAGTTCTCTCCTGTTCCTCCCTGCTGTCTAGCTTCTGCCACATTCTCTCAGCCCACTAGACATGTTTGTTCATTCCCAAACTCCAATTGAGGGCCTGGTTTTTGTCCTTTTATAAAGGATTTCTAATGCCGTGCAGATTAAAGGATGTGGCTTACGGGTTCTGGGCATTCTGCCTCGAGGGGGCAGTGTCGCCTAACACCACAAGACAGCCTTAGTCAAGAAGCCCCATTACACAGATATTATTATCAAACCCATGTTATGTCTAAGGAGGATAAGGCTCAGAGAAGTTTAAAGGATTTGTCCAAAACCATATAGTTCATAAGTGATGGCAAGTGGACCTTAGGAGTTCCGTTTGTTGCGGGTCTAGAAGGCTTGGCATCTGCTAAAGGCCATCATTCAATGAAACTAAAATGAGACACATGGATATTTTACATATTTCATACGTAGTCCTCAAGCAACTCCAGGAGAAAGGTTGTTTTTTAAAATTTCCATATGGCAGATACAGAAATTGAGGTGCAGAGAAGTTAATTATTCTGTCCAAGGTCACAGGGATAGAGACTAAACTAGGATTCAGCCCCTCTCATCCCACAGACAGACCCTAAAGCCTGGCTCTTTCCTCTGTGCTCCACCACACCCATCAAAGGGATTCTGGCAAGTGCAGATTTGAGTGGGTACATGGGTAAGACAGGACAGTGAGGACTGGGTATTACCCAAAGAATAGAAAAA
The DNA here is from genome assembly GCA_028533885.1 of Nasua narica. Taxonomy (NCBI): domain Eukaryota; kingdom Metazoa; phylum Chordata; class Mammalia; order Carnivora; family Procyonidae; genus Nasua; species Nasua narica. The sequence continues at coordinate 158,107,041 of CM052810.1, read as the reverse complement.
TACTAATGCAAAGGGATACATGCACCCTGATGTTTTCAACAACATTATCTACATAGCCAAATTATAGAAACAGCCCAGTGTCCATCAGCTGATGAATGGATAAAGAATGTGAGATACACACACACACACACACTGGAAAATTACCCAGCCATAAAAAAGAAGGAAATCTTGGCCATTTGCAACAACATGGATGGAGCTAGAGAGTATGATGCTAAGTGAAATAAATCAGTCAGAGAAAGACAAATACCATATGATTTCACTCATATGTGGAATTTAAGAAACAAAACAAATGAACAAAGGGAAAAAAAGAAAGAGGGAGGTAAACCCAGAAACAGACTCTTTAACTATAGAACAAACTGCTGGTTTGATCAGAGGGGAGGTGGGGGGATGGATGTAATAGGTGATGGGGAAGAAGGGGTACCCTTGTCATCATGAGCACCAGGTGTGGCATGGAAGTATTGAATCACTATATTGTACACCTGGAACTAATTTTACACTGTGTGCGAACTAGTTGGAATTTAAAGAAAAACCTTAAAAAAAAAAAAAAAGATAGGACAGCGGGAAAGCATTCCAGAGAGAGCAAAACATGTACCACAAAGGGACAGTTTTGCTTCTCTATTAATGTGTAACAAACCTCCCCCCCCCACACACACACACAATTTAGTGGCTTAAAATAATTTATTTTTCTGTTTCACAGTCCTATGGGTTGACTCCATTAAGCCGGGCGGTTCTCACTGGGGGTTTGACAGGCCATCGCCGTCAGATGGGAAATGGGCCAGGGTGATCTGAAGTCTCATCTAGGCTGCGTGTCCAAGATGGCTTTTTAAAAATACAAGTCCAGCACCTCATCTGAACTGGCTGGACCAGATGCGGACTGACCAGGCATTCCTCTCTCTCTCTCCAGATGGTCTTCCCATGCGGCTTGCTTAGGTTTCCCTGTAGATGGTGATCTCCGGTATTCAAACCCCATACGTGGTGGCTGACTTTCCCCACAGTGAACATTCCGACGGGCTGAGACAGCAGCTGCAAGACTTCTTATGACCTCTCTTTGGAATTCACGCAGCATCACTTCCACGGCATGCTCTGAGTGAAAATGAATCACGGGGCCAGCCAAGATTCAAGATTCACAGGTGTGGATATGAAGAAGCATGCACAGTTCAACGGGGGCCATCTTTGGAGATCAGCTACTACAAGGGGTTAAGGCGGGAAGGATCAACTCAGGAGCTGCCCGTTTTCTTGTTTCAGTGGGACACGGTGTGCAAAGGAGCAAAACCGGAAGTGATGACTTGTGGCGTACCACGCAGGGGCTGGATGACACGCTCAGGAACCTGGAAGTTGGTACCTTCTGGGGTCTTTAGCTGTGGACCTCGGTGGCCTGGAGGCGCACAGAGAAGCCACAGGGCCCCATCCCCCACACATCTGGGCCTTTTTCCTTTGTTGGAGGATCCTCCTTAGTGAAGGTATTAGTGGGAGGTCAGGATTCCCACTCTTGACCCCTGGTAGGGAGGTCATCAGAAGTGTGCCAAATCAATAATCCCACTTGGGATTCGAATCAGTAAGTGACCCAAAGAAGTAGAACACTGTTTATAATTCATCCCAGTGGCAGCCACAGCCAGTTGCTGTTAGTGTCGGTAGTGGCGTGCAAAAGAGGACCTCCCAGAGCCCAGGGCAGGAGCCCCCTAATCAGGCTACTCCTAAGGCAAGCCCTGACTGAGGTTCTGGCTGCTTAGCTCCTCTTGGTTCCTGCCTACTTCCTGAGACTGATTCTGGAGGCTTCATGTCAATTTCGTGAGTTTCCTGATATCATTCCAGTAAATTCCTCTTCTACTTAAGTGAACCAGAGTCCACTTCTGTTGTTTGCAATTAAGAACCGTAATCGGCACAAAGACCCATTGAAATCTTCAGCCAGAGGAAATGACATGATCAGAGCACTTTATGGAAGAGAAAAATAGAAAAAATCTGATAAAGATGGTTTGAAGAGAGAAACATCAATGAGAGAGGCGGGTTGGGAGGCTGCTGTGATGTGTGGGGTATTTGCCAGTGCCAAGGAAGCGAGAGAAAGAGCAGTTTTGGGCCGCTGAGTGAATACAGAGAAAAGACAAGAGGGGAAAGTCCACGTTGACAGAGTTTCGAGTCTTAGCAACTAGGAAAATAGTAATATCACAAAGAGAAACAAGCAAGTCAGGGAGAACTCGTTTGGAGGGGGAAACCTTTCATTCATTTATTCAACAAATATTCATTGCCTGGTCTGTGCCAGGGACCTTTATAGGCATTGAGAAGCTAGCAGGGAGCAAAACAAAGTCTCAGTCCTAAATTAACAAATACGTACACAAGAGAATGAAATTGCTTTAATAAAGCTTTAGTTTGTGATGCCAGACACACAGCAAAACATGTCTAGCTGGCAGCAGGCCTTCAAGAAAAATCCTAGGAAGCAGGGCTGAGCCTGGAGACAAACTGGCCATCATTTCCATAGACATTCATTCATTCATTCATTCACCTATATTTATTGAGTACCTGCTATGTACTCAGTACCATTCTTGCTGTAGAAATACAGCAAAGAAATTAAAAAGGGTCTCAGCTTTCGCGGAGTTTCCATGATAGAGTATGAGGCAGACAGTAAACAAATACACAAATATGTCAGATATGTGATATGTCCTAGGAAGAAAAATAAAGCAAGGGAAAAGTAATAGGAAGTTTGCTTTTTAGGTAGGTTGTTCTAAGCAAAGGCCCCTCTTGTAAGGAGATATTTGAGTAAAGTCCTGAGTGAAGAGAGGCGACATCCATGTGGTTAGTATGGGAAACCTATTTCAGGCAGAGGGAATAATAAGTGCAAAGGCCCTGAGGCAGGACAATTTGGTTCCTTCAAAGAAGTGCCAGGAGACGAGTGCAGCTAACCTAAATGGATAAGGGCAGGAATAGGAGGAGAACAGGTGAACGTGGGAGTGGGAGTGGGAGCCAGACCTTGTAGGGCCTTGCAAGTCTTTGCAAGTACTTTGGCTCTCGTTCTGAATGAGATAGAAAGACTTTGGAGAATTTTGAGCAGAGGAAGCACACTACATGACTAACACTTTAAAAGGATTATTCTGGCTTCTGTGTATAGAATAGATGGGGGTGTGTGAGGGCAGAAGCAGGAAGACCAACTAGGAGACAGCTGCAGTCATTCAAGGCAAGAGACCATGGTGGCATGGAGCAGGATGGTAACGATGGAGGTGGGGACACGCGATCTGATTCTAGAAATAAACAGAATCTGCTGATAGATTGGCTGAGAGGTGTCAGAGAAATAAAGGAGTCCACGGACTCCAGAGCTTTTAACAGGACTTGCTAGAAGAGCAGTTACCATTTACTGAAGAGAGGATTGAGAATTATATCTAGAGCTTCAAGAAAGAGTAAAATTGTCACCGGCCTTCCTGCTTGCCTACCTGCCTTTCTGAATAATTTGGCTCCAAAGCCGTGATAGGAGGCCAAAGTAAAGCCACCTCTGTGGGGGTGGGAGGAAGACATTCAGCTAGCATAGGTTCTCAGGGCCAAAATGGGAGAAGGTGAAGCCTGCAAGCGGAGTGGAGGGGGTGTTAGCAGTGGCAGGGAACAGGTTATTTACGGAGGGATTAAATAACCCTTCCAACAAGAAGAGTGAAGGAAGTCACAGAAATAGAAAGGGATAATTAGAATAAATCTTGGGGCGTTGGAGTGGAATTGAAGGCATGGTGTTCCCTCGTGGTTTTCTACATAAAGAGAGTGAGTGATTGCTGGATCAGTCAATAGATAGAAATGTGTGTGTATAATTATACATGTATTTCCTAGCACTGTCCATTGAGACGCCCAAAAGCAGTGACACCCCTAGAACAATGAGCGCACTTAACACCCAGATCTTGATTTCTAAATGACACTCCCCATTAAAAAGAACAAAGGTGCCTCAGAGAAACGGCTGGTTGCAGGGCTGGAGCAGAGAAAGTACAGGATGAGCCCAGTATACCTTGTGCCAGAAAATAAGGAAGTGCTCAAAGAATCATGGCGATAGAAGCCAGTTTGGCAGTTGGCCAAATCTGGGAAATTTTTGAGCATCAAAATCAATGATGATGCAACAAGTAAAACACTCACATCTATAATAATGTTGCCAGTGATGCATCACCAAATCGAATCATGAGGAAACAACAGATAAATCCAAATTGAGGGACACTTTGCAATATAGTCAGTCTGCAGTCTTTTCAATCGTCCTGGTCCTGAAAGTGAAGGAAACCTTGGCACTGTGTCAGACTGAAGGACACTGGAAGGACAAGATGACCAAATGTAACACATAATTCTGGACTCGATCCTTTCATCATTAGGCCAAGTGATGAAAGTCCAATAACATCTGGGGGTTAGACAGTACGAATGTATCGATGTTCATTTCCTAATCTTGAGCAATGTATTGTTATGTAGGAGAATGTCCTTTTTGGTAAGAAATTTACATTCAAGGGGCGCCTGGGTGGCTCAGTGGGTTAAAGCCTCTGCCTTTGGCTCAGGTCATGATCTCAGGGTCCTGGGATGGAGCCCCACATTGGGCTCTCTGCTCAGCGGGAAGCCTGCTTCCCCCCCCCCCCCCCCCCCGCCTCTGCCTGCCTCTCTGCCTACTTGTGATCTCTCTCTCTGTGTCAAATAAATAAAATCTTTAAAAAAAAAAGAAATTTACACTCAAGTCGGAGGGGTGATTGGGCATCATGTGGGCAACTTACTTTCAAGTGGTTTGAGGAAGGGAAGAGTTCTTTGCATATTGTAACTTTTCTGTTACATCAAATAAAAAGAAAAAAGACAGAGAAAAAAATGGATGAAGTCCCTGAGAGAGTGGAGAGAAACAGGAGGATCGGTTTCCCAAATGATGGATGGAATATTCCTAAGGAGAGGACAGTTGATGATGTGCAGTGTTGCAAAGAGATGGGAGAAATCAAGACGGAGATAAAGGTATTAAACTTACCAATGTTTTCCTATGTTGTCAATCTTGGCAAAATCTGTTAACATATGCAGTACATTAGAATAGAAATCAGTCATTTATCATGAGAATACTGAATGTGCATAGGGATTTCTAACAACTTCTTGGCTTCCCTGGGCCTTGGGATTCAGAGATTGGAAACCTGCTTTGGCTACAACCCATCCAACTTTGAGAAGAAAATCCCAATGACATAATCATATTAGCTCTTGTCAGGAGGGTCGATCTCCCTCCATAATTCCTAGTTTTAGAAGGGTTTTTTCATAAATGTAGTACATTCCAATGATATAATTCAGTGCTCACATTTTGGGCCAAAAATATTCTGGATATGGAATAATTATTGTGCCCAAGTAATACATGTTCATTATAAACTAATGAAAAATGTAGCTAAAAAAGAGAACAAGTTTTAAACCACCTATAATCTCATCATCCTAAAATAATTTCCGTTAGCAATTTGCTGCTTATTTTAGAGTTTTAATATGCAAATCACATCTCTAAATTTTTGTTAACCTAAAGGAGGGATCCTGCCCTATGCTATTTTGCATCTTGCACACATACCGCCCATATAGAGCAGACACGGTCTCAGTCACTAAATATGCTTCAACCACCTCATTTTTAAGGACGCTGCGAAGAATTCCATTGAGCAGATGGACGATGATTTATGTAATCATGTTCCTATTTGCGGACTTTTACATTGGGCGCAGAGAGACGCGCCGCAGAACTTGCCCACGAAGCACGGGCGACTAGAGAAGAAGGGAGGCTGGGGAACAGCTAGGTCACCGCACAAGGTTTAATAAGTATACAGGCACCGAGGAGAGGTCATCGAGGTCTCGGCCAGCGGAAAGCAAAAGGCCGAAGGAGTCAGGTTGTGCCCCAGGACAAGGCGCGCGGAATAAGTGAACTCTAAAACCCACGTAAATGAAGCGAGACCCCAGGCCGGCGGCGGTGGCGGCGGAAGCCGCGTTGCGGCGGAAGGTCCGGGCCGGAAAGCTGGTGCACCGCCGCTCCTCACCAACAGAGGGCGCTAGGGCCACAGCGGTTCTCAGTGGGCGGGTCCCAGCTGCCGGCCAGATGTGGGCAGCTGGACCGCGGGAGACGCGAGCTCTACCCCAGCCCTTGCAGGCCCGCAGGCAGGGGGAGAGCCAAGATGGGATGCAGGGGCAACGGCGATGGCAGAATACCCCATTGCTGCTCTGCAGGGTCCCAAATTGCCTTCCCCTGTGGGGCAGAAGTCGGGAGGAGCCTCCCGCCCAGAGGGGGCGCCGTTTTCTGATTCCCACAAAAGTGCGGTACGGGCTTGGCAGCCACCCTGGGGCTGGCTCAGCAAGACAGAGCCAGGTCCACTGGGTGGGGCTCCGGGCCAGGGGAGACCCACGCGACCGTCTGCGGCGGGAAAGAGAGCCGGCCTTGAGGGCTTTGAGTTTCTTGAGTACCCAGCCCTCGAGTCCAGACGCTCCAACACACACACACACACACACACACACACACACACACACACCCCACACCACAAACAACCTCTCTGTGCTCTTTCTGCCCTGGGTGCGGTGTGCATTCAAGAAGAGAGCAACTGAGGTACAGCAGGACGGAGCACTGAGTAGACCCCTCCTCCCCATATTGTCTGGAGCGGACAGAGAAACAGAAGGAGAGAGAAGGGCGGCAGTCCGAAGTTCCAGTTAAGGATCCCGGGATCTAGGGACAACCCCAGGGACCCCGCCCCCTTGGCCTGCCCGCTGTCCCCACCCCGGCCGCTTCCCCGACTCCGGAGTAATCAGCTGCTGCGCGCCGCGGTAATTGACGGTGCAGGCCCTGTCTGGCAGGGAGCCGGCGGGCGGCGCAGGCGCGGGCGCGGGGCTTAATTGCAGGGCTTCGGGTGCAGTCTGGGCTGCAGCTCCGCTTGGGGCGAAAGGGACAGACACTAAGCTCGGAGAGCATGGCCTCAGAGAAAGCTAAAAGACCTCCGAGTCGGTAGTCGGGGATCCCTACCCCGGAAACTGGGGATCGAGGGGCTTGAACCCTAGCGAGAGTGCGGGGGGAGGCGTGGGACGTCTCCGGAGAGCTAGAAGGAGGGGGGCAGATTCCAAACTCCCCACCCCAGCCCCAAGGAGCCCTGGTTCATCTTGTCCGAGACTCCTCCCTCGTTCTGACCCTCCCTCCACCACCACCCCGCGCTCCCCTTTCTGCCGCCCCCGTTACCCCCCTTCTCGTATCCCCAGGGCGCTCCCACCCTGGGGAAGAATGTGCCCTCCTAGCGCACCCTTGCCATGGTAACGGCACACCCCCACCCCCGCGCACCGCAGCAGCGGGGCCTGGCCGGGAGGGCGGCGAGAAAAGGGGGAGTGGGCGCCTCCCAGCCCCGCGGACACACCTCGACTGCCCCGGTTGCCGTAGTAACCGGGGGCGTTTCGAAGTGCGCAGCCGCAAAGTGGCACCGGGCACTCCTCTCGATCCTTCACCCCTCGAATCCACCAGGAGAGGACCCTGGTTTCTAGGAGAGACTCCCGCCCACCCTCCTCCACCCCCGCGCAACTTCAAGGACAAAGTCCAGAGAGGGATCAGGGGCGTTCCAGCTTCCAAGCACCGCAAGCCTAGAGGGCAAAGGCGGCCGGAGGACCCAGAGAGCCTGAAACCTGAAAAGGGATCCCCCTGTCCCCAGCCCGCCGCCCTCCCCCAGCAGAGCCCGAGGGGGGCGCTGGCAGCAGGAAGCCGGGAAGGGCCCCGGAGGCGCGCAGGCCCCACAGTGGAGCGGTGATTACAGGGACCTGTCCCTCCCGCCCCCGGCTCCCACTCTCATTAAGTCATTTTTTCCCCTGTTGGAAAGTCCCCGTGCCTTGAGCGCAGGGGTTGGGGCGACCGCAGGCAGCTGCCGGCAACCACATGAGAAGGGGGGGGTGGGAGGGGAGGAGGGGGCCCTCTACTAAGGGCCTGGATAAACTCCAACGTGGAAGGCCCCCTGCCGGGGGCTAGCTGGGGGCGCGTTAATTTGGAAAGAGGAGGGACTGGATGCCGCTGACCTGGCTTCTCACTCACCAGGGTCCTCCTGGAGGAGGAGGGCCCTATCTCTGCCTCTCTCTGCCAGGGCGCTATCTCTGCCTCTCCCCTCTTTTTTCAGCCCCGCGACCTTGGGTGACAGACAAGCAGGATGCCTGGGTTGCTATCCACGCCCCAGTCTGGCTGCCTCTCCCTGACCCTTGACCCTACCGCTGCCTGGTGATGTGTCCACCACCCTCTTTCTCTTGTTCTCTCCCTCCCTCTAGGTCCGGCCATCCAGGCTCCATTAAACAATACTATTTTTTTCCTCCTGCAAGGAGGTGACCCAGGGTCCATCAAGGTCAAAGGTTTTAAGGACCAGGACTGTTCCCTCCCCCTCTGATCTACATCTCACCATGTTCTTATTCCCAAATTGCAACCCTGGTCCTCCCCAAGCAACCTGGCAAGTTCTTCCTCCCATCTGCGTCCACCAACCCCTATTTCCAATCAGCACATTGATTCCTGCTGGGCCCTTCAGCCAGTATGCCTAAGCCCGGCGCCCCTTGGGCCCTATTTTACTGCCCTTCATCACCTCCACATGTCCCCTTAGGGCCCTTGCCAAATCCCACATTCCTCTTTCCAGTTGTGGGGTCCGGCTTTGGTTCTCAGACGCTAGTCACCTTCCGCCCAGAGAGAGGATGTGTAGCCGGCCACACCTTGTTTGTTCCTTTCCCAACTTTTCCCCTCTTCCTTTATAGATCAGGCCAGCCTATATCAGCTCACCAGGACTTGTCTGGGACATGTCCCTCCCCCACACGTGGTGTCCAGGCCCTGCCCCAGCCCACCACCCATCCCCCTTCTGGCGGCAGCACAGCCTGCAGGATTCCTGCTCCTGCCTCTTTATCCCAACCCTGATCCTATAGCTCTCCTCTTCGGCCTCTCCTCCCCCAGCTCTGTCCTCCTTCAGCCTAGAACGCACAAGAGGGTGACACCATAGTCGTGGACGCTGCTGGGGTAGGAGTGCCCCCCCCCCCCCCGCGCCTTCATTTCTCTCCCCCTGCCCACCATACACACACCTCTTCTCTCCTCCTCCCTGGGATGGGAGGGAGCAAGGGGGCGGGGAACCCAGCCCCCACAGCCCTCTCCTGGGTGAACAAGAGGAAAGGAATGAGGCAGGTGTGTCTGGCGGCTCCTGCTTACCCCTCCTCCCCGGGGGGGACTCTTGCCCGCCTGCCTGTGGGGCTGTCTTTTGGGGGTTGGGGAGAGAAACCCTGTCCTCCGCAGAAGCAGCAGAGCGGGGCATGTGGAAGGCCCCGCTGTCTTAGGCGTGTCCGGGAGCTGCTGGGAAGCAGGCAGTTGGAGGGAAGGAAGCTGAAGGCCAGCTAGTGGGGGCAAATCTCCTGATTGGTGGGCCTATCTCATCACGGGAGCTTCCTTTCCTTCTCGCCCCTGCCCAGAGGGCTAGGGAGATACGGGGATTTATGTAGGCCGGCGGTTGGGAAAAGGAACAAGATTTCATCCCCATCTGGTTCATTGAGAAGGATGCCGTTCTGAGTAAACTGAGGTAGGCGGCAGGATCGTCAACTGTGAGTAGCGGGAGGTCTGGAGGAAGCAGGTGAAGTGTTCTTTCTCTGCGATCCCGACCCTACTTCCATCTCTACTACCCTCCTTGAGGGTTTATTCCAGAAAAATATCCAATCTGAGAGCCAAGGCGAGTGCAGCTGTGGACCCAGATTGCCAGCTCAGCCGTGTTCTTAGGAGGGTAGGCAGAAGGAGGCTTGCCGTCCTGGGCCCGCCAAAGGCACCCTGAACTGGGGGTCCGGGGGCCCAAGAGGTGTAGCAAGGATGCCGCGCCACCTCTGGCCTCACCTACATCCCCCATCTCCCCTGCATGGACTCAGAGAGACCAGAATGCAGACAGTGAGTCTCCTGGCCCTCCCCCGCCACCCTCCTCCTGGCCGCACCTCCGAGCCCCACCTGCTCCCCGGGGCGCTGGGCTGGCTGGGTTGAGCTGGGTCTTGCCCAGGATTACTCCTCTCAGAGCGGCTGTCTCTGCCTAAGGGTGCTGCTGGGCACCGCCACTCGTCCTGGCTTGTGGCAGAAGGCTCAGGCACCAGGTGGACAGCTAGAGCTCTGGCAGCAGCATCTCCCGATCCAGCTTCCCATCAACATCCCCACAGCCTCCGTCCAGTCGGGCCCCATCTCCGGTTGGGAAGATGGCTGCCGTTTCCTAACTGCCCCCCCCCCCACTGCAATTTGTCCCCGCTTCATTGAGTTCCCTGGACAGCAATCCACCTGGAAATCAGACCAAGACACTCACCTGCTTGAGGCTCTCGGCAGTTTCTCATGCCTCCTAAAAACCCTGACTCCTCACGTTGGCCCAGAGGGACCTGTGATGGGACTCTCGCCTGCCCTCTGAGCTCCCCTCCTGCTAACCTGCCCTTTGATTCCTTCTCTCCCATCACACTGGCCTCCTTGCTGCTTCTCCCGAGGACACCTGTCTCACCACTGAGCTCTTGTCCCTGCCCGGAGAGCCCTTACCCTCCATCTGTGCAGGGCCGTCCCCGCTGTACCAGTCTCCACATGAGTCACACAACTCAGAGAGGCCTTCCCAGACTCATGGCTTTATCTAAAGGGGCCACACTCCTACCGATGTGTCTATCGATAAATGAAAGGTTAAAAAAAAACCTGCGGGCTGTGTGTGTGTATACACACCCATGCACGCACACATGGACGCACACACGCACGCAATGGAATATTATGCAGCCATAAAAAAGGAGGAGATCTTGCCATTTGCAACCTCATGGATGCACCCTGAGAGTATTACACGGAGTGATGTAAGTCGGACTGGGAAAGACACACACCACAGGAGTTAACTCACATGTGGAATCTAAAAAACAAAACGAACGAATCAACAAACAAAACGCAGAATCGGAACTGTAAATACAGAGCATGAGCTGATGGCTGCCTCAGGGAAAGGGGGTGGAGGACGGACACAACGAGTCAGGGGAGTGGGAGACGCAGGCTTCCAGTTACGGGATGAATCGGTCACAGGAACACAAGGCGCAGCATAGGGAATATAGTCACTGGCATTGTAACAGCATCTGAGCTCCGATAGCTCCGGGCTACGGATGGTAGCTCACTGGTCCTGAGCACAGCTTAATGGGCCGACTTGTCCAATCACTATTTTGTATACCTGCAACTAATGTAACATTGTGTGTCAACTGTACGGGAAAAGGTTTTTTAACGCAAACAAAAAATAAAGGGGCCCCACTCCACACAGATCACTCTGCATCCAGCCCCGAGCTTTATTTTCTTCCCGGCACAGAGCATCATCTGAGATGACCTTGTTCACAGATTTACTCGTTTATTGTCCATCTCCCCCAACCGGAATGTAAACCCCAAAAGGGCAGGTGCTGTGTCTCTCTTATTCACATCTGCATTCCCAGCACCCTTCATCCCCCACAGAGTGCCAGGCCACAAAGAGTGCAAAATAAATATTTGTTAAGTGAACGATGAGGGCAGAGGCCCCTGGGGGAGGGCATCTGAGACGTCTACAGAATCACTTCAGCTCAGTGATGTCCATTTCTCCTTTGCTAATCACCCTCCCCCCTGCCCATGGGCTTCCATTCATTCTCTCTCCAGGGGAAGAGGTGAAGGCAGAGAAGGGGAAAGGCCCACGCTCTTGCCCTGGGTGTAGGTCCAGTCCCAGCCCAACTGAGCTGTCTGAGGCTGGGGCAAGGAGCCGGGAGGCACATCGGTCCTCCGTCCTGGGACCCCATGGAAGTGAGGGGTGGCGTCCAGGCAGGACTGGACTGTCCCCTGATCGCCGATCTGACCCTCGGAGCCGGGAGGTCCCTCTCGGATCAGATGGTCCGAACGCCTGTCCCAGGAGCCAGGGCGATGACGCTGCCAGGGGGGACCAAGTTGGCAAGCCTCAGAGGGCCGGGCTCCAGCTGGGGAGCCCTCGGCTCACTTGCAGACGCTGACCCACTCGGTGATGCGGCACTCCTCGCAGACGACGAAGCAGCACCAGTGGAAGCGGCAGTGGCAGCGCTCGCTGCGCGTCTGGCGCAGGATGTTGTGGCCTCGGCCGCAGCACATGCTGCCGCAGCCGTCGGGGCCCGCGCTGCTCTTGTTACACAGGCGGCCCACGGTGCCCGCCGAGTCCAGGCGCGGCTCGCGCTCGCAGAAGTCGGGCGACTTCTCGAAGTAGACCAGGTCGGCGGGGCTGGCGCGGCGCCGTGGCCCCGGGACGCCCGGGGCGGGCGAGGGGGCCCCGGCGGGGCCGGGCTCCAGCTGGCCGCCGTTGCGGTTGTGCGGCCGGATGAGCGTGGCGCGGTGGAAGCGGCTGCGCAACAGCGCCCCCACGGCGCGGAACTCCGGTGTCACCTGCCAGCACGTCTTGAGCTGGCAGCTGCCCGACGTGCCGTGGCACTTGCACTTCCGCCGCATGTTCTCCATCACCGCCTGCGGAGGGAGGCACGACGAGGGGTGACGCCCGCGGCCAGCGCCAGGCCCTGCTCCCAGCGCACACAACTGGCCTTCGAGAATCTCGGAGTCTTCTGAAACCAACTCCATTCGAACACAGGCACAAGCTGAGGCCCGAAGCAGAGTGCAGGGTGGGGCAGGTGTGTGTGTGTGTGTAGGGTTGGGGTGCACAGCTCCTGTGTGTGTGTGTGCGTGTGTGTGTAGGGTTGGGGGCGCACAGCTCCTCTGTGTGTGTGTGTGTGTGTGTGTGTAGGGTTGGGGGCGCACAGCTCCTGCGTGTGTGTGTGTGTGTGTGTGTGTGTGTGTAGGGTTGGGGGTGCACAGCTCCTGTGTGTGTGTGTGTGTGTGTAGGGTTGGGGGCGCACAGCTCCTGTGTGTGTGTATGTGTGTGTGTGTGTGCGTGTAGGGTTGGGGGCGCACAGCTCCTGTGTGTGTGTGTATGTGTGTGTGTGTGTGCGTGTAGGGTTGGGGGCGCATAGCTCCTCTGTGTGTGTGTATGTGTGTGTAGGGTTGGGGGCGCACAGCTCCTGTGTGTGTGTGTGTGTGTGTGTGTAGGGTTGGGGGTGCACAGCTCCTGTGTGTGTTTGTGTGTGTGTGTATGTAGGGTTGTAGGGTTGGGGGCGCACAGCTCCTGTGTGTGTGTGTGTGTGTGTGTGTGTAGGGTTGGGGGCGCACAGCTCCTGTGTGTGTGTGTGTGTGTAGGGTTGGGGGCACACAGCTCCTGTGTGTGTATGCGTGCGTGCATGTGTAGGGTTGGGGTGCACAACTCCTGTGTATGTGTGCGTGCGTGAGTGTGTGTGTGTAGGGTTGGGGTGCACAACTCCTGTGCGTGTGTGTGTGTGTGTGTGTGTGTAGGGTTGGGGGTGCACGGCTCCTGTGTGTGTGCATGTGTGTGTGAGCGTGTGTGTGTGTAGGGTTGGGGTGCACAACTCCTGTGTGTGTGTGTCTGTGTGTGTGTAGGGTTGGGGGCGCACAACTCCTGTGTGTGTGTGTGTGTGTGTGTAGGGTTGGGGGCGCACAGCTCCTGTGTGTGTGTGTGTGTGTAGGGTTGGGGGCGTACAGCTCCTGAGCCAGGCAGTCGGGAGAAAAACTCGGCCTGCTCTTCAGGACTGCTCTCCCATCTGGCCTCCCACCAGGCCAGGTCCTGGGGGAATTCCCTCCTTCCTCCCCTCCTCTCCTTTTCCAGCAGCTGCAGGGGGCCCTTGGGGCTGGAGGCTCTTGCTTCCTGAGGGGGGATCCCAGATTCTCAGGGAAATTCCCTCTCCTTCCATCCTTCAGGTGGGGGCCAGGAATGGGGGGTGCCACTATATCCCATCCCCAAAGCCTCTGGCCTCCATCCAGGCATGAGCAGGGGCTGCGGGAAGTCTGAGAAAGCCCCTCTTTGCCTCTGGGCCCTGAAGCCCTTTGCAGGGAGCCTAAGGAGGGGACCGAAACTGGGGAGACTCCTCTTTCCCGCATTTTACTGGCTGGGGCTTATTCTGCCCAGTGCTGAATGCCATGGCTCCTCCTAGGGGATAGTGAGCACCACCAGGGGCCGAAGGCTCTACCTGAATGCAGAATGGAAAGAGTCCCAGAGAACCAGACCCCCTGCCCAATGAAATTGAGGACAAGCCCCCACACCTCCAAGGAAAGTAGTTACAGGAACACAACCTACCCTGATCTCAGCCTGCTCTAGACTTTCCTCCCAAAAAACCCCTCGCCATTACTATCCTCACTAGAGACATCAGAAACAGTTGGCCACATCTTCTTTTCTCCCTGACTCCATTCCAGAACATACCCTCGGGCCGGGAGATCAATGATCTGGGGCCCTCCTACCAGGGTGGTTAAGGCCAGGAGACAGAAACCATGCCCTCTGAGTCTTAAAGGGCCCCCCTACTTGTAGGTGCAGCCTGTGGTGTCCGCGCCACGGAGGAACAGGCCCAAGCTCCCCTCCCACCCCCATGGCCAACAGCTCCAGAACATTGCTTCCCACAGGCAGCAGCCATTAATTAACCAGTTTAACAAGGAGGAGGAGGCACTGTCGGTATGGGCTGGGATAGTATGGAAGCTTGGGAAAGGAGCTGCGAGAACAGGGCAGGGCTGGGTGGAAGCTGGATGTGACCTGAGGGAGAGGATGCCTCAGTTTCCCTCACCTCTAAGTCAGGCTGGGAAGAGCTGAATCAGCTCCGAGCTTCTGTGGAAGGAGAAGACGAATGGCCTGAGCTGAGAGGCCAGGAGAGAGGGGGATGAGGAGGGGTAGGTGTGAGCCAGAGCGAGGGGAAGGCAGAAACGAGGCCTGAAGGTGGGCCAGGCAGAGCCAGAGAGAAGGGACGGGGGCTGAGCGGCCGGGAAAGGAGGGTGCGGAACCACCATGAGGCCTGAGGAGACATCTTAGTGGAGGCGGACTCGTAGTGCGGACAAGGCCGCAGAGCGAGGGAGCACGGGCCCAGCACTCAGCTGCCCACAGAAGAACCCTCCTCTCCCACTTCCTCACCGGTTGCATGGCCTTGGGCAAGCTCCTCCATTTCTCTGTGCCTCAATTTCCATATCTGCACATTAGGCTAACACTAGGACCCTCAGAGCTAGTTGTAAGGATTAAATAGGCCACTAGGCACTAAGGTGCTCCCAGCAGTGCCTGATACATAGGAAGAACTCAATAAATGCAGGTGATTGTCCCTTCCCTTCCCCAAATGCAGGTGATTATTTCTTTCTTTTCTTTTCCTTTCCTTTCCTTTCTTCTTATTCTTTTTGAATAATGAATGACCTTTCAGGTAGTATGAACATTCAAAGGTAGGGAGAAAAAGAAGAAAGGCAACCATGCAGCCCCCACACGGGGCCACGATGGCCCCCAGGCACCTTCTCTTTCAGGAATCCCTAATTCGACACAAAAAGCCTGGGAGAGGAGGTCGAGGATCACAGCATAGGAGAGCACAGAATCATGGAACATTAGAGCTGGGCCAGGGCTGGAGGGGCTCAGGGGATTGGGTGATCCAGTTCAACCTTCTTGCTTTACAGGGGAGGCGATAGAGTGGCAGAGTAGGGCCAAGGCCCAGAGCCCCTAACTGCAGCCCAGTGTCCCACTACTGCTCACTGGAGGTAATGAGAGGACCAGGCTGCCCAGCAGAGGGGGAGCTGATCCACGACAGGGCGGGGCTGGTCCCTGCCTCCCCCTAGTCCAGTGCCTGGCACACAGTGGGCCTCCAATGCACGTTTGAGGACTGGATTGCAGGGGGCAATGAGGAAGTTACTGAGCTCGGGAGAGTGGCTGTGGTCCCCAGAGGAGAGGCAGGCCTGGGACTGGGGGAGGAGCCCAGGCAGAGGGATCTGGGGCAGGCCCAGGCGGGCGGGGCTCTCACCTGCCTCCCAACTCGGTTGTTGTGAAGCCTCATGCGCGCGTGGATGTCTCTGTGAGGCTCCCGGGAGTCCAGAAAGTCCTTAGAGAAGCGCTCCCCGAAGCCCACGTCCGGGCTACAGCCGCCCCACTCCCAGGAGTCCTGCAGGCCCGGGCTGGCAGGGGGCAGGGCTGGGTGCTCCGGGACCCCGTGGCTCAGGCCCTTACCGCGCTGGAGCGCGTCCAGCTGCAGGCGGTGCAGCTTCCTGCGGAAGGCTTCCTCGTCCCCGCGCCGGGAGGCGTCGCAGCCACATGCCCTCAGTTTACCCAGCGCGCAGGCATTGGACACGGCGTGCACGACCCCAGCGGCCGCGATGGCGTAGGCGAATGCGCTCTCTCGAAAGCCTGAGGGTGGAGATCCAGGAAACAGGCTCTGGGGGGCTTCGATGTCTCATCCCTCCGCCCTCCCTGCCCGACCTTCTTACCATAAGAGGGGGAAACCGAGTGTTGGGTTTCTCCCCAACCCAATGTTGGGGAGAAGGTCTGGTACAAGGATACAGACTCAAACAGGGGCAGAAATCACCCCCCAGAAGTTCGGGGTGCAGGGTGGAGTGGGGGAGGTCTCCCCCAGAGCCCTCTTTTCCATCGGCACTCCATTCCCAGTTTGATTAACATCACCCTTAGCAAGCTCAGAATCTGTGTCTACCTCTCTCCTGTTGGACAGAAAGTATCTCGTAAACATTCTTTTGGAGATCAGGGACTGAATCCCCTACCTCTCATGTGATGTTTGCAACTTAAAAAAATAAGCCTAAAGAAAGAAGGTGAAATTTAACCTAAAAAAATAAATCATCCTCGATGGACTTCTAGGCCCCAGAAAATGCTAAAGGTGAAGAAGGGTAAGTAAGAGGAGGTAGTGTCTGCCTAAAGATCCCGGCCCCAAGGCGGCCTGCCTAGTGCCACCCGCTTCGGCTGACTACAGAACACTCTCTGATAGCCAGGTTCAAGAGACAGAGAAAAGGGGCACCTGGGCAGCTCAGTGGGTTAAAGCCTCTGCCTTCGGCTCAGGTCATGATCTCAGGGATCGAGCCCGAGCTCAGCGGGGTGCCTGCTTCCCCCCCCCCCCTCGCCTCTGCCTACTTGTGCTCTCTCGCGCGCGCTCTCTCTGTCAAATAAATAAATAAGTAAATTCTTAAAAAAAAAAAAAAAAAAAAGAGGCAGAGAAAAGAGCCCACAGAGTTTTCCCTTTCCCTGTGCACAGGTGTCCCAGAAAATGTGCGTAAAGGGCACCGCCCAGCCACCCGGCCTGCAATGGGTCTAGGTCACCTGAAGAGGTTGTTTGAGGGATGCTGGAAGGCAGCCCCGTGCCCGGCAGTAGCGTTAAAAGTCGAGAGGGAAGGGTGAGCTAAGGCGGACACCTTCCAGATGCTTGGGGCCTCAGAGACCCTGATGAACCACTCTCAGGGGCCCAGGACTGGTCTCCACTACTGTTCCCCTCGGTGTTTCCCAGCCTGAGCCATCCTCTGGGAAGGCTCTGGTAGGTCTGGGCCCCCTTGGCAGGGGGGGAGGTCTATTTGCAGAGGATGCTCTGGCTTCGGGACCCACAAGCGGCTTCTGGCTTATTCTGCATCTGAGAAGGGTCAGCTGACAGCCTTTTTCTGGTGCAAGTCTCTGACCACCAAGAGAGTGTGGGCAGTGGGAGAAGCAGGAGCACTCAGGAGAACTCACCTGTACCGAAGGCCAGACCCTGGCAGGAGACTGAAGGCTTGCAGGAGACCAGAGATTCAGAGGAAAGAACTCTGGGTCCTTCCATTCTAGCATCAAAGATTGGAAGGACATGCTCTGGGAGTTCCCACAGACCTCAGAGAGCCAACGAGGACTGGGCAGAGACCCTGGCCCCCTCCTGCACACCCATGCTCAACCTCTGCATCACAGGGTCCTGTCCTCCTGTCCTTACCTAGCCACCCACCCCCTCTAAAAAAAAGACAAGATGTGTAATAGTTAAAAGTCTGAACTCTGGAGCCAAATTGTCTGGGTTCAAGTCTTAGCTCTTCCACTTACTAGCTGTTAATAGCTACGTGACCTTGGCCAAGTGACTTGACCTCTGTGCCTCAGTTTTCTCATCTGCAAAACAAGACTGTTACTATCTGCTTCATTGTGGTCCCAAGAATTGAATTAGTTAGTAAATTTCAAGTACTTAGAAGAGTACCTTACTTATAGTAAGTACTGCGCAAACATTAGTTATTTTTGAGAAGTTCTTCGTGATGTCTCATTCTACTCACTATTGCTGCAGGTTCAGTCCATTGGTTCTTGTTTCCCCCAATCAGGGACAGAGCCCAGCGGCTCATGACCTACTTTAGGATCAATCACATGGGCCCCAGAAGCCCGAGAAGCAGCCTGTCCCTGTCTATCTTCTCTCTCCAGCTTGTGGTATCTTGGGACCTTTTCCGTAAGGAGCCCAGCTACGAGCAGACAGGAGGAGATGAGGCTCGGGCTGAAACCTTTTAAGGGGATGTTAGGAATTGGTGGGTGCTGCAGAGGAGTAGACACTGACATGGGAGGTGGGGCCCAAGGGAAAGGAGGGCTGACCCAAGTCCCCAGGGAACGCACCCTGTGCTTACCCGCTGCCTTTTAGCTGTGGAACTCTCAGCGTTTCCCCTATTGCTAGGGGGCTCATCAGCCCACTGCTAGGACAAATGGCAATACTCAGACCTCCAGAAGCAGCCCGGGGCCTCAGAAACCATCCCCCACTTCAATACACACAGTGCACAAGGGAGATGCCCAAGGTCACAGGGGTTAGGTAGCCCACCCAGCCCCAGCTCTCTCAGCTCCCAGGCCTGGTAACTTTCTCCTAAAGGACATTTGGCTCTAGGGAAGACATCCTCCTGAGTAAGAAACCCAGGTGTCCCAGGTCCCAGTTCCTATAGCCCTATCTAAGCATGCCACTAAGAAAGAGCAAGAGGCTGGTGGGGGGGATGTGCTGGGCCAATCACCATCTTCCGGGCTCTGTGACATTCAGAGGCAGGCCCAGGGGAGTCTGGAAAAATGCGGTTCACGATCTACAGAGAACACCCCTACCTACCCCAAGCAGCCAAAGACGCCATGCCATGGCCTCTGGCAGCTGTCACAGCCATGGCAGTGTGGTGGCCAGGCAGGGCCCGTGTGACCACCCTCTGCTCCAAGCATCCAGGATTCAGAGAAGTCCAGCCTCCTGGGTCTGCCCCCAGCTCCCACACAGGGCCCCAGTTTCGGTCCCAGCCCCGACTGTCTGGGGCAGACGCAGGCACTGTGCCATCTGGCCAGCTGGAGGGGGAGAGGGGTGGGGCCGTTGGGGCCAGCTGGGCCGCCTGGAGCATGGAGGGAGGGGGGCTTGTGAAGACGCACAATTAGCCGTCCTGCCTTTGATCTGGGACAGGGACTGCCAGCATCTAAGTGGAGTCAGCTGCTGCTCCAGGCCGCAGCCAATGGCCAGGATGGGGCTGGGGGAGGAGGGTTGGAGGGCAGGGGAGCATGGAGGAGAGAGGGTTCGGGAGCCAGTGGGAACCAGCAGGGATCAGAGAAGCTGGAGCCCCGCCTATCTGAGTCAAAGAGGGAGGGAAGGGGGGAGATCTGGTCTCCATCCCCTCCATGCAAATAATCTGGGCATTGCTCCTGTACCTGGGCTGAGAGACAGAGAGAGAGAGAGGGAGAGAAAGAGGGAGAGAGAGAGGGAGAGAGAGGGAGAGAGGAGAGAGAGAGGGAGAGAGAAGGAGAGGGAGGGAGGGAGAGAGAGAGGGAGAGAGAGGGAGAGAGAGAGAGGGAGAGAGAGG
>CM052810.1:157937524-158087404 GCA_028533885.1 Nasua narica | reverse complement strand
CCCCCCCCCCCCCCCCCCCCCCCCCCCCGTTGAGTGCGATCTCTAAAGGCAGCTGGGCCCCCATTGAGTCCTGACTCTAGAGCTCCCTTAGAAGCTGTGTGACTAATGGCAAGTTACCCAACATCTCATTGCTTCATTTGTAAAATAAGGGTGCTAATAAGACCCATTGCATGGAGATTGTTTAAGGATCTTAAAGTACAGATAAAGTGCTTTAGAACAGTGCCAGACGGCCAGTACTTAACATGTATTAGCTAATTTATGGGGGGGGGGTATTAAAATAATAGCACTTTAGGCAATCCTGGGATATGATTGCCTGTGCCTCTGTCTCCCTATCTGCATGTACCACTCAGCCCAAGCCTGGAGGCCTAGGCGTAGAACCAAGGCTCCTCAAGGATGACCGTAAAAGGGAGATGGGAGAAGAAAAAGCCAGGGCTTTGGAGAACAGAGGCTGGGCTCCCAAACTGTGGGCTTCCATTGGGCTGAGAGCCGGGCTTGGCTGCAGGGCCTCATGCCCCTTCTTTCCATCCATTCTAGATGAGTCTGGGCCTTGGGAGAGGGCGGTACTAACCTGTGTGGGTGCTCCTAGGGCCTGCTGCTTGAATCTCCTACACTTGCCTCCACCAGCCTCTCCCTAGCTCCTCACGTCTTTCCACTCCATTGTCCCCTGCATCCAGAGTGAGAGATGGATGGGTGCTCGGTGCACAGTGAGGGGCCCCCTCCAGATGTGCCGCCCAGCAGGTTCCAATTGTCTGGATCCTCAGAACAAAAAGCTGGGGATATCAGTGCCCTGGCCCTTAGGTCAGAGCCACCCCTGTGGATCGGGGACCTTCCCACAGCTCTTTTGGATTCTAGCCCCCGAGAGGCCTCTCTCTCTGTCCCCTACCCACGCTTCCTTCCCACGTGTGTCCACTCCAGGGGTTCATGCATCCTTCCCTCCTACACTGGAACCCCATCCCTTCACCCAACCCATTTCTGGGGACATGCCAGGACAATCAGACGGCAGTAACAACATTAAGGTGGAAGGCCCTAGGAGCCACCCCCTCCCAGCAGTCTCTGAATTTTAGACATGGCAGAACCCACCTTCAGTAGAACACCACTGGCAGTCTGGGTTGGAAGAAGGGTCCGCACCCTGTGTTCCACTTGGGGAAAACGGTTCACCTGATCCCACATGGGACGATTCACAACTTGAAAATGACACTGGGGGAACCCAGTCCAGGAACTGGCTGCCACCAAGAATGGTCCCCTGGAATTCAAATTTAGCTAGTCCTTGAGGTAATGGGCAGGGGAAATAACCCCACAGGAGGGTGAAGGGTGAACGCAGATATGGAGTGAGGAAAGGGTTGTAGTGATTGTAATGGAAGGAGAAAGTGGCAATTTTTGCCAGAAGCCCAGAGTCCCCACCGAGGAGGGAGAGGTAGGAAATAGAGTGTGGCAATGCGGGAGCAGAAGCCATCTAGGTAGGACGGTTTTCCAAGCCCAAAGGAAGGAGCCCAGCCCCCCTGCCAGAGCCCAGGAGCTGCTGTCCCGCCCCTTCCCTGCGCTTGGCACCGCCCCGCCCTGGCTAGCCCCGGCAAGTCTCCCCCCTCCACCCCTAACCTCCTCCCCCATCCGTCCCCCCAGCTCACCTCCCGCTTATTAAACTGCAGGTGAACCCAGGAGCGTCTGGCGCCGCGCCAACCCCGCGCACTTGCACCGCTCCGAACTCACCCCTGACTTTCAAAGACCCCACGTCCTCTACCGGGCCCCACGGACTTCACGCGAGCGAAGTAATCAGGACGCGTGAGCTCACTCTATCTCGAGGGGACAGGAGGCCCAGAGGGGAAGAGGGGACACCGAGGCCGAGGCCGAGGCCGGGAAGAGGGATGAAGAGCTTGCCTTGCCTTGCCTCACCCGAAGACGCAGGGGTGAGAACCTCAGCGCCTGTCCAACCCTCCCCCCCCCCACCCCTTGAGCAGAACCCAAAGCAAGGGCTCCGGGGGGCCCTCACCGCGGGGGCCTGAGCGCTGAAGGGACTGCGGGGCGTCGGGGAGCGCACGGGTCACCTGGAAACCCGGAGTGGGAGCGGGCGCGCGGCGACGGAGGCGAGCTCCGGCCCGGCCGGGGCAGGACAGAGGCACAGGCCTGTCCCGAGGCGCGGGCGAGCGCGGGCGGCCCAGGCGGGGCGCCGGGCCCGGGTCCCCCGGCCGCCGGCGTCTGCCCGGCCGGCTGAGTTCGGGTGCGGCGGGGCGGGAGCGCGGGGCAGAGGCCGCTGGGGTGGGGTGCTGGGGGGGCGCCCCTCAGAGAGCCGCGCGACTCGGGCCGGGAGCCGTCTGCCGCGGCCCGCGGGGATTAGTTCGCGGCTGCATGCCGCCACACGCGTCGGGCTGGGCTCGGCTGGGTAGAAACAGCGCCCCGGGCGCGCGGGGGAGGAAGGGGGGGAGGGCGCGCGGGGGCGGGGCAGGCGGCCGGGAGCTGGGGCTGGGGGAGGCTGCTTTGGCCCCTGACTTGGGGGCCCCTGGGGATGCAAGAAGGGGTCGTGGTGAAAAGGGGAATGTCCCCGGCTGGCCGAGTTCTTTCTGAAATTTGGGTACCTTAGAATCTGACTCTTCCAGAAGCCTGTGGGTCCCAAGGCCACAGGGTGTAGGGGTACCCCTCTTCCTCCACTGTCAGCTGAGAATTGGACAAGTCCCAAGGAGCCAGGTCCCCACACGGTCCCACTTGGGGAGCTGAGAGGAAAGATAGATACCCACCCCAATCTTCCCCAAAAGACCTGAATCAAGGCCTAAGATACGGAGGCAGGAGGCGGGTGTGGACACAAGCAAGCCATCAACTCTCCCGCCACCTCCAGCTCAAGGTCCTCCAGGGGTTGTCAGGGTGGGCCCTGCGTCATCCAGAAGTCCCAGAGAGAGGACGGGGAGTGGGCCGGGGCTTCTCTGGGCTATGAGGGGAAGAGCCATTGGCAGAGCTGTCAGGCCTGCTGGGCGGGAGGCATGCACACACCCAGGGCCTCTGATTCAGAGAAGGTTCTCGGGGGCGGCGGGAATGACACAGAGGCTGGTGGTGTACCTTGCCTGCCGGGAAGAGCTTTTGCAGAAGTACAGACATTTTACCTGCCTGGGCTTCCCTCACCTACACCGTTTGGCAAAAGTGCTTCCAACTGGCTTCGGGCACCTTATCCCAGGCGCTCCATCCTAAGTGCTGTTTACAAGGGAGAGGGTAAATTGTGGAAGGTGACAGATGGGGATCTTTCCTGGGCCTGAGATATACAGTGTCAGTGACAGGGCAGGCTAAGCCAGGGTCAGTTCTCAGGCATGGAACTCACTACCCTCAGCCCCCGCAGCCCAGGCTGGAGACGCGTCTGCCCCGTTTTTCTGGGCCCCATGGAGCGGCCAAGACCAGACAGGCTCAGTATGGCTGGTAGATGGGCACCTGGGGGGGGGGAGTTGCCAGCTTGAAGGAGTGGGCTGGGGATGGTGAAGGTGCTAGATGGGTGCACAGAAGGGCAAGGTGGGGGACAGCTACCTCGGCTGAAGATGGGGCTCTCGTAGGGGATCTTGTTGCGAGTCTCCAGACTGGAGCAATTCCAGCGCTGGTCCCGGAACTGGTGCTGGCACTCATGGATGGCGATCTGGATGCCCTGGATGGCCGAGGCGGCCACGTCGGGGTGACGCACACACACTTCCATCTGCCTCCTGCTCAGGCCCGGCAATGTCAGGCACACCGTGTTGGCATTGAGCACAGGCTCCGGGGGGAGGCGGAGGCCCAGAATGTCGTTGGGTGCGGACCTGCAGGCAGCGAGGAGTGGGTGTGGATGAGCATTTGGGGGAGCTAGGAGGGCCCCACTTAGCAATTCACACTCTGTCCCAGAGGCCAGAGTCCCTCAGTTCCAACCTCTGCTTCTCAAGGTTAGGCTTATAGGCAGAGTCCTAAAGCCTTCTCCTGTCCCTGGTCCTCTCATCATCATTGCCTCCAACACCACCTGCCCAGGTGCACACCCACACAAGTGAACGTGTAAATGCACACACATCCCAAATGCCTGCACACATGGTATTTCATAAGGACCTCCAGAGGCACTGGGGAGACCACTCCCCACGCGTGTTCCCTACCTGTTCACACAGACGCATTTCTGCACCCATTGAGGGGGCCACACACACCCAGAACACTTACACACAGGCACACTTCAGACAGAGCTATACACGCATACACACTCACAAGCATGAAGCATGAACATGGGTACATCTTAACATGGATCCGATTTGCAAGATCTCAGTCACACAAGCACGCATGCACACACGGCTGTTTACAACATAGCTCGCAGGGTTCACAAAATCACACACACACACACACACACACACTGAGCGTCTCAGTGACCCCACCTGAACTACTCCCTTCCAGCCCGCCCCCCCTCCATGCCTCTGCCGGGGAGTCATCTCTGAGGTGGAGCAAGGCGGTTTGAGCTCTCTCCTGGGGGTGGGGGCGCATTCCCCCAGCCTGGGACAGACTCCAGGTTGGCACTTGTCCCCCCCCCAACATACACACACCTCCTCTGCTAGTAGCCTTCACTTTCCTGGGTTCTGCCTTGTCTCCCTGGACTGCCCAGATTCTGTCACCAGTTCAGCCCCCTCCTAGGAGGGCAGTGTCTTTCATTGGGCACCAGTACTTTCCTGCGACACTGTCCCTCCCTCCTTCCAGGGTCCCCGGTCCCAGCAGGAGCGCCAGAGGCCCCCGGTGGCTGGGGGTCGCAGCTCTCCAGGAGGGCGGGGCAGAAGGTGAGGGCTCACCTGGGCACGGCGGCAGCCAGCAGCAGTAGGAAGAAGAGGAGCGCGCAGAGCGCGGGCCGCGGCTGGGGCCGAGGTCGGAGCCGCGGCCAGGGGCAAGGGTGGGTGCTG
Source organism: Nasua narica (assembly GCA_028533885.1). Classification (NCBI taxonomy): domain Eukaryota; kingdom Metazoa; phylum Chordata; class Mammalia; order Carnivora; family Procyonidae; genus Nasua; species Nasua narica. The sequence continues at coordinate 158,082,536 of CM052810.1, read as the reverse complement.
CCCATGGCGCGCGGGCCGTCACTGGCCAGGAGTGGGGGGCTCACAGCCCGGCGGGACCGGCGAGCCAGGGGCGACGGCGCATGTTCCGCGGGGGTCGGGGCGGCTGCGACACACAGCTCCGACTCGGGTCACGGCTCCGGGAGCAGACGGCGCCCGCCTCCCCGCTCCATGGGGCAGCGCCCCCGGGCACCGCCCTCGGGGTGGGGGGGGGGCGGGCGGGCGCACCGGGCACCTCCTGGCACAGGGGTCCAGGGAATTTCCCGAGGCCCCCCTGCGACAACTCCTGGTGCCTCTTGAGGGTAGGAGGGGGAGCCCGGAGGTGCTGCGTGCTGGGGACGAGAGGCTGGGGTGCCGGGGAGCCCCCCAGAGCAGCGCCTCTAGCCTGCGCTTCCGAGGGCGTGCGAGGCGGGCGGGGGTGGGGTGGGGTGGGGTGTGGGGGGGGCGGCGCTGTCTGTGCCCGGCCCCACCGCCCAGAGAGTGAGTGACTGTCCCGGCTCGGGGAGCTCTGCCGCCTCCCCTTTCCTTTCCTTCCCCCCCCCCCCCAGTGTCTCAGGGCTCTACCCCACGTGACGTCACGACGGGGGAGTGGAGGCGTGTATGGGTCCTGAGGCCTCTGCGACCGACCCGCTCAGGACTCCGGGTGGGAGCGGCAGCGCGGAGGGCAGGGGAAGGAGAAGTGTTGGGGGTTCGTGCGCGCGTGCACGTGGAGGTGCCAGTGCCGGGGCGCTGGCTTGTGTAAGAAGCTGTGTGTTAGTGCGAGGTGTGTGTGTCTGGCGGAGACACAGCTGCCGGGGAGCTGTCCCCCCCAATATACACACCTGCAGGGGCTGGAGGGGAGGGGCTACCCCCCCCCCCCCCCCCGCCCCGGCCTCTCCCACCTGAGGAGGGACTTCCCAGGCTTGGCTGGTGCCGCAGGTGGGGGGGGGTCCCCAGGAAGGGGTTTGGCCGCCTCTGGATTTTGCTCTTCTTCCCTGTGTGACCTTAAACAGGTGCCTCGTGCTCAGGGAGCCACCCTCTGCCCCTTGGTGAAATGAGGTTATTGAGGCCCACCTCATCTAGTCAGCAAGCCAATGAAGGTAAATGCTCCTTTGGGAGCAGAGGCCTCTGGGGTGATGCACCCTGGGAGAGGGATTAGTGAGCCCTTTCATCCCCAAAGTGTGCTTTTGGGGGTCATCTTATTTTGTCCCCTTTTATTTCACAAGAAAATAATGAGGCTCGGAGAGGGCCATGACTTACTCAAGGTCACATAGCAGATTAGTCCAAGAACCAGAATTGAGCCCAGTTCCCTCGACCCCCGCGCATAGCAGCAGTGGCCCCGACACTGAGTGTTGCTTGCCTGGGCCTTCCTGCCGAGGCTCCGACTCTTGCCTGGTCCTCAGACCTGTGCTTGGCTCTCTGGGGGCCACCCCAAACCAGGCTCCTGGCTCAGGCCCACTCCTCTCTAGGATCGTCCTCTTGTCCTCCCGACCCAGCTGAACACTGAGTTCATCTCACTGTGGGTGAGAACACTAGACCCAGGCGAGGGCCTGAGAAACGAGAAGGCTGGGGACAGAGGCTCCAGCTTCTGTTTCTGGTTCCAATCTGGGCCCTGATAGGGAATCCTACTCCTACCGTGGCGTTAGCTGCCTCCTCTGTAAAATGGGCTTGAGGTTCCGCTCTGTACACACACCTCCCTCTCAACCTCATCGTCCTCTCCTGGTTTAAGGACAAACTCTGGGCTCCGAGACAAAAGGGGCCCCTCCCTGGAATTGCCCATCCCTGGGGAATTGGAGAGGGGTGGGGCCTTCCCTGTCCCCAGACTGTCAGGTGGTGGGGGCAGCCTGAGCAGCAGCAGGCTGACGGCATCCTCCCGCCCCCCCTTCCCCCCATCTCTGCCGGCAGCCACCGCAGCTGTCAGGAATTAAGGGCTTGAGGCTGCTGGGGGTGGGGGTGGGGCGATGAGGGGGGAGCAGTCTGGCTGGACAGCAGGAAAACAGCCGGGGGCAGGAAGCAGTCTGCGTCAGCCAGAGCCTTGTTTGACCCCGGCCGCCCCCTGCCCTCCCCACTCTTCCTTCTCCATGCTGCAGGGACAAAGGACAGCTTGGGACTAGAGTTTGGGAAGAGTATGGGGAAGGGTAGAGCAGGACAAGGCTCAGCACAGGAAGGAGGCAGGGAGCCTGGGCTGGGACAGGGCATCACGGGGACAAGCCAGGCTAGGAGTCATGTGCCCCTTGGCTGTTGGGGAAACTGAGGCACAGAAAGGATTAGGAAGAGGCCCAAGGTGGGACAGAGAGTGCATTCATGACCTCCTTACTCCCTGGGGAGAGCTCACATCAGCCTTTCCATACTTGATGCACAGTATGTACCCCCTGGAGTAGGCCATTGTGGGAATACTGATTCCGGGTCCCCTGCGGCTGAATCAGCCCCCCCAGGGGCAAGGCCTAGGGGGTCTGCATTTCTAGCTGGTATCTCAAGTGATTTTTGTGAGGACCACATTTGGGAGAATCTACTGAGCCGCTTGAGAGGCCATTTTTTTTCCCCCTTTGACCTGCCTCTGCCAAGGGAAGGTCTCTTTGTCCCCCACCCCCTACTACTCATGAAATACAGAGCCTTAAAAGAGAGGGGGAGAAGGTCCTTTCTTTGAAAACCCCAGGAGGCAAATAGTGACTCTCAAGTCTTGTTTGCACTGGGGCATAGTCCTGGCCTGATGTCATGAGGGTCTCAAAGTGCCCAGGCCTGAAGCACTTCTCAGGAAAGGGAGGAGAGGGCATATGCAGGCACAGGACCTTGGCAGACTCGAAGATGAGGTCCAGAAAGAGCATCTGCAACTGGAGCCCCAATCCCAAATGACCCTCGCCATGGGCAAGCCCCTATAAGCAGCCCCCAGACCCCGCCCTGGCCCTGCCCTGGGCCCTGGCCCTCAGCCCAGCCCCAGCCCCCGCAGCCGCCAGCTGAGACCACAATTATAGGGGCCACTGGGGGTGGGGGGAGCACCGGGGATGAAAGGCAGCTCGGAGAATGGTTCCAGCTGTGGCTACTCTGGAGGAGACTGCAGGGAAGGGAAGGCAAGGGGAGGCATCGGGGTGAGAACAGGTGGGCCCCTCGTGGCCCCAACCCAGGCCGGGGGCCAGCTCAGTCCCGAGCCTCTGCAGGAGAAGTCTGATTTGGTGAAGAGGAGAGGGAAGGAGCCCCAGATCAATAAGGGAGCTCCTTGTCTTATCCTTCAGGCCTCAGGGACCAGAGCCCCTCAGCAAGGTAAGGGAATTAACTTGCCGCTTTAGTCCCCCAAACTCCCAGCTGGTCATCAGAAACAAGGGGAAATGAGCCCTCGGCCTTAGGCTGATCCTGGACCTTCCAGCAGCTTCCCCACCCATCTGCCTGCATTCTGGCTGATCCTGATGTGGTCATGCACACATCTGGGGTGCCTCTGTGCTCTTCCCCCGTTTCCCCAATACCACATGTCCCCCCATCACTCAGCCAGCAGGAACCTTCACAGCTCAGACTGTGCCAGGGGCTGAGCAGCTAGATGAGCAAGGAGCGTGGTGGCGAGGGGGCATTTCTGAGCTCTGCATCCAGCTTTCTTCCAAGGCTGCGGTGCAAGGGCGAAGAGCTGTCTCTGGGCTTAAAGATGACCACGATAATGGCCAAAATGGCGTCTCTTAGGCCAAGGCTCTCACCTGGCACAGAAGCCATTTCCCAGATCCCGCTGAACTTGGTCCCAGAAGATGGACGGAGAGCATACAACTAGCGGTTTGAAGGTCGCGGTGCCCTCTTACCATGTCCTCCAAAACTACCAGGCACCGCCATTTTTGGCGAGAAAACAGGCTCAGAGAGTTTCACTGACTTGATTAAGGTCAAGTTAGCAAAGTAAGGATTTGTTCATGATATCATACTACTTCTTCTGAATTCCTTTTAGCCTGATTAGGGTGGTGTCAGTTCATGCCACTGCCTCAGTTTCCTCCTGTGGCATCATGGAGTCCAGCAGTACCCACTCGACACCCCTCACTGGGACCTGGCAACAGAGATCGGGAGGCAAGCGTCCCAGCCCTAAGTCCAGGTCAGCCCCAGAGGCCGCAGACAGTCTGGAACCCTAGCAGCTTGACCCAAGCTGTCCGTGGGTCTCCTTGCTTCCTTTCATCCCACCCTCTCCTGCCCACCCTCCCTCTGAACTCCCCAGATGTCTTGCAGGTCTTGTCTGTTGGGCCCTGTTAATAGGGAAGCTGGGCTCTGTGCACCCTCTAGTGGTCTCTGGGAGAAGTGCAGGAGATTTATTTAGTAGTTATTTATTTATAATTTATTTATTTTGAGTATTGAACCCAGCTCTGGGGAAGGCAGAGTTGTGAATATAAACCTCACCCTGAGGGAGCTTCATTTCTTCTCTATGTGGCCTACGATGCCAATTCCATTCTCCCCTTTGGTAAGTTATCCAAACTCTGTTGAGTGGCGAGGTGCTGAGTCCAGATGCTCCACGATGCTTCCCTGAAACCTGGGCCTCTGACCTAAGGGAGCCAGGAGGAGGCAGGAAGGAAAATTCAGATGCCCTTTCCTTTCCACTACCACCTGATACCCCCCTCTCCGTACATGCTTCACTCTGGGGTCCCGACGTGATTCTCAGGGGCTGAACCAGGCTAGGTCAAGAGAAGGAGGCGGAGGCGTCACGGGGAGGGAGGACAGATGCACTGACAGGCGTGGGTAAGGTCTGTTACACCCAGGATGAGTTCCCCTTCCTTTTGTTTCATTTGAAAAACTCTCCTCTCCTCCCTGTGCCCCCAATACCTGTGGTCCTGGGTGGGGTTAGGGGGCGCTAGTCCCAGTCATGGTAATGCATCTTCCTGGACATCTCTTGGTTTGGGGATGGACCAGTGACCCAAGCTGACCAAATCAAGGTCTTCCTTAGGGCTTTTTCTGGGAAAGCCATTCTTTTTTAGACCACCAGCTCTAAGAATGTGAGCATAGAACTGGCATATAGAGAAAGTCTATCTGCAGCAGGAGGCAAAGAGAAAAGTATGCAAAGAAGAGCAGAGAAAAGCTAGAAACTATGGGTGAGGGCACGGTGGTGAGGGAAGACGGGGAGAAAGACCTATGACATTGTTTGGGTCCCTGGGTTCTACTGTGCTTGAATTCCATCTTACTTCTGGACTTCCCAGTTAATTAATTCCCTTTTTAAATTATTTTTCCAGTAATTCATTCCTTTAGCCTAAGCTGGTTGGAGTTGGGTATCTTCCTTTGCAATCGGGGTCTGCCCTGAGATCGCCAGCTCTCTATCCCCACTCCCACAGTAACTGCCATCTATTAAATATAAGCTCGACATAAATGACTGTGCCAAAGGTTGTGCTAAGTGCTTTTCGTATCTCAAAAAAAAAAAAAAAATCCTCCCCATGATTCTACGAGGAGGTGAATGGGTTATGACAGTGTTGCCGCTTTTGTGTTAAGTGATGGAGTCGATTTCCCCTTCCCTTGAGTTTTGGCTGGTGCTGTGACTTGGGTCCACCAACAGCGAGGGACAGCAGTGTTGTGTTAACTTCCAGAGCTATTCCTTAAGGAACATCTGCCTTCACGTGCAACACAATCTATTCTGAAAGCCTGGAGAAGAGGTCTGACTCCACCAAAGCCACCATACTGTGAGGGAGCCCAAGCGAGCTACATGGAGAGGAGGAGGCCACAGCGGAGGCCCGGGGCGCTAGACACGTCTGAGGAAAGCCTCTTAGACTGTCCAGCCCAGCCCAGCCACCACAAGAGGTGGCCAAGTGAAGGACCACAGCCAATAGTTCTGCCATAAGGGGCAGAACCACCAAGCTGAAGTCTGGCAAATTCCTAACCTACAGGATAATGAGAAGTAATTATTTTGGGGTTGTTTGTTATGCAGCAATAGATAACTGAGACATGATAGTGTTCCCATTGTCCAGCTAAAGAAACTGAGGCTAACGTGCTTATATTGCAGCCTTCGAAGCAGCAGCAGCTTCCAACCCAGAGTGCCTCAATCCAGAGCTCAGGCTTTGCCTACGTACCCAGTTGGCACAGTCTTTGTCCACTACGATATTTGGACGGTGGGACAATGGGGGGTCCGGAACCCCAGCCATTTGCCTGTGCCCTCCCCATCCTCTGGACGCAGGTGGAGGCATGAGATTCAGCTCTGGAGAACCCAGAATCCCAAACCTTTTCCTCTCTGTCCCTTCAACCTCAGCACCAGCTTCCTGAGAAAGAACCAGAAGGAAGAAAATGTGGTTGCGTGCCAAGAGAAAGCTTGGGACAACTTTGCTTCATCTCCCTCTGAGTGTAATTAGAAATGCTGTTCGGGGCCGCCTTTTGAAGGCTAACGCGGGCGAAGTTAGTTTTGATGGTAACAAAATCTGATGTTACTAATAACGTCATTTCATCACATTCTACAGTTTGTAAAGTGCTTTAATCCTATGGGCTTGGATGGCCCTAAAAGTCTACCCTAGAATTCCCGGGGGGGGGCCACAGAAACAGAAGGGGAGATGAAAGTGACACAGTCCCCTAGAATTAAGATGAGGGCTGATCTGAAGGCTGGGGCCGCTACCGGAGGCTTCTGGTCAGCTTTTCCTACACCTGTTCAGTCTGTTCCTTTAAAGAGGGAAGGCTTAGGTCTTCCCCAGCCTGCAGATCCAGGCTGGAGAATGCTGAAGAAGGTGACTCGTCACCAATCCAATAGGTGAGAAGATAGGGACCTAAGGATGACCCCTGAGATGCTAGTTCTGTCAAAACCAACTCCCTTTACACACTCTTTCCGAAGCCTGGCCCCCTCCCCTCCAAACTGTGGGCCCAGTCCTATTGGTTTAAATACTTTTATTGATAGGAAACTCACCCACCCACCCCATGGCCAGCAGTTCTAGGGAGTCCTGCATCCAGAGGCCTAGAGACTGGCTCTTTGGTTTCCATATGGGGAAGAGCTAGAGGGACTGCATAGCCTCCTCCCGGAAGCCCTCCAGAGCGCTCCGTGGGGGCGGGGCGCGCTGTTCTCCAGCGCCCTAGGCCTTCCTGGGCGGCCGTTTATCTCCAGCCCACCTGCCTCTCAGCTTCCGGAGGCCTGGGAGACGGCCTCCTGTGGCCGGGAGAAGCCGGGCAGTGCCCCCACTGGGGTCCAGAGGTCCAGCCGGCGCCTGCCGGGCGAGTCAGAGGCAGAGGCTGAGCTCCTTGCGCACGCGGCAGCGGTGGCACTGCACGACGCAGCACCAGTGGAAGCGGCACAGGCAGTTCTCTTCGAGCTGCACGCTCTCCTGGCGGTGCCCGCGGCCGCAGCACAGCAGGTCGCAGCCGCTGAGGTCCGGGGCGCTGCTGTTGCAGGCGCGGCCGCGCGTGCCGGGCGAGCCGGTGCGCCGGTTGGGAGCGCAGAAGTCGGGCGAATCGGCGGCGTAGAGGAGGTCGGCGCGGCCGGGCGGCTTGAGAGTGCGGACCGCGGGCAGCAGGGCCTTGCCGTCGTTGGTTCCCATGACGCGCGAGGCGCCGTGGAAGCGCTCGAGCAGCCGCGCGCCCACCTCGCGGAACGGGGGCAGCTTCTGCCAGCAGGTCCGCAGCGCGCACGAGCCCGACAGCCCGTGGCATTTGCACTCAGTGCGCGTATGGCTCCGCACCGCCTGCGGGGAGAGAAGGAGCGGGGCGGATGGGGACAGATCGCGGGGGCGTGGTTTGGGCAGGCCCAGAGGACCGACCTAAAATAAGGTGGGGAGGGTAGGGTGGACGGAAGAGAGAAAAGAGCAGACCAAAGACAAAAAAGAAGAGCGCAAGGTGGAGAGGAGGAAATCCAGGGAGCAACGGCTCGGAGAGAAGGAGAAATGATAAAAATGGAAGAGTAAGAGAAGTGGGGGGACTGGGGCGCTATACCCACTAGCACAGAGACCGCAGGATGCAAAGTCAGGGAATGGGAGAGAAAGCAGAATGGACGGCAGGGGTGAGATTCTGCCTGGAGGGAGGCGGGGAGGGGTTGCAGCTGTCTCGATCTCTTCCTGCTACCAGCCTACCAACCCGCCCCCCTGTCGTCGCTGCCCCTCGCGGCCCCAGGCAGGGCTGAGCAGAGTTGCAGAGCCCGCCTCCTGGGTGTCTGTCTCTGCTACCCCTCCCCACCCCTCTCTGACAGGTATGTGGGCCTGTCCAGACATTCCTCTCTGGGCCCCCTCTTCCCCCTGCCTGAGGCCTGAGGCCTGAACCCTAGAGGACACAGGATGTGTGGGGGGCCGTCCCTAGAGTACCCTAGAACTGAGGCCTAGGGTGCGGGAGGGCCCACTGTGAACGCAATACTGAGAACTGGAACCCAGAACTCCTGCCCCTGATTTGCTGTTTTGTGTCTGAAGCTGGGGTCTAAGAGTCACAACCCCTCTGGAAATTTACAGCGTCAGATGACCCAGGAGGATCATCTCTGGAAGCTCAGAGGCCAACCTGATCTTCAGACCTGTGTGCCCCGCCCCCGCACCCCCAGGCCTCCCTCCTTCCTCACACTCCCTTCTGGAAACATCTGACCCAGACAGCTTCTTGTCCCTAAACAGGAGCTCCCGGGCCCTCCCCCTTGCAGAGGGGAAGGGAGAAGCTGCCAGGATCCCCAGCAGGGCCCACTCCGGGCTTGGTGGGTAGCCAGTTGGCAAGTACCCAGATTTGGTCACAGCTTTCCTGGCCTCTGTCTGACTCCCTCCTACCTTCACCAATTTCTCCTCTTTGTCTTTCACACCTTTCCAAGCCCGTCCCTCTTGGGCCTGTTCTACCCCCTCCCAGGCCTGGCCTGACTCCTCCCCGTCCAGACCCCATACCTTTGCCCCATCTTCTATCTTTTCTTTCATCCCCAGCTTTTGTCACCCTCCTCTGCCCCTGCCGGGGCAGTTAGGTCTCTACCTACCCCAAGCTTTGTCCCATCTGTCCGGTCTCAGAGGTTGGTCTGCCCTACCTGAGGTCCCTAAGGGTCCCCAATCTTCTTCCCTGGGTGTCCCCTCCCCCACCTTTCCCATTAGACTACCAGCGCGGGGCGGCACGAGGGGGGGGAGGGGCTCCCAGCCTCCCAAGGGACTCCTTCTTCCAGGCTGGCCACCTTACCTCCCACATAGCCCCTGCACGGCCCCAGCCCATCTCCCCGAGTGGTCCCTCTCTGCCCCGCGGCTCCCACGCTCCTAACACACTCCCGCACCTACACGGCCTGGCGCACACCCCCATTTCCCCACACTTCCGCGAACACGTTCCCACAGACCTCACCCTCACCCAGGTCTGCTCACACCCACCCACACTCGCACATTCACACCCACACACGCTCTAAACCCGCCCCTGCCCCGACTCACCAGCCGGCCCGCCTCGTTGTTGTGAAGTTGCACCAACGCACGAATGTCTCCTCGTCCTCGCTTGTGCCGCGCATCCATAAAGATCCTCGACTTCTCATCCCCGAAGTCCACGTCGTCGCCGCAGCCCCCCCACTCCCAGGCGGCGCTTCCGTCGGGGGAGCCGGCGGGGCCCGGGGGCCCGGGGGTGCCGGGCAGGCCGGGGGGGCGGGGCGGGGCCCTCCCGCGCGGCGCCTGGCAGCCGCACTGCAGCAGCTCGCCCATGGAGCAGGCCTGCGTGACCGCGTGGCTGGCGCCCGCAGCCGTGATCGCGAACACGAAGGCCGTCTCCCGGATGTCTGCGGGCGCAGGGAGGGGCAGTCAGCGGGCAGGACTGAGGCCGGGTCCGGAGTGGGTGAGCGGGCAGGGGAAGGGCGAGGCAGCGTGGCTGGGAGACAGGGTCAGGGCAGGGTGCCCACAGACCCGTGGGCCGGGCGGGGCTCAGTCAGGCTCCCCCAACCCCCTTCCCCTCTGATCCGCCAGGGAAGCAAAAGCCGCCCCCTGGGGGCTCTGCCCACACTGACCCTGCTGCAGGATGCGCCCGAAGGCCTTGCTGTGGCTGGAGCAGTTCCAGCGGCGGAAACGGAACTGGAACTGGCACTCTCGCACTCCAAGCCGGGCGCCCCGGGCTAGCTCCGCCACCACCTCGGGCTCCGCCTGGCACAGCTCAGCTTGCCGTCCTGCCAGCCGCCGGGCTTTCCTGCAGATGCTGGTGGGGTCCATGACCAGGGGGCTGCCCACCGCCCTGGAAAGCGAAGAATGGAAGGTCCAGGGTATGACTCAGAGGGCTTGCGGCGAGGCGGAGAGAGACCAGGCCCGCTCAGCCCAGGGCTAAGGGCTCGCCTGCGCCTCTTGTCTCCCCCACCCTAGCGGAGTTTGAGATTGTCCTGTCTGGTTCTCTTACCATTCCATGTCCCCTCTTAACTAGATTTTATTTCATTTAAAAAAAAAAAAAGATTCTATTTATCTGACAGAGAGAGCGAGAGAGGGAACACAAGCAGGGGGAGTAGGAGACGGAGAAGCAGGGGATCGTGACCTGAGCTGAAGGCACACGCTGAACCGCTGAGCCATCCAGGCGCCCCTCTTAACTGGATTTTAGACTGAAATTGGTATAGGACAAGGATTCGGTCTTATCCTTCTGTGCACATCTTCATTAATAAAGCCTTATAGGAATTTAACTCAAGGTCAAGGCGCGTGGCACCGGGTGAGCCAAAAGGAAGGCAAGGAAGAAATGAACCGGAGGAAGATCAAGAAAACTGTCAGAGTAAGAAAACAGTCGTAAATCATAAAGAGACACAAAGAGAAGTAGGCGGTCTGGAAGAAGGATCTGGTCTTAGTGGACAACAAGCCGGTTTTGGCCGCAGAACAGCCCTGATGCCAGAAAGGCAGGGGCAATCCTGGGGATCTGGAAGGCCTGAGGATTTTAGAATGGCCAGGAGGGGAAGCTCTGCAGGCAGCCACGCCCTCTCCCCAGCTCAGCTTGTCCTTCTGTAAAATGGGAAGTTTGGGCTTTGATCTCTAGGGTGGGCCTTTGGCACCTCGATATCCTGTTTCCTCGACCTGGAGAACAGGAGGAAGTAGTTGAGTCTCTGAAGCTTGACTGTGAAGCAAGTGACACTGACCCTTCTGCTCCAGGGTCTGCGACCTCTTCAGAGAGGCAGGGGAGCAAGCCACGCCCTGACGTCTCTGGCGGTGACTGGTTTGGAGGGAGGGAACCCAGTGGAACTGCTTTAATCCCACTGCTGGGACTGGAACTCTTAGCCGCCATCCCTGCGCTGGCTCTGGGAATGAGTGGGGGGAGCACTTGGACCTGAGCGTCATCTGAGATGGCCAAAAACTCTTCATCAGCAGAGGGCAGGAAAAGACTCTCCGCTGGGGACAAGTGGCACAGAAGATAGAAAACCTAGAGGAAAGTGGGGGCTAGGGGATGAAGGTCAAGGTGGCCCACTTTTCAGTTTAGTTTTCGTGCCCAACCCCCCATCCCACCGCCCACCCCTGTCCCCATTTGCTCCGCAAGTACAGACTGCCCAGGCACGTCCAGGCCCCACAATATTGAGATGTAATGGGCTTGAACAGCAGAGAGCCGAATTTAGGTCTTAACGTAGAACTTCTCAACTCTAGGGAGCGAGATGCTTGAAGAAGGAGTTGCAGGAAAATGTCTAAGCTCCGCCCTTTAAGGTCTCCTGCTTCCCCCCCACTGGACCCCACCCTATCAGATCATTGTCACCCTCCCCACCCAAAAAATCCCGGAGCCAAGATTCTTTTCTCAGTGGAGAGACTTACAGTCTACACCTTCCTTCCTCCATGCTTAAGACCTGCTCATCGCTGCTTTCCAACCGCAGCCTGGAAGGGTCCAGCTCCAACCCCTTCCCAACCCTAGAGAAGTGGTCGTTGGAGCGATGGGGAGTGGGCCACAGATGGGGTGGGGCAGCCCAAGCTGGTTCCTAAGGGCCCAATGACCTTCAAGTGTGGATCAGTTCCTATCCATCTATCCATCCATCCATCCATCCATCCATCCATCCATCCATCCACGGATCGTCTATCCCCCCTCCTCCACTTATCCACCTCATTACAACAAGGATTTGAGGCAGCTTCCAGCATGGTTGTAGGGTCAGTAGACAAGACAATGAGCACCTTGATAGTTAGAAGTGACAGACATTCTCTTCTGTTTCCCATGGCAGATTTTTAGGTGCTTAATTCATATTCCCCCCAATTTTTATTACGAAAATTCGCACATTATGAGTGATCACTATAGTACTACAATGAACACACTTTAATACATGTTTTTGAATGAATGAATGAGCTATCTATGGAGAATGTCCTCCCTTGAGGCCAGGCCCCTGTCCACACGGGATTCCAGGACTCCTGATTAGCTTCCTCTCTCCCCACTCCCTCCCGCTGCACTGGAGGCAGAGGCCTCCCTGGGGCTGTCCAGTTCCTTTCCTGCCACCTGGGAGTCTGGGGTTCTGCAAACTCATCCCCACCCCCGCCCCATGCCACAAGCTCCCCAGCCTCCCCATCCCAGCCCTGCCCTCTGCTAACTCCCTACTTTCCCAAGGTTGACTGGCCTTATCCTCTCAAGGTTACTCTGACCCCATCCCTCTCCTTTCACTCCTCCTACCCTACGGAACAAGAGAGGGTGGGGGTATGCCAGGAGAGAAGCAAAAAACTCCGGACCTTGTCTGCTTGCCAGGGGCTGGAGATAGGAGAGCCATGGGGAGGAGCAGGAAGGGTAGGGCCCTCCAGGAGGTGGGGCCAGCCCTTTGCAGGGTTGAGGGGCTGCCCCAAAGTCAGTTGCTGGTCTGGGTCTGGCCCCCTGGCTGGCTGCCTGCCTGGGAACGAGGCTTGTTTATGAGCTGGTCAGGAGGAGGGATGGGCAATAGTAGCAGCTAGAATCCCAAGGGACCAACTTGCTCCCTGCCCTGCTGTCCTCGCTCCCATCCCCAAGTCACAGGAAAGAAAAGTCCAGAAGAGGAGTGGCATGGGTGGGGGGAGGGCATCTCTCTATCTCCCCTCTTTTTTTACCCTCCTTTCTTCCCTTCTGCTTCCTTAGGGAATCACCTCTGCTTTTTTGGCCTTTGCGTCTGCATTGGCCCCGGGTCAGCCCAGGGAAGATGTGTCCATAGGGGAACATCTGCATGTTTGGGGGGCTGGAGGCGGTGGTAGGAAATGGAGAAAATATAGTATGTAGGATCTGAGATCCTAATCAAATAGCATAGATAAAAATGAGGCTAGTCCCAAGAGAAATCAGTATGCAGACAAGAAGGGACAAGCCTAGGGTTGGCCATTCTCACTGGCCTGGCCGGTGCCAAGATCTCCCTCCCAGGGACCTTGATTGGCAGAGTCAGTAGCCAAGTGAGGTGGCTTTAGGGGACCAGCCAGTTCCTACTGGCAACATCTATAGATCTAGGCCCTGGAGGCCCCAGGTTCTGGCCTACTCTGCTTTCCCGTGCCCAGACTCAGAGGGCCAGAGGGAATGCCAGAAACCCCCTAGTCCTGCTCCAACCACCCTATTATATAGACGAACATCTAAGGAGGGAGTGAGATGCAGGCCACTCAATGGAGGGATCCTTACTGCAAGGAATTCAGGTGAATATTTTTAAAAACTTTTTAAAAGATACTTATTTATTTGAGAAAAAGAGAGAAAGCATGAGCAGGGGGAGGAGCATGCTGACGGGGGAGCCCAGCACGCCAGGGCTCCATCCCCGGACCCGGGGATCGTGACCTGGGCTGAAGGCAAGTGCTTAACCGACTGAGCCACCCAGGCGCCCCTTGGTGAATATTTTTGAAACCAAAGGGGCTGGAGGGCGATGACCACATGAGGTTGTCAGAAGACCCCAGGGGGCCTCGCATGCCCTCCTCCATGCACCCCTTCCTCACTCTTAGCAGGGTTGGCTCACTCTGCATTCATCCCAGATTACGCCTCTTTCTAGACTCAGAGCCATGGCCTCTCAATCCCTAAGTCACTGAAATCATGTTTCCAAGCTCACATCAGATCTCATTGCCCCAAGGAACCACCCCCAAAACCCAGCCCTCACTGGCCCCCTCCCCCACCCGCACCGCATCACCCCGGTGTCCCTCATTTGGGGGTGCCAGTGAACCTGCTCAAGGCATGACTATTTTGTCTTGTTTTCTGGTCTTATAACGTTGTCAACAGTGCACCTTCAGAGTTTGGGGAGTCCGGGACTGGGGTTTGGATCTGGGCTGTGCCGTTTGCTTATTCTAAGATGTTAGCAAGTCCCTCGCACGTGAAACTGGCACTTAGTATTTGTTGAATGAATGAGACCTAACCTTCTGAACCTCAGTTTCCACAACTGTAAAGTGGGAATAAGTGATACCTGCCTGTTTCTCTGGTCCACAGGGAAAGGGTCTGTCCCAACAGACAGCTCCTGCGGGTGGGTGTTGCCTTCCCGACCACACCCGGGTTCAGCTCTTGGGCCTGCCCGGTGCGTGCGGGGCAAGGTGTAGGGGCCCAGGCAGTGTCTGTGGGTTCGTGAGAACACCCTTTTCACCAACTCTCTGCCCTTACACCTCAGCTAGGATGCCTGCGTTTCCTCCTCTTTTGCCGGCCCTGCCCTTGGACCAGAAGCACTCCAAGACCCCTCCCCCTCCCCCGGAGAGCCCTCCTGGGTGGATTATTGAGGCTGAGCAGGTCACGGACCCTTTTTATGCCCAGCCTCTTCTGAAGGGCCTCAAGGTCAGCGCCCCCTCCATTTCCTCATACTCATCCCCAAGGTCCCTGGTCTGACCCCCATGTCCTAGCAGCCAGCAGAGGGAGCCCTGAGCCCCGGGGCTGTGGGTGGGGGCTGCACGGGGGTGGGGGAGGTGGGGGTGGAGAAGGGGCAGAAAAATGTTGCCTGACGGCTGCTTGAGGCGGCTGGGCCCGGGCCTGTGCCCGCCCGCCCGCCTGTCCTGCTCTAACTCGATAATTACTGCTCCCCTCCCCCAGCCCCTACCCCCACCCCCACCCCCACATCAAAGCCCGTGATGCCCCAGCTCCATTAACCCCTACCTCCCCACCGCCCAGCAGACACCCCATTCCACCCCCTTCCACAGTCCGGCTCCCACTGCCCCGTCCCAGACACTGCCCTTCCCAGCTCCTCACCCCGCTCCCCTTCTCCTAGCTCTTGGGAGAGGCAAGGGCTCTCTCCCTTCCCTGAATGCCTTCACCCATCAAGAGGGCTTCCTATGGGCAGGGCTGTGGGAGGCGCAGGAATGGACACGCTGACCCTCCACGGGGTTCTCTGAGGAGAATCTGTGATGAGCTCTGCTCTTCCATGCTGAGGCGGGGGATAACCGTGCGAAGGAAGGCCCGTACCCCTCTCCTGAACCCCACCCCTCACTGCAGGCAGGGAAGAGGGACTCAGCAGGAAGTGGGCTCCCAGCCCTGGTCCTCACTGCCTGCCTCCTGGGTGGCCCAAGGCAAGTCCCCTCCCGTCCCTGGACTTTGCTGGACTTCTAACCTCGAGTGAGAGGATTGGCTTAGATGATCTCCAAGTCCTTCCTCGATCTAATTTCTGTCTTAAATGAAGGGCTTGGAGCCGGAGGAACCAGCTTTGGAGGCCAGGTGGAAAACAGAAGATCCCTCCCAGCAACCTTTCCCTCCCTCAGCTCTGCGCACCAGGGGAAGCACCCAAGGTCTCACCCCACCCCGCCCCAGGCAGGAAGGAGGACACGGGCTAGAGGGCGCTCTGCCCAGTCCCCAGGGACAGCCTGCTGTGTTCACCCAGCGCCTCGCCTCCCGCTCTGGCTGGCTGGGAGCCCTGCTGCCACACTGACCAGGCCTGGCTGCTTGCCCCCCCCCCCCCGCCCCGCCCTCGCCTCATCCCCTCCACAGCTGCATTTCTCCATCAAAGTACACATTCTGGAATCCCCCTCGCTGGGCCCTGGTGCTCAAACCTTCCACTGACCTCCCCCACCCCCCACCAGCTCCTGGCTTCCGATGAGAACAGGGCAGGAGGGGGATGCCCCCCCACCAGGAAATGTCCCACTGCCAGCACTCTGGTGGGCTCGGGGCATGCTCTCGGCCAGATCGAGCCAGCCCCCTTTTGCCCCTGCCCTTTTCTGCTCACAGCCCCATTGTCTCCCTCCAGGGGAAGCTGCCAAGGCGGGAGGCCTGGAGGGGGGTACTGGATGGTCACCCCACCCCCATTCTCCACCCCACCCTGAGCTTGATGGGTCCAGCTACCGGACTGTGCACAAAGGGTCAGATAAAGACGCGTTGGAAAAGGGTGGCCAAGCCCAGCCTGGAGTGGCGGCGGTGGGGGGGGGGGGCGGGTGTCTCAGCTGGAAAACCTGGGTGTCAGGAAGAAGTCTGGGTCCTTTCCCTGACTCCCTGTGGGGCCAGAGCTGAGGCTGTCCCAGGCCTCTGGCTCCTATTTCCTTTCCATAAGGGGTCAGGGCAGGGGGGGGGCAGAGAAAGGCAAGATGGGGGGGAAGGGAGTGAGACTCGGTGCTGTTTTGCTTGTGGAACAAAGGAGAGGGTTGGTTTCTTTCATGGAAAATATAAAACAGAAAGAGGAAGGGAGAAGAAGGGAGATTGATTTGGCTAGTCTGTGAGAGTGAGCTATTTTTCACAACCACTGATTGAAGGCATGAATAAAGATGGGTCAGACATTGAGAAGAACTTCCTGGGGGGGGGGAGGTGGGAGGGGCTCAGAGCAGGCTGGAAGGGCAGGAAGGGCAGGAAGCCACAGACTTTCCCTCTCTGCCTCACACTTAGCATGGGATCCGTCAGGGCCAGAGCACAGCCTGGATGGCCCGAAGGCAGTGGGCTGGACAAGATGACCTCAAGAGAGCCTGGCCAATGTCTTGGAATCTGGGATTCTGCGATTTACAAAGATATGGTTACAGATGGGAGAGAGACAGACAGAGAGAGAGGCCGGAGGCAAGAGTTTAGAAAGCATGCATTGCATGGAGGGGGAAGGAGGAGGGGGAAAGAAGGTGGAAGGGAAACTTCTCTGGAACCAGGAGCCAGGTACCTGAGCCTATTTCAGGACCTGGATCACTCCCCTACAGGACCCTCCTTTCCTAATCAGGACAGTCCAGTCACTCAGATTTCCTGGGGTCCTCTCCGTCCCCAGCCTGGCACTGCCAGAATGTCAGAGTGGACGGCAAGGGCTGCTGCTTTTCCGTCTGCTAGAGCTCTGGCCTGGCTAGCATCCTCTGAGAAGCAAGCACAAGAGGGCCAGCAGGCAGGTCCTAGACATCAGGGAACAGCCTGGAAGCTCCAGACCTGATAAAGTTCCTAGCCAAAGTAAAGCTGGTGTAGGGGAGCAGTGCAGGGGTGGGGGTAGAGGTGAGGGGTGGGCAAGGAGTGGCAGGAGCCTCAGGCCACCGGGGATGCTGGGTCCAGCCCTCCAGCCCAAGCCAGATCTTGGAGAGCGATGGTGGGGTGGGGACACGAGACTAAGCAAGTAGAGTCAAAGATCCTGAGAAAGGAATCTGGGATCAGACCAAAGGAATGAAGTGTCAGAAACAGACAAGAGGAGAGTGAGGGGGCCCGTGCAGGTGGGAGAGGCAGGTTCTCTCGGAGAAGCAGCTGAGAGTGGCAGTTGCTGCACACCTTATCACCCCAGCCCCTCACTCTTCGCCCGGCTTGCCCTGCAGCTGCAGCCATGAAGGCCCCTGTGTTCTCCTACACCTGCCCTCCTCCTCTCCTCCCCCACTCCCTGCTTCCCAGCTCCAGGGTCAGTCTCCAAAGGACCAGGCTTCTCTCCCTCTGGCTTGTCACCCACGTGGCAGCCCCTCCTGAACAAAGGAACCCCCCACAGACACAAGACTCAGAAAGGTGAGTCGACCAATTAGGCAACACTCCACAAAACTTCCCCAGCCCCTTTAGCCCCCAGGGCCCAAAGACAAAGGCTCTGCCTTCCAGAAGCAGGGAAGAAGGACCACAGAGGGGACGACTGTCAGTAACTAGCATAGCTGCCCAGTGCATGGGGTGCGGTGGGAGCACACAGAAGGCAAAGGAAGAAAGACAAAGCGACAGTGTTATGGAGGATGTGGTATTCTACCTGGAAAGATGAGAATGATTTGGAGAAATGGAAAAGGAGTAGAGTAGAGGGAGGGCAACGACCATCAGGGGAGACCCCTGTCTCCATGCCTTGAGAAAGGACAAAATGAGAAAATGTGAGTCTGTGACACAAGACAGAGATCCATTTACAAAGTTTTGCTTGGGATTCTGGGTTTTAAAGTTATTGTTTTTAAAGCTTTTATTTATTTGACAGAGAAAGGGGGAGGACACATGCAGGGGGAGTGGGAGAGGGAGAAGCAGGCCTTCCGTGGAGCAGGGAGCCCGTTGGGGGGCTCCATCCCAGGACCCTGGGATCATGATCTGAGTGGAAGGCAGATGCTTAAGAACTGAGTCACCCAGGAGCCCCTTGATTTTAAATTTAAATTAATCCTCCTTTTGGGGTGCCTGGGTGGCTCAGTGGGTTAAAGCCTCTGCCTTTGGCTCAGGTCATGATCTCAGGGTTCTTGGATGAGCCCCGCATGCATCAGGCTCTCTGCTCAGCAGGAAGCCTGCTTCCCCCCCCCCCCCTCTCCCTGCTTGTGATCTCTCTATCAAATAAATAAATAAAATCTTTAAAAATTTTTTTAAATTAATTAATTAATCAATCCTCCTTTTCACCCCTACAGACTCTGGCCAGGATAACCCGTAGCATGAAGGAGGGGATTTAATATTTACAGAACACCTCCCAAAGTCAGATCATTTTGTAGGTCCTCCCACCTAATCCTCCTATCCCGCCTACCAGATAAGGGGACTGTTTCCCAACTTTATAGTTGAGACGCTGAGGTGTAGGGAGAACTGACTTATCCGAGGTCACGGATTTAACAAATGGCCAAGATTGGATCTCAGGTCTATTTCAAGACTGATACTATTATTATGCTAAGTTATACTAAGCCAGGATCGAAGGACGGAAGTCCCCGAGCCCGGACCTGGGTCATCCTCGATTTGCTCCCTCGCTGACACCCCCGAGGGACATCTCTCCCGCATCACGAAACAGGGATCGCAGCCAGCAGCTCCCTGTGTGGGCATCCAGCTCCCTCTCTCCGTGGAAGAGAGGGATCCTAATGTCCCACCCCTCCTTCCAAATCGGGGTGGGGGTGGGGTAGGGGAGGAGAGGAGGATAGAGAATCCAGCCAATGATGTGGCGCTATGCAAATAGACAAACCCTGCTTTCTTAGGATTGGCTGATGCATCAGTGATATTGTCCAAGTCCCTCCTCTTTAAACACCCTGCTATTCCGGGCGGGTCTTTGCAGCTCTGCAGAGACCGGGAAGGGAAAAAGCCTACGGGATCCAGATCTCTGAGAGGTCCCGACCCGGCACCCACATTCCTAGTTGCTGTCCATCCCAAGACTCAAAATTCCCGCGACTTTAGCTCCGTAGGTGTCTGCTCTAGGCGGGGCCAGGTCTGGAGGCCAGGTCCCCGTAAACCCTAGTTGGCCAGGCCTTCCTCACTTCCACGAGGACCCTTCACGATTCCCAGTAGTACCTCTGAGGCTGTATTTTCTCATTCCTGACCCCTCACATCTAGAAGGATCGGGAGTCCGGGTCCCTTTCCTGTCTTTCTTCCTCTTTTTTGCTCCGGAAGGAGGATGTAGAGAAAGCCGGGGGGCCTGACTCAGTTTCCCTTTACTTTTTTTTCCCCGCCACTACTGTCCACTTTGAGGTAGCACTCAGAAGCTGATGGGATGTTGAGCAAAGTAAGGCGGGGAAGAGACAGCTGTTTGACCCTCCTTGCCTTGTGGCTTCCCACCTTGTTGCTCTCTTTCCCACAAATCCAGCCCTCCTCCCCCAAACCCAGGGCCCTCCTTACACATTCTTTTCTTTGCATCTCTGACTACAGATCTTTCCCCTGGCTACCCGGTAGCTCTTTCCTACCCACGTGCCAGTTCCTTGAAGACCTGGATTGAGCGCGTAACCAGAGGGGAATGGGGGAGGATGGGGAAGGGTGTGTAGCAAAGGTAGGAGGAAATACAGCAGAATATGCGGAGCGGAGGTTAAAGAACTTCTGAGTGGCAGTTTAGAAGTGGCCCAGGCGGGGACCGGCAGGAAAGCGGCACACACCTCCCCTGCGGAGGGCTGGGCTCCGCTCGCAGGTAGAGCCCGTGGGCCGCTGGAGCGTGCTTCGGAGCCCCCCAATCAGTCCCGAAGCCCCCACCCTTGAGCTTCAGGAGCCGCGCCGCGACGGCCAGCCCCGACGCAGCACTCACCACCACAGTCCACCGACGTGCGCGGGACACAGGAGCAGCAGCAGCAGTAGCCCGAGGAGGGAGGGAGCGGGCGGCAGCATGGTGAGCACTCTGCCGCCGGCCGGTGCGGTAGGGGGCCAGGCTGCGGGGCCAGGCAGTGCGCGCCGGGGCGCGGGCTTCAGGGCGAGCGCGGCGACGGCAGTGGCGGCGGCCGGGAGGCGATGGCTCCGGCGGCGGCGGGGGGGCCCATCGCGGGCGAGGAGGGCGCGGCGGAGGCGGAGAGCGGACGGGGCAGCCAGCGCCTGTGTCTCCCGCGGAGCTCGCTCGGGAGAAGAAATCAGAGCCGGGGGCGGGGGTGGGAGGGGAGCGGGGCCTGGGCGGGGGCGGGGGGCAGGGGGGCCGTGGGGTGGCAGTTGCGACAGTCAGGCGGCGGGACTCTCGGGAGGGAGCCGTGCGCCCCGGGGCTGCAGGCGCGGAGCTCAGCGGAGGGAGGGTGCGAGGTCCCGGGGCGGGGCCCGAGAGCGCCGGTGGCTGCGGGACCCGCCTGCCTCGCCCCTTTCCTTCGCCTCTCGCGGACTGGGAGCCCCCCGCCGCCGCCCAGAGTCGGGGGCAAGAAGGGGCGGGGAAGCAGGGTGGAGAGGAGTAAGGGTGGGGGGAGAGGAGCTGGGGAATGGGGGACGGGCTGGAAGGGAGACGTTTGACAGGTTTGTTGACTGTAAAGAGAGAAAACTTCCCAGGAATGAGGGAGTTGGGGGGGGGGGCGGTTCGGAGGGAGACGCTGGAGCGGGGGCCGGGAGAGGAAGTCCGCCTGGGGCGCTGGGTGCTCCGGGGAGGGGTGCCGAACTCGACCGTGGGACAGGCGGACCCTGGAGGGGTCACCCCTTACCGGCCCCGCCTCCGCGCTGCACGCCCCTTTCCCAGCCTTTCCTCGAGGAAAGGAGGAAGCCCTAGGCCTCCACTCTCGCTCCCCAGCCACCCCGCCTCTTCAAGCCCGCGTTCGGGGGAGGGTTGCGAAGGGGAGATTAGACAGCAAGAGGAACCTCTTGAATGGCCTGCGCTCCAGCGCTCGCACGTGTAAGCGAGCTATAGAGCTGGGGTTGCAGACTTGCAAGAGATTAGGAGGGCAGATCTCGCTGCAGCCGGCGCTCGCGTGTCCGCACGGAGCCTGCCTCGCGTTCCTTCCCCGACTTGGCCGGGGCCAGAAGGGGTGGAAGAGCCAGCTGCAGGTGAGATGGCGTTTATCTGATTCTCTAATGCCACAAAAATGTCTTTGATGCCCCTGCCTCCCCCCCACGGGTTGGGGGGAGATCAAAGACCCCGTGGGGAGGAGGGACAGCTCCATTCATCACACCCAGCGGACTGGCCGGTGCTGCAGTCCCTGCTCCTCCCCTCTGCCTGCTTGCCCCAAGGGTGCCGAGGGACAGGTGGTGCAGGACATTCCACCACAAGGGCCAGTCTCCCTATCACCACTGTCTAGAGTGGCATCAACCTTTAAGGGGATGCGGGAGATCTCTTGAGTGGTAGAAACTTCAGGCCCACAGAGGAAAGCTCCTAGTCTTTTGGGATGAGGATGACACCTGACCCCTGGGAGTGAGGCCGCTGCCAAGAGAGATAAACATCCTTGGTGAGCAGAGAGAAGGCCAGATTGAGTGCCCCAGAGAGTGAGGACAAGTGAATGGCGATGAAGCTGGGGGACTAAGGCGATGCCACAGAAGATCATAGATGCCTAACCCAGGAGGCGAGGCAGACCTGGGAAAGGGCGGATGAGCACGTGGGGAACGGAACTGGAGAAACATTGCCCTAGGCACGTGGGGAAGCTCTTAGGTTTGCTGTGAGTCCAACCCCATGGCCCCGAGGTGTGTCGCGGCTGTGTCAGTCTAATCCCCTGTACTGGGGACAGAGAATTTTGGTGAGGGGGCTGGAGCAGTCTAGAGAAGGGGAAGGGACCCTGGGTGGGTCGCCTAGTGGCTGAGGGAGCTAATGAGGGGCACGGAACCCAAGTGTTGCCCCCTCCCATTTTAGCCTTTCATGGCATCCGGATGGCACCCGTGACCTCTGCATCTCTTAATTGTGTACACAGTTTCTGTTTCCACAGGGCAAGGCCAACTCTGGACACGGCACACTCGAAGACATACTCTTTGGTATGTGGTTGGGCACACACTCAGGCCGGCTGGTACTAAACAGGTATCTGGAGAGCTCTGGGAATTCCTAAAGGCTGCAGGTGACCAGTGACCAGACCCCTGGGTACCACTGCCTGGGTTCTGAGTCCCCTACCCACCCCTGCCCCCACCTTGCTACTGTTATTGCAGATTGTGAAATGCTCTCCCTATCCTGCATTCTTCTCCGAGGCAAGAATTTTAATGTATTTGTCTTTGTCATCAGGGGACCAGGGCTCTGGGACCGCCCTGCCTCTGCCTGAGGAGGGAGCGCCCCAAATCTAGTCCCTGCTGTCTCCAGACCCTAGCCTCTTTCCAATACCACCCACTCCTGCCCTAGCCCGGCCCCTGGCCTCCCCCTCCGAAGACGCAGTCTCTCTGTGGGGTGGATAAAAATGATGTTATTGAAACAACAGAATTGGGAGCAGTGGCAGGGAGCAGGGATCAGCGCAGGAAACTGGGGCGTTTGCCAAGAAGCCTTCTCCCCCGCAGGCGGCCCTTCTGCCCCCACCCCCCACCTTTCCTCCAAACACACACA
Source organism: Nasua narica (assembly GCA_028533885.1). Taxonomy (NCBI): domain Eukaryota; kingdom Metazoa; phylum Chordata; class Mammalia; order Carnivora; family Procyonidae; genus Nasua; species Nasua narica. The sequence goes on along the minus strand of CM052810.1, from coordinate 158,059,849 downwards.
GAAGGCCCCACCCCTCCTGCAGCACTCTCCCTGGCCACATCTTACAGAATATTTGGCCGTCCCCAGATTCCCCAAGCCCTCACCTCCCCACCCTCCAGGGTCCCATTGCAGAAACCGTGGGCCCAGCTTGGTGACTGTCCCTCTCTGCTCACTCTCTTTTGCCTTCTCTGCACCTCCATCTAGGGGTTGGCTGGCATCTGGGCAGAAACCAGAGCAACGACTTCAGAGAGACTTTAGATGTTCCTGAGGCTTCAGTCCCCCACCATCACCCTAGAAGACTTGTCACGGAGCAGGGCTGGGGGCCAGAGACGGAGGTGCACAAAGATCAGGATGCGTGCACACACCCACACACCCACACCGGGGCAACTGGCGGCCAGCTGACCCCGCAGATACCACCGGACCCCCTTGCCTCCCCTAGACGATGCCGGGTCACTTTCACGCACAGGTACAGGTGGACACGCAGAGGAGCTGGCTCCGGCTGAGACACGTGCTGCCTCCGTGATTACCCGCACCCCACCTCCAGCCCACTCCCACCACCTCTGCTCAGACAAGGAGGTGGAGCGAGGGTCACAGAAGGCTGGAACAGGGCAGCCCAGAAGGGGGCAGCATGGAGGGCAGTGTTGCCACTCCGATCCCCTCCCCGCGCCGCCCCTCCCCCGGCGCTGTCTGTTCTCTGGGCCCTGGGCCCCCTCCACCTCTTCCTCTGTTGCTCTGCCTTTAGTTCTGAGAACCCTTTAACTCCACGTTTAGGCCCCGGTGCAGAAGAAAGAGGGGGAAGGAGCGCGGGGACGTCTGGCTGTGGGATGGGAGAGGGAGGGGGAGCAGCGGTGGGGACTGGGGAGGGGGAGAGAGGCAGCTGGAGAGAGATAACATCGGAGTCCTTGCAGGGGAAAGCAGAGCCGTCTGTCTGTTGGATCCTCTCTGGCCGTCTTTCCACGTCTTTTCACGTCTCTCCCATCTCCATAATTCCGTTTCTATTTGTGTCTGTCTCTAAATCACTTTCTCTGCTTCTTTGTTTCTCAGAACGACTGAAGCTGCAGGAGCCCAGGAATTTGGGCCTGTGACCCTTCCCCTCCCAGTAACCTCCCTCCCTCCCTCCCTCTGCACCGCCTTCCCTCCCTCTTCCCCAGCAAGGGGACCTGCCGGCCATTCCCTCAGGGTGGTGACTGGGACTTGAGAGTTCCTAAGGGCCCCTCGTCTGGGTCTCTAGGTCTGGGAGAACAGGGAGAGTAAAGCCTAGCCCTGTAGAGAGATGGAGGGAAGGAGAAAGAAAAAGGGTCACTTTCCTCTCCCTCCAGCTTTCCCCAGCCCACCTGAAGTCAGGAGAGTGCTCCTTTCCAGCCAAGGGTGGGAGCTCAAAGGCCTGGTTCCCACTGGAGCCCATGGGATCCTTGCCTTACAAGCCAAGTTTCCCCTGAGATCCCCTCTGGGCCTTTGTCCAAGGGAGCCCCCCACCACAGCTCCGAGTTCCCCACAGAGCCCACCTGCCCCACATCTTCCGTAGCTCTCAACCCTACCTACGCCCTAAACTTCCAATCACCCCATCAGTCAAAGGGAGAAAGAACTGGAGGAGGGTTTAGGGAGGGGCCTCAAGGAGGGGAAGGGGAACAGGGGCTGAGAGGGAGGGGCTGCTCACCAGGACTGGGCTGGGAACAGCCAAAGAACATTTGTTTCCACTTAGCTCAGCCCCAGTGGCCCCCGGTGGGAGTGGTTGGCCCCAGGAGCCTCTGCAGCGGTCCCAGTTCAGGTCTGACTCCTGTGTTAGCGCCCGGGGGTGGACAGAAGGGCACTGGCATGGCCTCAAGGGGTTCCGGGAGGAACCTCCACCCTCTTCTCCACCCTTCTCCACACCGCTTCAGCTCCCACCTCTGAGGTGATCAGGCTTTCAGTCTCTCCTCATTGTGTCACCGTCTGCTGGGCATCTGTCAGCACGGTTTTAACCAAACACCTATTGTGTGCCACGCACCCAGCTACAGAGTGGAAAAACAAGGGGGAGCAAATACAGACCTAATCCCTACCCTCCTGAAACTCATGGTCATTAATCACATCCTCTTACAAACAAATGGAAAACCGCAACCTTGACCTGTGTTGTCCAGGAGAAGGGAGGGGCCTTGAGGCTCTGGCCACCCCGGGATCCACTAAGCCAGGGAAGGAGGAGCAGGCTTCTCAGAGGACAGCCTGCTCCCTGGGAGACACAAAAATAAGTTGGGGTTAACTGGGAAACACAAGAGAAGGAAGAGCATTTCAAGCAGAGGGAACAGTCTTTGCAAAAGGCCCAGAGGGGTATAAAGAAGGCCTCGGGGCACTGCGTTAAGGTTGGCATGGGTTGAAAGAGTGAAAAGCAGCCCGGTGGAAGATGAGGCTAGAGAGATTTAGGGGGATCAAACCAAGTAAAGCCTTACAGGCATGGAAGGGAATGTTTTTCTTATTTTAAAAGCAATGGGAACTCTACAAAACAAATACACTGCAGGAGGGAAGAAAAGGAGATGGGGGGAGCCTCTGGATTAAAGAAGAACTAACAGACATATTAAAAAAAAAAAACAAACCCAAAACAGGCAAAGTTGAACTAAGGTAGTTAGAGACATGTGGTCGAATGACAAAAATAAGTAGATGCTTCCCATGAAAGTCAGGAGAGAGAGTTCCTGGGGTCGGGGGGGAAGAAAGCAGGCCTATTTTGAGGAGCACCTGAGGCAGATGGCTGGCAATGGTCTGTCTCCTCTCACGGCAGTTGGCTTCAAGGGTGTTCAATTGTACATTTGTTCTACGCTCTTTTCTGTGTTCATTTTCTTAATGATAAAAGGGTTAAGGAAAAAACCACTCCCTTTGGACCTGAGCAGGAAGCTACTGTAGTAGTGATCCCCCCCCCCCAACCCGGAGGGGACAGTGAGTGACACGGTCAGTTGTACATTTGGAGCAGATGGCTCTGGCCGTGATGTGAAGGGGACAAGGCAGGGGAGGCTGGCTCAGAGCTCGGCAGGGACCCACCTGAAAAGCCATTGCAGCCTTGAGCTGGGCGAATGGCAGCGATGATGATAGAGTGGACAGTTCTGGTCACTGTTGAGAAAGTAGGGTCAGTGGACTCGGGGGAGGCTGGAAAAGGGCATAAGGAAGACGAGCATTAGGCAGGCCTGGGTGGGGAGTTTGGAACATGAACCAAAGATGCTTCGGAAACATTCAGCGCCCGGTAGCAGATGGATAGATGGCTCTAGAGCTCGGAGGGGAGGCCAGGGCTGAGTCATCGTGGTGGAGGGTGTAATTAAGCCAAGCACATGGCCAGGATCGCTCAGGGGAGAGTGCAGAGGGAATGGAGGCTCCATGAGCCTTTAATGGCTGGAGGAAGGAAAGAGGCTGAAGAGGGAACTGAGAAGCGCCTCGAGGAGAGGAGCGTAAGAGGAAACAGCATTGTGGCTTCACGGAAGCCAAGCAAAGAGAGCACTTAGAGATGAGGGAAGTGGGCATTCGAATCAACCATTTGGGAGAGTTTGGTCTGATGGGGAGGAAAATGTGTCTGTGGAACACGGGAGGAAAGCCATTGAATTAGTTCAGTCTCACGCTGATTTGGCCAAAGCATAAATATGACCCACTGACCCGCCATTTTCTTGCTGTCAAACTTGCACAGCTGCCCTTTCAAAATCAAGTGCACACTCCTTAGCTTGGCATTCAGGTCCCATCACGGTTTGTCTCTTTGCTCCCAGCCTCACCTTCCTTTCCGTGTCCACCAGAGCTCCAGGCTCACTGTGGCGCTCCGTCAGGCCTCAAACCCAGGCCTCCCCTCCACACTCTGCTCACCTGCCTCCCGGCCGCAGGAGGCCCAACTCTGCCCTTTGCCCAGGAGCCCACACACCCATCTCGGGAGGGAACCCCCCAATTCTCATTAACTCGTAACACTCTGAATCTTTTTAATAGGAAGTACAGCATTTAGAATTGATTTTGTCTGGATATTTTTCCTCCACTTGCTTATGAGTTTTTTGGTTTGTGTTTGGTTTTGTTTTTGTTTTTGTCTGAACTGTGTCTGGCCTGCAGCGGACACTTCATAAACTTGGGTTCTTTGGAACTTTGAAAGCATGAGAGACACTGCAGGGCCGGGCAAGGCAGACCACCCCCCACCCCCAACATATGGTGTCATCTCCACCAAAACCAGGTCTTCTGAACTCAGGTGGGAAACTGGGGCCCCAGGGAGATCAGAGGATTTCTTAACATCCCCTCTCCCGGTGCAAACATACAGCCCACCCCGCAGCCCACCACTAACACGAGGGCCCCTTATCTGGGAGCCTAGCAAAGAGTCACAGCGCCATCTCCCGGCAAGAGGAGACATTTGTCCCTCAAGAGAAAACTTTCTGAAAGGTCGCCTCGGTGGCAGAGAAACGCAGGTTAAAAATTAGAACCAGGAAGAACGCCAACTTATTAAATTAACAACAAAAATTTAGAAGGTGTAAACTAAAGCGGGAAGCGGTGTGGAGAAAGCTTTGCATATTGCTGGTAGTTCTAGCGAGTTGATCATGTATTCTGGAAAGCACGCCAACAAAACTGATTATAGCCCTGCGTGATTTCACTTCAGAGTGATACCCAGTGGAAGTTATTTAAGAGAAGAAAAAAAAAAAGAAACTATGCACGCAAATGTAACTATCTTTTCTGTACTAGTGGGGAGCAAAGAGGGTGTGTTAACCACACCATAAAATACCGGTATGGTTTAAAATGACATATATATTCATTGCACTGAAGCAAGGAACAATCTCTATAAAATAAAAGCTAAGTACCCAGAATGTTATTTTCATGAACGAAGTCAAAACAGTGCATGGAGCAATAAGGGTCAGAAGAGGATTAGAAATCTTAAAAGGGGGCACCTGGGTGTTTCAGTTGGTTAATCGACGGCCTTCGGCTCAGGTCATGATCCTGGAGTCCTGGGATCGAGTCCTGCATTGGGCTCCCAGCTCCACAGGGAGTCTGCCTCTCACTCTGACCGCCCCTCTCATGCTCTCTCTCAAATAATTAATTAAATAAATAGAAATCTTATAAGGGGTTCACGTTATTCCATGGCGAAGATGCATTTTGAGGTTTTGGCTTATTGATTTCCTCTCTGGTGGAAGCTTGTTTTTTCTGTTCAAGACTTCAGCTATTCAGTAAAAAGAAATCAAATAAGGAGGGAACTGGTTAGGAAAATGTCCAAAGCTCATGCATGGGGCTGGGCAATGCCCGTTGGGGACGGTCAGGCTCAGAGACCTTTCCCGGGGCTTTTTTCCACAACTCTTCACCTGCTAGTTACAGAGCTTGTATGTTATATGCATTCGGTAAATGTCCGTGGAGCCCCTCAGTGAGAATGATACTAAGCTTGAGGACCAGCCATCTTCCTCGGTGCCGTCTCCTCTCCAGAAGCCTCCCTCGATTGCCCTGCAGCCCTTAAGTCTTCAAGGTATTTGCCCTGATTCTATGAGGGTCAGATCATGCCTCAAGGCTGTCACTGAACCCCACAGCCTGACCTTCCTACTGCCTTCAGGGCCTCTGCCCGCAATGGATCTAGGACTGGCCATGGGGGAGGTCCCAGAGAGCTGCATAATTCTCACACTTTGGATTCATATCTAGCATCACTTCCTCAAATCTAGCGGCATGCCTCCTTTGTCCTGGGCATGGAAAATCGATATGTCACAGACTGAGTCCTCCAGATGCTGGAGTTGGCTTTTGGGGTTCAGAGGGTTAATCTGGAATGAAGAAGTTGGAAGCAGGATTGGGCGGAGGGAGAAGTGGGGCTCGGACACAGGCTAAACTAAGTCTCTACCACAGGCGCTGTCAGCTCTCCAGGAGGATTTGCCACTAGAATGTGCCCCACAGATTGAAATGGCCTGGACTTTATACCCCTGTCTCCCTCGGTCACCACATATGTGGGCAGCCCCGAGAAAGCAAGAATGTGTCCTCTGCAGCTGACCGCGAAGGATCTGAGAGCCAGAGACTGTTGACCCACTCCCCATGGCTGGGCAGCAGAACCTTCTGTGAACGGGAGCCCGGGCAGTGCATCTCTGTGTTTATTAGCGGACATTGGACAGATGGGGAAACTGAGGCCAAAACCACAGGCATCGAGTGGCGGAGCTAGGAGTCCAGCTTGCACAGCTGGTACAACCTTACCCCCTCCCCCTGTTTCCACACATCCCACAGTGCTCCCCCGTTGAAAAGGGCTCCAATGGAGAAACTGTTATTGAATAGTCCATTAGTGATCAGAAGGGGCCACAGGATACCCAGCAGGGTCAATGGTATTCCCCAGGGCGTCAGGAAGACGGAAGCTGGAATGCCCCTCTTGGCCACTTCCATCTCCTCCCTCTGCCCCCACCCCCTTGGACTTCTGGCACCCACATCCTCTGGTGCCCCCGTCCCCCTATGCCAGGATACCGCACTTTGCCGGGTCACAATGCAGCCTAGCCCACTGCTCACATGTCCTCTGCCTGCCTCCCCCTGCTGGGGAGAGGGGATCCCTCCAGTCCTCATCTCTTCACTGCCCTTGGCATCGTTTTACTTTTAATTTCAAAAGACAACAAGGTCACATCCGTTGACTGTAGAAAGAGTGTGATCAAATTCGGCTCAGCCATCTGCCAGCTGTTGGATGACTACTGGTCCCCCCTGTGCCTCATCTTCCCCTGAGGTAAGAACACCCCCCCCCCATAAAGCTGTCACGAGGATTCAATAATATGGTGAAGACACAGCTCAAAGTCACGACCTGAAAGAATACCAGACTCTCATTCACTAGTAATGGTTATTTTTTTTAAATTTTTTTAATTTATTTGAGACAGAGAGAGTGAGAGAGAGCATGAGAGGGGAGAAGGTCAGAGGGAGAAGCAGACTCCCCTTGGAGCTGGGAGCCCGACGTGGGACTCGATCCCTGGACTCTGGGATCATGACCTGAGCCGAAGGCAGTCGCTTAACCAACTGAGCCACCCAGGCGCCCAGTAATGGTTATTTTTTAAATAGAGAATTCAGAGTGAAGATCAGGTCCTTTTGTGCCAAATGAAGACAAGGATTCAAAAACAATTTCTAGGGAAGAAGACACATCTGTGGACCAGGGGAACTTTGGACTTTTAAGTTTAAAATGAGACAGCTTAAGGAAAAGCATTAAGTAAAGGTATATTCTATGGTCTATATAAAAGGACCTACAAATAATGGTGCAGGGGAAGGCACAAGTCTATACTTAGGGTCTTATTAAGCCTACCCCTGCTCTGAGGGCAATAATGAGATGTCTTGGAGAGGACAGGAGGCCCACTGCCCCAGAACACAGCAGAGGACAAGTTCAGCTGAGCAGGGGTCGCCTGCCTGATAGAGAGTTCCTTGGAGCTCCCAGGGGTGTGTGGATGGCAGACTTTCCCCATTGGGGAGTCTAGTCAGGCATCTCCTGTCTTCATTCCTTCCAACAATGGTGTGCGGAGACCGGAAGACAGGTCAGAAGGCACAGGTTCTGGTCCTAGGACCTGGTTTCCTCTGTGTTTTTAAGCCAGTCACTTCAGCCCCTGCTGCTTCAGTTTCTCCATAGGACAGCGGGGGCGTGGGGGGGTGGGGCAAGGGGGGCAGGTCTGCGCTGGTTGGACAACCCTTTACGTGGTGAATCCTCGATGCCAGCAGAGGGCGCCAGACCTTGAGGAGCAGAGTGGAGGCTCCCTTCGGACCATGCAGTAGGGGGCCGAAGGAGCCACAGGGTGGCAGGAAGGGGGACAGCTTCAAACCGACCTGGGGTACCCAAGCCACTGACTGAAGGGACGGGATCCTCAGAAGAAAACTCTGTGTAAAGACAGGGCGAGCGGCGTCCCAGTCTGGCGCTGGGCTAATGGCAATTAGAAACTAAACAGCTGGCGTTCAAAAGCAACTTTCCATTCCAACCCAGAGCTCCCCTGGGTGGCCTCGGTTGTTGGGTGGGGGTTGAGGATCTCTCCCCTGACCCCTCTCCTAACAAAACTATTTTTTAAATATTTGGAAAAAAAGAAATGTAGCATCATGGGGAAGTACCATGTTCTACAGACGATTCAAAATGCATCATTCTTACTTCATGGAAGTTCAAAACGCATTGGCCATCTAAGATGCTTAAATGAGACAGCTCATTAAAAAAAAAAACAACAGGGGCCCCTGGGTGGCTCAGTGGGTTAAAGCTTCTGCCTTGGGCTCAGGTCATGATCTCAGGGTCCTGGGATCGAGCCCCGCATCGGGCTCCCTGCTCAGCGGGGAGCCTGCTTCCCCCCTCCCTCTGCCTGCTTCTCTGCCTACTTGTCATCTCTCTCTCTCTCTCTGTCAAATAAATAAATAAATAAATAAATAAATAAATAAATAAATAATCTTAAAAAAAAACACACACAAAAACTAGAAACTTACGAGGTCTACCAATAGGAAAATAACCTATATTACAGCAAATACCATAAAATATAAGTTCTCTGCATACAGTGACAGGGTGAAGATGTACAGTTCACGAAGCAGACAAGAATAGTGCACCAGGATAAATTCTATAAATGGGGTAAACTTCTGGAAAGAAACACAAGGAACTGTTAACAGAGGCTACGTTGGGGATAATGGGAAAAGGAAGGTTTACTTTGGGATGTTATACCTCTGTATATAAAATTGGGAGCTTTCAAACAACGTGAGTTGTATGTATTTTTTTTTAAATGTCAACAGGGAAAAAAATGTCAACAGGGATTATCTGGTGGGGGAGATTACGGACCAGTTTTGTGTTTTTATCTTTTTTTTATTATTAGAGAGAGAGAGAGACTGAGAATGAGAGGGGAGAAGAAGGTCAGAGGGAGAAGCAGACCTCCCGCAGAGCCGGGAGTCCGATATGGGACTCGATCCCTGGACTCCGGGACCATGACCTGAGCCGAAGGCAGTCGCTTAACCAACTGAGCCACCCAGGCGCCCTGTATGTTTTTATCTTTATGGTTTGCATTTATTATTATTATTTTTAAAGATCTTATTTATTTATATGACAGAGAGAGACAGCGAGAGAGGGAACACAAGGAAAGGAAGTGGGAGAAGGAGAAGCAGGCTCCCCGGCTAGCAGGGAGCCCAATTTGGGGCTTGATCCCAGGACGCTGGGATCATGACCTGAGCCAAAGGTAGATGATTAACCCACTAAGCCACCCAGGCACCCCTATGCTTTTTACATTTTTTAGAAACAAAAACATTTTGCTGAAATCAATATTATACTGTATGTTAGCCAACGGGAATTTAAATGAAAACTTGAAAAGAAAAAAATGTTATTTTGAACAGGTGACATAAGTTTCAAAAATCAGGGCAATGTAACAAAATATACATGGAGAAATCCTATTCCCACCTTGATCTCATCTACCCCATCCCTCTGCCCATCTTCTGCCAAACACTATGAGTAACTACTTTTTTTCCCCCTTTTGATCACCTTCATCCATTTCTCTCACCCCTCCCCTCACTCCTGCCTCAGGCAGTCACCAATCTGTTCTCTGTATTCATAAGTTTGGTTTAGGTTTGTTTTAGATTCCACATATAGTAGAGATTATATGGTAATTGTCTTTGACTTAGTTCATTTAGTATAGTGCCCTCAAAGTCCGGTCCATGTTACCATAAATGGCGAAAATTCTTTTTTTTAAAAAAACTGAATAAGCAGTGCCTGGGTGGCTCAGTCAGTTGAGCATCCAACTCTTGGTTTTGGCTCAGGTCACGATCTCAGGGTCGTGGGTTTCAGCCCCAAGTCGGGCTCCCAGCTCAGCGGGGAGTCTGCTTGAGATTCTTGCTCCCTCTCCCTCTGCCCCTCCCCCCTGCTTGTGTGTGCTCTCTCTCTCTTTCTAAAATAAATAAGTAAATCTTTTTTTAAAACCTAAATGATATTCATATATATATATATGTATATATAGTCCCAATGTGGGACTTGATCTTGGGACTCTGGGATCATGACCTGAGCCAAAGGCAGTTGCCTAACCAACTGAGCCACCCAGACGCCCCATATATATATGACATTTCTTTATCTGTTCATCCATCCACAGACTTTTTTTTTAAAGATTTTATTTATTTATTTGACAGAGAGAGAGATCACAAGTAGGCAGAGAGGCAGGCAGAGAGAGAAGGGGAAGCAGGCTCCCTGCCGAGCAGAGAGCCCGATGCGGGACTCGATCCCAGGACCCTGAGATCATGACCTGAGCCTGAGGCAGAGGCTTTAACCCACTGAGTCACCCAGGTGCCCCCATCCACAGACTCTTAAGTTATTTCTGTATCTTGACCCCAATGAATGTAGGGGTGCATATATCTTTTTGAGTTAGTGTTTTTGTTTTCTTCAGACAAATACCCAGAAGTGGAATTGCTGGACCATAGCGTGATTCCATTTTTGACTCCACAGTGTTTTCTGCAGTGGCTGCACCAGTTTATATCCCCATGGACGGTTTATCTCCACATCCTTGCCAACATTTGTCATTTCTCATCTTTTTGACGCTAGGTATTCTAACAGGTGTGTGGTGATACCTCATTGTGGTTTTGATTTGCATTTCTCTAATGATGAGTGATGTTGAGCATCTTATCACGTTGGCCAACTGGATGTCTTCTTTGGAAAAATGTCTATTCAAATTTTCTGCCCATCTTAAGAAATTGGGTTGTTTGTATTTTTGTTATTAAGTTGTATGAGTTCTTTATATATTTTGGATATTAGCACCTCATTGGATATATGATTTGCAAATACCTTCTCCCATTTGATAGGTTGCCTTTTCATTTTGTTGATGGTTTCCTTGGCTGTGCAGAAGCTTTTTAATTCGATGTAGACCCACTTATTTTTGCTTTTGCTTTTGTGTCAGGATAAAAAAAAAATCATCAGTAAGACCCATGTCAAAGAGCTTGCCACTTATGTTTTCTTCTAGAGGCTTTATGATTTCAGGTCTTACACATTAAAATCTTTAATCCATTTTGACTTCATTTTTGTGTGTAGTGTGAGATAGGGGTCCAGTTTCATTCTTTTGCATGTGGCTTCCAGTTTTCCTGACACCATTTATTGAAGAGATTGTTCTTCCTCCATTGTACATTCTTAGCTCCTTTTTTGTAAATTAGTTGAGCCTATACATGTGGGTTTATTTCTGGACTTTCTAGTCTATTCCATTGATCTATGTGTCTGTTTTTATACCAATACTATACTGATTTAATTACTATAGCTTTGGAATATTGTTTGAAATCTGGTAGTGTCATACCTATAGCTTTGTTCTTTCTCAATTGCTTTGGCTATTTGGAATTTTTTTTGTGGTTTCCTACAGATTTTAAGATTATTTGTTCTACTTCTATGAAAAAGGCCATAGAGATTTTGATAGGGATTTCACTGACTCTATAGATTGCTTTTGAATAGTATAGACAATTTAGCAATATTGATTCTCCCAACCTTTGAATACAGAATATCTTTCTATTCATTTGTGTCTCTTCAATTTCTTTTATTAATGTCTTATAGTTTTCAGTGTTTCAAGTCCTTCATCTCCTTAGTTAAATTTATTTCTAAGTATCTTACTATTTTTGATGCAATTATAAATGAGATTTTTTTTAAGATTTTATTTATTTATTTGACACAGAAAGAGAGAGAGAGAGAGAACAATCAGGGTGAGTGGGAGAGGGAGAAGCAGACTCTCTACTGAGCAGGGAGCCCAACATGGGGCTCCATCCCAGGACCCTGGGATCATGACCTGAGCCGAAGGCAGACACTTAGCTGACTGAGCCACCCAGGTGCCCTGAGATTCTTTTCTTAATTTCTCTTTCTGTTAGTTCGTTATTAATGTATATAAACACAACAGATTTTTATGTATTGATTTTATGTCCTGCAACTTTACTGAATCCATTTATTACTTCTAACAGTTTTTTTTTTTTTTTGACGATGTCTTTAGGGTTTCCTATATATAATATGATGCCACCTGCAAATAGTGATAGTTTTACTTCTTCCTTTCCAATTTGGATGCCTTTTACTTCTTCTTGCCTAATTGCTCTGCCACGGACTTCTAGTACTATGTTGAACAAACCAGGTGAGAGTGGCATCCTTATCTTGTTCCTGGTCTTAGAAGAAAAGCTCTTAGCTTTTCTTTCTCTCTCTCTCTCTCTTTTTTTTAAGATTTTATTTCTTTATTTGAGAGAGAGCGCGTGAGTAAGAGAAAACGTGAGAGGGGAGAAGGTCACAGGGAGAAGCAGACTCCCTGCAGAGCTGGGAGCCTTTGCGGGACTTGATCTTGGGACTCTGGGATCACGACCTGAGCCAAAGGCAGTTGCTTAACCAGCTGAGCCACCCAGGTGCCCCAGCTTTTAGCTTTTCATCACTTACTATGTTAGCTGTGAGCTTGTCATATATGGGCTATATTATGTGAAGGTATGTTCTCTCCAAACCAGCTTTGTTGAGAATTTTTATTTTAAATAGAGGTTGAATTTTGTCAAATGGTTTTTCTGCAGCTATCAAAATGATCACGTGGTTTCTATCCTTCATTAGTGCCGTGTATCACAATGACCAATTCGTGGATATTGAACCACCATCCTTGCATCCCTGGAATAAACTCCACTTGATCATGGTATGTGATCCTTCTAATGTATTTTTTAATGGGTAACCACTTTTATTGTTTCTTGTCATCTCACTGGTGTTTCTTAGTGCAGAACCAAGCATATAAATATTCTAGTCCCTCGTTCACAAGCCAAAGGTAGCATACAACGTACATGGCTGCATCTTGCTTTTTCCATTTAGCAGTGTCCTGGCTATCTTTCTATATCACTAAAATATCTTTCTCATCTTTCTTCTCCCCCCGCTTCACATGAGTTACTTAGTGCTGTAAATTTCCCTCTCAACCCTGCTTTAGCCTTCAGGGATGTGGAAATCCAGGCTCAAAGAAAGTAAGTGATTTGCTGATACTCACATGGCGAGTGTGGCAACATCTCTTGGCGAGGCAGAACAGGAGCTCTATTGAGACCCAGACTCTTCTCAAAGGTTCTCTGTGGCTTCTAGATAAGCTAGAGCATTTTAGATAAAATACCCACTTGAGTTTATGTGCTACCCAGGTGCTCTCTGGGAGAGAAATTGAACCTGGCCTATTACGGTCACTTAAACATGTACAGCTGTTGGACAGAGATTTTCTGAGGAAGACAAGACTGGGGGAGGGAAAGAGAGAGTGAGAGAGAGAGAATGAGATCACTAATGGGTCCCTGAGATAAATCACTGTGGGTGAAATCAATCTGGTAGAGGGCAGCAGAGTCAAGATGTTGGAGGTTGCTGTGACTCCAGGAGAGAAAGTGTGGCCCCACTTGACCGTGACCCAGGACTCCTTGCATCCTCTAAGGTTCTGGAAGGGGAAGGGAGTGATGCGAGGGAATGAAAAGTATTACCTGGGGTCAGCAACTGGCCTTCTGAAATGGCTAATGTGAAGAAGTAGATGGAAAGTTTCTGTTGGCCAAAGAGAAGGACAGAAGCCATAGAGTTCTGTGGTCAGGGGAGTAAAAAATGGCACAGGCAGCGGTGTGGACAGTAGGGTAGCCTCAGTCAACAAAGACAAGGATGCCCAAGCAGAAGGCAGCATGGGGGTGGGACAGCAGCCCAGCGTGATAGCTCTAACTGTGCGCAGAACACATTCAAACTCCTAGAAGGAATTGGTGGGGGAGGGGGTTGGTCCCAGGGGAAAATAACAGTTCTTTTTGCCAATCAAATTTGAGCTGCAGAATTTTGGCATATCAGCTGCAAATGTGACACACTCATTAGGGATCAGCAGCTGGGATATGAATATACACTGCTCTTGCTGGTTTCTTTTTGTCACTATTTCAATTGAAATCAACATCACAACCTGCATAGCAGACATTATTATTCTCATTTAATACATGCAGACAGTAGAGTCAGAGTTTTCCAAGCCCACACTGCGAGAAGCGCTCACCTCATTCCCCGGGGCCCATTTTCTTTTAAATCCAGGTGCCCATTTCCCACGTGATGGAGAGGCAGGTTCATTTCCCAGAGATTCCAGGTTTGCCACTGGATGAAGTGTGGGGGTACTTTTTCCAGAAGGGCGGGAGTGCATTGCATTTACACACAAGCTTTTCTGAAGTTGTCTGTGACGTAGCATAGACCATATGCAGTGTTACTGGGCAGCTAACAGGGAGGACGGCAGTTGTGGTTGTTCTAGAATAGCCATTCCATTCCTCCTTATTTTGTGGTGGCCACAGGACTGGGAGGATTGACCTCAACCAACGATGAGCCCTGATTAATCTCAGTTAAGTGTATTCTCTCAGTGATGAAGACTGGTTCTGGAATGAGCACATAGATCAGTTTGGGCTAATGAGATACAAAGAGAAAACTTCCAAGGGCTTTTGGAAGATGTTTCTGCCTCTTGGGAGAAAGTACAGCAGGGAAAAAATGGTGTCTTTTCTTTTGGATGTTGTCAGGCATGGATAAGGGACCCAGAACTGCTGCTGCTTCCTTAGTACATGAAGCTGGCACCGGAGGAGAGCAGAGAGAAGAGAATCAAGGGAAAAATCTATCAAGGCCACTGGATTAAATCAACCAGAATCAATCAACTGGTTAAGCAAATCGATAAGTCTCCATCTTGTTTAAACCATTTTTTTAAAAGAATTTATTTATTTGAGGGCGCCTGGGTGGCTCAGTTGGTTAAGCGACTGCCTTCGGCTCAGGTCATGATCCCGGAGTCCCGGGATCGAGTCCCACATCGGGCTCCCAGCTCCATGGGGAGTCTGCTTCTCACTCTGACCTTCTCCCTTCTCATGCTTTCTCTCACTCTCTCTTTCCTAATAAATAAATAAATAAAATCTTTAAAAAAAATTTATTTATTTGACAGATTGAGAGACAGAGAGAGCACAAGCAGGTGGAGCAGCAGAAGGAGAGGGAGAAGCAGCCTCCCAGCTGAGCAGGGAGCCCAATGCGGGGCTGGGTCCCAGGACCCTGGGATTGTGACCTGAGCGGAGGGCAGAGGCTTAACCAACTGAGCCACCCAGGTGGCCTTGTTTAAACCAATTTGAATTGCGTTTTCTATTACTTGTGTCTGAAATCATCCTGACTGATACAGTCTGCCCTCTGAGAACTTCAATCTCCATTAATCAGAGTCTCCTCGGCACCCCGGGGGTGTGTCTAAATCCCCATGTGTTTCTGTAAGGCTGAGCAGTGGGGGGTGAGAATAAGTATTTGATCCTCAGACATCATCTTCCCACCTAGCATCCACTGAAGGTTCCATCAAACCATTTGGTCCTTAGTCGACGGGCACACAGGTCATTCCCATCAGCTCGCTCTCTCTCCCCACTTCTGTCTCACTCTTGGGCACACGGTAAACATTCTCACTATGTGGATGCTGTGACGGGTCACAGGAAACCTTATATGATTTTCAAAGGTTTGGTCTCCTCCCACATTGCTCTTGGGTATTGCTCTTCTTTGTGAAGAACCCACATCTGCTCACCCTTCTTCCCATCTGACTCTTGTCTTCCTGCCAAACCAGGAGATTTCTGTCTCCTCTTGGGGCCAAGGAAGTCTTACTCTACCGCCTGTTTATTCTCCTAACCATTTTGTGCTTTCTGTTTGTCCTGCCTGGTCTATGGTTTCTTTTGTCTCTCAATTTCTCCCTTTTTTATTTATTAACCCTGTTTGTATTCTTTTAGTGCCTTTTCTAGACATTACAGCATTCATGATTAATATATCAAAATCCAAAGCTAATTAAGACCCCAAATCTTTTCCTCTTCCCAGATAACACGAGGATTTTCAAATGCTGAAAACACTCCATTTTTCACCACCTTCGATTTATATGTCATGGTTGGTAGTCTTTTCATTCTAACCCCACAGGACATTATAACCATTCTTTCATTCTTCTTTTGAACTTATAATTAATTTACATTTATCTACATTTTTACCACTTTCCTTGTTGTTTATACCTTCTTAAGTCTCAGATCTGCTATGTAGGATCACTTTCTTTCTGAAGCATGTTTTCTAGAAATTTCCTTTACTGAAGTGATGAGCCACCTGTTTTTGTTTGTCATAAAACACAGTTCTCGTCTTCTTGCTTGGTAAATTTTCTTTTTGTGTAACATTATAAGTTGGAAGTTGCTTTTTTTCAGCACTGAAGGAAGATATTCTACTCTCCTCTGGGTTTCCCTTTTCTCCTTTTCTTTTTATTATTTTTTAAAGATTTTATTTATTTATTTGACAGAGAGAGAGAGAGATCACAAGTAGGCAGAGAAGCAGGAAGAGAGAGACGGGGAAGCAGGCTCCCCTCTGAGCAGAGAGCCCGATGAGGGGCTTGATCCCAGGACCCTGAGATCATGACCTGAGCTGAAGGCAGAGGCTTTAACCCACTGAGCCACCCAGGCACCCCACGGGTTTCCCTTTTCTATTGAGAAGCCAGCTGTTAGGCCATCATTTCTTTGAAAGCATAGGTGACCCTTGAACAACATGGGTTTGAACTGCGTAAGTTCAATTACTTGTGAATTTTTTCAATAAATATATTAGACAATTTTTTGGAGATTTATGACAATTTGAAAAAACTCACAGACAAACCACATAGCCTAGAAATATTGAAAAAATCAAGAAAAGTTAGGTATTATTGTAAAGATAGAGTATATATGACATACAAAATATGTGTTAGCTGACTGTTTATGTTGTAAGGGTTCCAGTCAACTGTAGGCTATTAGTAAAGTTTGGGGGAGTCACAAGTTACTCTCAGATTTTCAACTGCGCAGGCAGTTGGCGTCCCTCACTCCTGTGTTTTTCAAGGGTAACCATGATTGATTATTTTCTCTTTGTCTTTGGTTTTCTGCAATTTTTGCTATGATGTTTCTATGTGTGAGTTTCTTTCATTTGTCCTCCTTTGGATTCATAGGCTTCTTGAATTTGGGGATTCTTTGTTGATCAGTTCCAGAAAATATCAAGCAAGCTCTTCAAATAGAGCTTCTACCCCATTCTCGCTGCACCCCTTTTCTGAGACTGTTTAAATATGCTTTAGACGTTTCTGTTTTAAGCTCTATGTCTCTTATTCTCTTTCATATCTATTTTACAAATCTTTTAACTTTCTGTCTTATACGTATTACAGGGAACTTCTTCTGATCTGACATTGAATTTTCTCTTCAGCTGCACTTAATCTGTTGTGAAGTAATATTTATTTTTTATTTTTTCTAGAAAATTTTCTAGAAAAAGTTTTATTTTTCTAGAAAAAGTTTTATTTTTTCTTTCATTTCTAGAAGTTCTCTCTGTTTGTGTGTGTGTGTGTTTTAAGATTTTATTTATTTGACAGAGAGAGAGACAGCGAGAGAGGGAACACAAGCAGGGGGAGTGGGAGAGGGAGAAGCAGGCTCCCGCTGAGCAGGGAGCCCGATGCAGGGCTCGATCCCAGGACCCTGGGATCATGACCTGAGCCGAAGGCAGACCCTTAAGAACTGAGCCACCCAGGCACCCCAGTTCTGTCTGCTTAAAAAAAAAATTCATTTATTTATTTGAGGTGGGGAGGGGCAGAGGGAAAGAGAGTCCCAAGCAGACTCCATGCTGAGTGAGGAGCCTGACTCGGGGCTCAATCCCATGATCCTGAGATCATGACCTGGGCTGAGCCCCTTCAGCAAATACACCACCCAGGCACCCCTAGAGGTTCTGTCTGCTTTTTAAAAGAATCTGTTAGGCTGCTTTTCTTCGTTTTCGATTTGCTCCATACTTTTTCAAACTGTCTCATGTTTTATTAAACAAAATGATCCTATTGTTGTATATAAAGTGTCTGATAATTCCGGTTTCTGAAGTTTTTATGGGTTTATTCCTGCTCTCTGTCTTTTCTGCTGTTTCTTACTCACAATTCTTGGTGTATCTCATTATTTTCAACTATGTGCTGGATATTATTGGAATAATTTGTTGCTTCGAAGGAGCTAATTTTCTCCAGAGAACATCTGGGTTTACTCCTGCTGGGCACCTAGGGCCATTACTGATTCGGTAACACCTTAACCCAAGTTCAAGGTTTGACACTCTCTGAACCACTCAGTTGAGGAAAACTTTGTCTGTAAATCTACATAGGAGCGAGTTTGCTTCTGGATTACATTTACTCTTGAGGCCGTGGTCCTTCGAGATCTTAGTGTTTTATAGACAAGATCTCCTTTCATCCTCCCAGCTTGTGGGGGTTTATCGTCACCCCCATCGTCACACATGGCTCTTGCTAGAATTGGTAGATGCCCAGCATGGAGTCCCTTCTCTTTTCACTAACTTCGCTGTGTACCCCGTCTTCCTTTCAATGGGACCTAGTAAGTTCTTTGCTATCTTCTCTTTTCAGAGCTTTTAAGAAGCTGCTGCTTATATTTTATCCAGCATTCTGAATTGTTTTTGGTGGGATACATTTTCTGACTCACCTCGCCTGTCAAAATTCCCAAATCTTTTGTTTCAGCCAAAGGTATTCCCTTTCCTCTCAGAAGTTCTCACTCAAAACTTAAAAGTCAGAAGATGTTTTTCTTTGCACTGTATCATTTATTCCCTGAGGCAATAAACAAGGGTGCACCAAGCCTGAGTGAGAAAAGGTCTATTGAGAAGAAGAAAGCACCCTTCAATCTGGCTATTATTTCAATATATTATTCTGTCACACATCTAAACGGCTTAGCCTGGTGCCAAGCACGCACTTAGGGTTCAGTAAGTGGTTGCTCTTGTCATCATTATTTCTATATCTAAATTTACCTTCTTTAGGTAGCTTTGTCCCATTCCAAATCTTTTCTTTACTGTACTTTCTCCAAGTATCTTTTCAGCCTGTTGATCTACTCTAATTCCTTTTTCAAACATGCACTTTTTCTTGGGAAAGTGTGGTGACTGAACATCATTCCCAGAAGCCTTCGAAGGTGTCGAGATCTTGTTTATTAACTCTAGTATCAGAACTCTTTCAGTTACAGGTGATAGAAGACTCTATTCAAACTGCATTAAAAAAAAAATTCGGGGCACCTGGGTGTCTCAATGGGTTGATTTTGGCTCAGGTCATGATCTCAGGGTCATGAGATAGAGTCCCGCATTGGGTTCCTTGATGGACGTGGAGCCTGCTTGGGATTCTCTCTCTCCTTCTCCCCCATCCCTGCTCTCCTCCCCCAGTTGCACTCTTTCTCTCTCTTTTTAAAGATTTTATTTATCTATTTGACAGAGAGAGAGAACACACAAGCAGGGGGAGTGGCAGGCAGAGGGAGAGGGAGAAGCAGGCTCCTCGCCGAGCAGGGAGCCTGATGTGGGACTCAATCCCAGGACCCTGGGATGGATCATGACCTGAGCCAAAGGCAGATGCTTAATGACTGAGCCACCCAGGGACCCCGATTCTATTGGTTAATGTAACTGAAAAACCCAGTGGTGGGTCTTCAGGTATAGTTTGATCCAGGTGTTCAGTATCTATCAGGAAGACCTGGTCTTGCTCATCATATGATTCTTTTGCCCATTATTTTTCCTTCATTCTCAGGCAGTTCCCTCCTGCATGATAGCAGGATCTCCATACTCACATCCTGAGCTCTAAATCCAGTGGAAAAGTGCTCCCATTTACTCCAACAAAAGTTCCAAGATTCACCCCAGTTGGACTAATTAGGTCAATTCCCCTTTCCCTGTGGCTAGAGGAATGTGACGGTCTGATTAACCAAGTCCGAATCAGTGGTCTATTTCCCGGAACCCCCAGTTAAGCCCTTCTGAAACCCGTGAGTTTTGAGATTGGAGGAACTGTGGTTTCCTGAAGGAAAACCTGGGGGTTTGCCAAAAGAGGGGTAAGTGGATACTGGGAAAACACAAACACCATCTGTCCTCTTCAGTCTCCAACAGCTCACAAAAAAAGCCTCAGGAACGGGGCCTTGGGGCAGAATAAATTGCCTTAATGAGGTGCTGGTTCTTTCCAGGTCTCTGGGACACTGACATAGATTTCAGCTACACGCAGCCAGGACGAGAGCCGGAGTGTTTAGGTGACTGACCTGAGGGCTGCCCTCACGGCCTCCCAACCACCCTGGCACAGCGGACCCCATTTGTAACTTATCAGGCTACTCCCCTTGGCCTCGTCAAGCTGTTTTCTTCCCTCTGATATAAAAATAACGCTTAAACAGGATCCCAACTCCATGTCCCAGGCAAATCAGCTCTCCAGAGGTGGCAGCCAGATTCACCCTAGGGTCAGGGTGCAAGTCCTTATTACACCCAGTTTTGAGAGCGAGCCAAGAAATGGGGTTTCAAGAAATATGATGCCATGACCAGAGACTAGAAGCAAACACCCAAGGAGTATTTATTTCCCAGCCAAAGCCAGTACCTTCTGCTGATTCGTCTTGCCAAAGATAATGGGTTGGGCTCCCCTGGCAGTAAGAGTGGGTGAGGGAGTTCTGAGAGGCAAAGGGCAGGGGCAGGGCAGAGAGATCTTTATTTATTTATTTATTTTACAAGTGGAAAATCACTGTGGGTGTAGTGTTGAGCGGGGCTGGGGTCTGGCCTGCTCCATCCTTGTCCTCGATACCACTATCTCCGGTGACGGTCCGCGCACTCTGTGCCTGCCCGCCTTCGGAGCCTTGTAGCTGGAGGTCTAGGGGGATGGAAAGCAGGTGGCGAGGCAATAATTATAGTAACCACTTACTGAGCATCTCTTACATGATGGGCCTGGGCTTTATTTACTTCGGGCTGAAGAGTGTGGCGCCGGGATCCAGAGACACTGGTTTTTGACTCTGAGCTTCATCGCACTCACTTTGAGGTTCTGCTCAAGTTAATCTCTTTCTGCCTCGATTTTCTCATCTGTAAAATTTTAGCCATACGTGCATAATATTAATACATATTAATACATTTCCAGCTTAAATATCAAACATATAATCATATTTACCACACAGGGTGGGGAGGGGTTACAAGAGATGCACACCATGTGCTTTGCAGTTTCTGGTAGGTTTTAAGTGCTACGTAAACGTTGAAGGATCATTACGTACACTTGTCATTTCTAGCCCTATCCCGATCCTGCAGTGTAAATGCATTAGCGAGAGGGAGGCTTGGTTGCTGTAGCGAAGCTTCAATCTGTCAGTGGTTTAAGCAAGATGGAAATTTATTTCTCTTTATACCGTGACAGCCCAGAGGTAGGCAGGCCAGCAAAGGGGTGGGAGAGGTTCTGTCATTTCCAGCCCACATCTTCCCTCATCAGGTTCAAAGGGTGCTCCAGTTCCGGCCATCGCACCATAATTCCAGTCAATAGGAAGGAGACAATCTTCCCCTTCTTTCTAAGGTCATCCTCGAAGTCTGCATATAACGCTTATGCTCAGATCCCCTGAGCCAAGATGAGTGACATGGCCATACTCTCTGCAGGGGAAGCTGGGAAATAGAATCTTGCACTTAAGCTAAAATTGTGGGGATTAGTCATAGAGGGAAAAGAAGGAGAGAGTAGATACCGCTCTGCCAGAGCCCACTGACTGGCCACTCCAAGCAAAGGACACAGTCAGCAGCCCTGGAAGGGAGGCATCCAGGTGCTGCACCAGCTCGGAGCCCAGGATCTCTGAAGGACGAGGTGTGGTTGGGATGCTCTGGTCTAGCGACCTGTAAAATAAAAGACAGGTAATCTACTCCTCCTACTCTCCATAGACAACAGTGGAGGAGGAACAGAATAAACTCAGTGAAAACACCCAGATAGATAGACCCTTTTATGATGATAAAGTGGCCCTCTTCAACTCTTATTATAGTCTTTGGTCTCACTTGTCTGATATAAGGATCGCTATTCCAGCTTTCTCCTGGTGTCCGTTGGCATGATCAATGCTTCTCCACCTCCTCACCTTCCATTTGGTGGTGTCTGTGAGTCTCAAATGAGTCTATTGTAAGCTGCGTATCGATGAGTCTTGGTTTTTGGTTTTTTTTTTTTAGATTTTATTTATTTATTTGACAGAGAGAGAGAGATCACAAGTAGGCAGAGAGGCAGGCAGAGAGAGAGGGGGAAGCAGGCTCCCTGCTGAGCAGAGAGCCCGATGCCAGGCTCGATCCCAGGACCCTGGGACCACGACCCCAGCCGAAGGCATAGGCTTTAACCCACTGAGCCACCCAGGCACACCCCCACCCCTGCAAAAATCTTTTAAAAAGATTTTATTTATTTACTTAAGAGAGGGACAGAGAGAGCATGAGCTGGGGGAGGAGTCGAAGGAGAGGGAGAGGGACAAGCAGACTCCCCACTGAGCAAGGAGCCCAATGGGGGGCTCAATCCCAGCACCCTGAGATCATGACCTGAGCCGAAGGCAGACACTTAACAGACTGAGCCAGGCAGGCATCCTCACCCTCAAAACCTTAAAAGGCTTCTGACTGGTTCCTGTTGAGTAACCACAGCCAATGGTCTCATAGAGCCATGATCTCTGTTTCTGATACTCTGGACGTGGTGTACTTTCTATTCTCTCTCAAACTGCTGGTGGCTATCTTGAGGCCAATTGAAAAATATGCTTGGCTGTGAAGGGAGCCTCCCTTACTCTGCCCACTGGGCCAGCTCCCACGGCTGCTGAACAGAGTGTGCTTGAGAAAGGTTTGTACCACAGGTACAACCCCAGCTAAGGCTGCCTCTTCCAAACCGCCTCTCACATCCAGCCTGAGAGCATCTCTCCTGTAAGTCTTCGCTAGTAGTTGCAAGCAACAGCCAATGCACACTAACAGTCTAGGTGTTTCCATCCAGTTTCTGTGACTTATAGGCTCTATTAAGGCATTAGGGATGACAGTCACACCAAATGTCTCGCCGTAACATAACAAGGGTCACCACCTTACCCACACACAGTACTTTTCTTGGCTATCTGCTGCCCAATCTCTAAACCAATGTCACTTGTTTTGGACTCTTTAGAGCAGCGCCACTTACAGATACTAATTCTGCATTCATTAGGATGCACGTTTGGTTGCTGTACCGAAGACCCAATTTAAGAATGATTTAAACAATAAAATTTACTTCTCCCTCATATAAAATAGTCCACAGACAGTCTAAAGCTGGTAGGGTGACTCTGAAACCTTCAACAAGCATCTTCCATTTTGGGTACAAGGTAGTTGCCCTAGCTCCTGCCATCACAGCAACATTCCAGCCAGCAGAAGGGGAAAAGGAAGAGGAGGAACCCATACCTCTTTCTTTTAAGGCCTGACCCAGAACTTGCTCACATCCCTTCCACTCACATCACTTTGGCCAAGATTAGTCATAAGGCCTCATTTAGCTGCAAGGAAGATTGGGATCTGAGTCTTTATTACTGGCAGCCACTCTCCAGCTAACATTCAAGTGATTCCAGTACTAAAAGAAGAAGAGAAAAACAGATAGTGGGAGGCAACGGGCAGCCTGCCACCAAATGTTTTATCTTCCTTTTTCATGGATTGAAACAGGCTCAGAGCAAACAAGCAATGCTTTTTAAGGTCATATGGCAAACAAATGGCAGAACATGAATTTTAATCAGGTCCATTTGACCGTAAAACAGGTTTTCCATCACATCCAGCCAACATATTTTGGTCATCAAGGTGCCCACTGTTTACTTGAAGAGACAGGACCTTTGCATGTGAATAGTTATGTAAATTATGTAAATGTCAGGTCTGTGTACCTTGAGATACGCATTTAGAACCTGCGCTATAGGGAGAGCGGAGAGAGTGATGCCATCAGGCAAGACTGTCTTAAAGAAGAACTCTCCTACTGGCCCTGTAGATGGACAGGCCTGGGGTAGAGGGGAGATGGAGCGCCCCGGGAGAAGGCAATAGTGTGGTCTGCACCTGTTTTGTATCTGACTTGGTAGTGAAGGGGTCCTGGAGCTTAAGGTGGGGAGAGGCTTTTCAGGTCTGATGCATCACATCTCTCCAAGGATGGTCCACCTGATCCTTCCACCAGTTGAGGCCTCCCCTTAGCTGTGCCTTAGACATTCTGTCATCTGGGACAAGCCAGGAATAGGCCACAGGGATCCCACAGAATGAGAGCTGCACTCAGTCCCAGTGCTACCCAAGACACACACAGAAAGGCAAAGTCCCCTCCCTGATCTCCCCCACCCTCCCTGGAGGCAGGACAGGGGCTTTGAGGGGTGATGAGAAGTGTGTTTAGGACATTCAGCAAGAAACCCAGTAATCCATCACTGAGTGTCCACTCCAGGGCCTGAGACTGGGATGGAAGAGGCTGGAAGGAGTAGAGGAGGGGCAGGCAGAGAGAGGGGAGCTACAGCAGCTGGGTCAGCATTCCCAATTTGGACACTGACTCAGGGCCCAGGAATGCCAAGGAAGGGGGGGGGCAGCCACCAGAGCCGGGCTGGGATCCTGTTGGCACCAGGAGATGTAGGGACAGCACACACAGAGGGATGTTGGGACCCAGGCTCCCACACACTGGGACCCACCTCCAAACCACTGGTAGAAACAGATGTCTCCCACCCTGGGCCCTCGAGCCCACTGCACAGCTCCCCGGTGATTCTCCCAGCTTCTCACCTTCCCGGCCATCCCACTCCAACTCCTCCAGCAAGGGAAGGGACAGGCTCCTGGGACTCCAATGGGGACATCTCTGGACACACAATGGCGCTCTCCTGGGACCGCCCACAAACCCCTTGGCCCCAGCCTCCCAGCCGGCTCCAACTTGCCCTTTCTAACTCCAGCATCACCCACGGGCTGAAGTTTGTAGGAGGAACGACGTTGAGTTCAGCTTTTCCCCATTATCCCTCCTTTGCCACCTGACAAATATGAGAAGGAACCCAGGACTCCAAGAGCCCACCTCCTCCCACCGATGCCCCACCCCCCAATCCAGGGCTCCAAGCCACCTCCTCCCATAGCAACGTCCTTCAAACTTGTTCTTGAAGACCCAGGAGGGAGCTCAGGACCAAGCCTCAAGATCCCAGGTGCGCCCCTGCCCTCCCCACCCTGCCCCAGGCTCGGGGCGGGAGGCGCTGAGCCTGCGGGGCCCTCCCTCCCGCCGCCTGACACCCAATCAGAGCGAAACCGATCGGGGAGGGCAGGGCGCCAACCGCCGGGCCCAGAATAGTGCTGTGCGCCCAGTGTTGTTCACTCGCTCCCCACTCGGTCGGGGTTGGCCGCATGGAGCACGCGCTGCGCCGGGTACTGGGGTCCCGGGGGACGGGCGCTGGGGCAGCCCGGGCTAGGGGACGGCGAGCACACAACTCTGTGTGTGTGTGTGTGTGTGTGTGTGTGTGTGTGTGTGCGCGCAGGCGTCTGTGTATGCGTATTCTTCCTGTAAGGGACGTGTGTGGTTCTGTGTGCCTCTGGGAATGGTTGAGTGTGTTTTTTGAGTGTGTATAAGTGTTTGTATATGGGTGTGTGTGTTTGTGGGCTCGGGGGGGTTGTGCACGTGGGGGGGGCGTGCACACACACACACGTGGTGGGACAATAAGCTCCCTGTGGTTTGGGAATGTGGGACATGTTCCCACCCCTTCAGACCTTCGTTTCCCCCCAGAACCCATCCTGGAGCCGCCTTGGGGGACCGGAGCATCAAGGTAGGCGGAGCCTCTTCTCCCACTTCCTTGGTCTCCCACCTCTCTGGGCCCCTAATCTCCACTCTCCTAGCCCGGCTTTTGTCTGTCCTTTTCCTGCTTTTTCCTGTCTTTTTTTCCTTTGTCCCTCACTTCCTCCTTCATCTTTCAGAAGAAGAAGCAGTAAGGGGAAGGATCTAGAGTCCGAAGACTCACCCCAGTGCTGACTTTATCACTTACTAGCTGTGTGAACTGGGGCAAGTTGCTTAACCTCTCTGATCTCAGGTCACTCTTTAGTAAAATAAGAATGATCATAATACCTCCCTTGTAAGACTGCTGTGGGATTTGAGTGGCAAATATATAGGAGAAAAACCCTTGGGCAGCTTGCAAATATTGAATATTATTATTGATAATATTTTCATTGATTTTGTTGTGTTGCTTCCTATTAACCAAACAGGCCCCATTCCCCCTTCCAGAGATGAGCTTCCTAGAACAAGGAGAGAACACTTCATGGCCTTCACCGGCCATGACCGCTGCCTCGGAGAGAAGCCATGGGACACAGGGGGCCAAGGCCTCGCGATGGACAAGGCGGGAGGCTGTGGAGGAAGGGGAGCTGCCGGGTCTGGGGGAAGGTGAGGAGTCGGGGGCCAGTTCTGGGGAGTCGGGAGTGGGGTTAGTGGGCTGTCCCAGCGCCTGGGGCCGGAACTCTGCTCTGGATCCCACCATAGCACAGCGATGGACCCAAGCCTCCTCTCGTAGCCTCAGTCTTTCCAGATGGGAAAGGTCAACTGCATTGCACTCTCCTATGTGGCTCTGAGACTCAGTTTTCTCACCTGCGA
This sequence comes from Nasua narica, assembly GCA_028533885.1. NCBI lineage: Eukaryota > Metazoa > Chordata > Mammalia > Carnivora > Procyonidae > Nasua > Nasua narica. The sequence goes on along the minus strand of CM052810.1, from coordinate 158,033,705 downwards.
AGTGGGGCCGCAGCCATCATGCTTCCCAAGGGTGCCGTGAGGTTGACCCGAGCCAGCAGATACAAAAGTGCTCCGGAAGGCGGACTTACTGTCCTCTCCCCCCCCCAACAGATCCACCGGCTCCCCAGGCCGCTCCCCAGGCCGAGCCACCTGCCGAGCACGCCGGCCTGGAGGCCACATTCCCCAAAGCCACGCCCTTGTCCCAAGCTGCTCCCTTGGCCCGGATGGGCTCCCCACCCGCGGAGTGGGACATCTCCCCTGCCGACAACGACGCAGCCTCAGCCGCGGGGTCCAGCACAGACGATCTTCAGCTGGACCTAGAGTTCCCGGCTGCCACGGCCTGGGGGTGTGAGCTGGGCCTGATGGAAGAGAGGCCAGCCCTGTGCCCCTCCCCGCGGGCCCTGCTCCCCAGGCTGGGCTGGGATGACGAGCTGCAGAAGCCGGGGGCCCAGGTCTACATGCATTTCATGCAGGAGCACACCTGCTACGATGCCATGGCGACCAGCTCCAAGCTGGTCATCTTCGACACCACGCTGGAGGTGAGGCCGTGGCTCTGCCCCACTGCGCTCTGCAGGGAGCCTCCGGGGTACCTTGCCGGGCACCCCCTGCGAGTCCCCTCCCAGGACGCCTTCTGAGCACCCTCAGAAGGGCTGGGGAGGGCTTCCCTCCCTAACTGCCATCTGCCATTTAGTATCTGTAGGGTCTTGGGTCAGTCACTTTATCTCTCTCGTCTCTAAAATAGGGATCGGTCAGAAGGGCACACACCGCTCGATCTTGGCGTCATGAGTTCGAGCCCCACGTTGGGTGGAGAGAGTACTAAAAAAAATAATAGTAATAAATAAAAAATGAAATAAAATGGGGACAGAAATGCCTGCTTTGCCCTACAAGCTTCAAAGGACTCCTGGGACAACCCAGGATAAACTGAAGCACTTTGCGAGCCCCCAGAGTCTAGGGAAGACATAGGGGGGCAGCCTAGAGCAAACAGCAGGGAACTGTTGGTAGCAGAAAATTAGGATGCGCTCTAGTCCCTTCTCCTCCACTAAGCTGAGCTACTGACTGCCTGACCCATTGTTACCATCACAGAGCACAGGGCAGTGTTACTAGAAGCATGGCACAAGGTCCATGGCCAGAACACTGTTTGAGTCTAGTGGTAGATGAACAAATTTATTTATTTTAGTAGCTTTGCATTTATTTTAATATGCATTAGAAAAATACACCCAGAATGGGTGCCACCAGTGTAGATAGTAAGACTTCGGATGAGGCCACATGGTCAACATCAAATTTCTTTAGAGAAAAATATTCTCTAAGTATTATGTAAATAAGTATACCTCCAGTGCTTAGATTAGCAAAAACTATACTGTGTGTGACTGTCTACATAAGAGCTTCCGTGGGGAACCCGGAGTTAGTTCCCACACCCGGGCGAGCCAGGGGAAGGGGTCACGGCCGTGCCTGTGGCCACCGGCAGCCTTATCTCTAAGCATGTGACCCTGCCAAGGACCACGTCTAGGGGACGGCGGTCGCACTCATCTACCGGAGACCCCGGCAGATGGCCCCAGGGAAGGCCCCTGGTTGGGACAGGTACCACTGACGGGCAGGGAGAGCCTCACCCCTCAACGTTCTCTCCGGCCCTCAGATCAAGAAGGCCTTCTTTGCCCTCGTGGCCAACAGCATCCGGGCGGCGCCTCTGTGGGACAGCAAGAAGCAAAGCTTTGTGGGTGAGGAGGGCCGGGGAGGCGGAGGTGGTGGGGCCGGGAAAAACAGAGATCCTTTGCGGGGATTCTGGGGTTGAGCTCCGACGCGCCACAGGCTTCAGCAGACCCTCGGGCCGAGCCCAGCCGGGGGTTGGCAAGGGAAACTTCGGATCCCGGTCTTGTGGCCTCTGGGTGAGACCCCACACGTGCAGTAGGTGGGACCGGCTGCTCAGTCCAGCTCTACTCCCCCGCGGTCCCACGTTACAGGCGCTTGATGGGAAGAGAGGAGAGGAAGAGGGAGAGATTAGGAGCATAGAAGTGGGGGGGAGGAGAGAGGTGACAGGGGAAGCGCAGGGACAACCTCATTTCTCAGGCAGGGGAGGGGGCTGGCCTGCTCCCCTCTTTCCACAGCTCCCACAGCTGTCTCAGTCCTTGGCCTCTGGCAGAGCGGGGAAGGGGGTCGGGCCCCTCAGCCTGCCTCTCACCAGAAGGCCCCAGGCTGACCCCGCCTTCCCCCCCGCCCCCGCAGGGATGCTGACCATCACGGATTTCATCTTGGTGCTACACCGCTATTACAGGTCCCCGCTGGTGAGAAGTGGGCTGGGGAGTCCCGGGGGCTCCCATCTGGGCTGGGGCAGAGAGTGGCTCCGGGAGCCTGGTGTCCCCAGGGGCCCATGTTCTGACCTCTGGAGTCTGTCATCGTCTCTAGGTCCAGATCTATGAGATTGAGGAACATAAGATTGAGACCTGGAGAGGTGAGCCAGCGTGGGGTTGAGAGGGGGGACCTGGAAGGGGCTGAGGGTATGTGGGCGAGTGTGGGGCCAGGCACCCAGGGTTGAGGCTGGGCAGTGGAGACTTCCTGGAGGGAGCAAGGGAGGAGCAAGAGGGAGCCCAGGGGACCCGAGGGAGGAAGACTGCCTAGGAGCTGTCTGATGATGGGCAGGGCAGCCAGCTCCCCGGGCCTGACTCTGGCTTTGCCTGCAGAGATCTACCTTCAAGGCTGCTTCAAGCCTCTGGTCTCCATTTCTCCCAACAGCAGGTAAGGGTCCCCAGCCACCCACCTGCGCCTCCCCGAAGTCCCCTTCCCCAGCTCCGTGGTTCCGAACTCGTAGGCTCATCCTGCAGGGGACGAGGGGCAGGGGCTGGGGTGGAGGATATCTCCCCCCACACCCACTGCTCCCACCTCTGCAGCCTGTTTGAAGCTGTCTACACCCTCATCAAGAACCGGATCCACCGCCTGCCGGTGCTGGACCCGGTCTCGGGCGCCGTGCTCCACATCCTCACGCACAAGCGGCTGCTCAAGTTCCTGCACATCTTTGTGAGCCTGGGCACAGCCTCGGGGTGCCCCGAGGGGGCGCTCCGTCCTTGGCTCAATGGACTAGGGAGGGGGCCCCTGGGAGTCCTCGGGGAGCTGCTCCGCCTGACCCCCACCTGTCTCTGGCCCACGCAGGGCGCCCTGCTGCCCCAGCCCTCCTTCCTCTCCCGCACCATCCAAGATCTGGGCATCGGGACATTCCGGGACGTGGCCGTGGTGCTGGACACAGCGCCCATCCTGACGGCACTGGACATCTTTGTGGACCGGCGCGTGTCTGCGCTTCCCGTGGTCAACGAAGCTGGTACTGAACCCGGGAGTGGGTCTGGCGGGGCTGGGGAGGCGGCAGGCGGGGGTCTGGCATCGGCTCAGGACCCAGGGTGGAGCTGGGGCTAGAAGTCTGCCTGCTTGGAGTCTTGGGCCCATTACATAGCCTCTCTGTGCCTCAGTTTCCTTGTTTGTGACATGGGAATCTTAACAACAGCCAGCCTCTGACTTCAGGGGATGGTTTGAAAGAGATACATGTAATAAAGTGAGCATGGTGAGAGGAAACAGGAGATGAAGCTCTTCGTGTTAATTCACCCTAAAATGGGCCCCGGGATCCTGCCAGAGCTCACCTTTCCTTGCTCTGAAGAGGGGGTTAGAGGAACTACATTTCCGTGGTTGAACCATGGCTGTAAACCATTTCAAAGTTAGAATTGCTGTAAGGACGCTAGATGCCAAGAAATGTTTTGATTTATTTTTGATTTTGAAAAATTTCAGATATATGAAAATGGTAGGAAAAAAACGTATAATGAAATCCACATATCCATTACCTGGACTGATTCCTGTTAATATATCGCCGTAACCAGTTGCCCCCCGCCTTTTTAGCTGAAGTGATTTAAATTACAGAGATCATGTCGCTTATCCCGTACCCCTTCAGTCTGTGCTTCTTAAAAATCGGTATATTTCTGGGCGCCTGGGTGGCGCAGTTGGTTAAGCAACTGCCTTCGGCTCAGGTCATGATCACGGAGTCCCGGGATCGAGTCCCACATCGGGCTCCCAGCTCCATGGGGAGTCCGCGTCTCACTCTGACCTTCTCCCTTCTCATGCTCTCTCTCACTCTCTCTCTTTCCTAATAAATAAATAAATAAAATCTTTAAAAAAAATCGATATATTTCCCATATCACCTAACAAAACTCCAAATAACTTATTAATATTTTCTAAGATCTGCTCCTAATTCTCATTTGTTCTCATTTGCTCGCCTTCCCTGAGAATATCTTTTTTTTTTTTTTTTTTTTTTTTTACATCTCATTTGTCCAAACCAGGATCCAATTAAGGTCCGTGCTTTGCATTTGCTTCTTTTGTCTTAAGTCTCCCTTAATCTGGAGCAGTTCCCTCTTCATTTCCGTGACATTATCATGGGTCCGTTGTCCTGCAGAATGTCCCACCTCCAGATCTGTCTCTGCTTTCTACAGGGGGCCTCAGTATTGTTCCTCTAGTCCCGGCTTTCCCGTAAACTGGAAATTAGATCTAAAGGCTTGGTCAGTTTCAGGCCATCTGTTGGAGGCTAGGCTATTTCAGACGTGACAGTATGTACTCGTGTTGAGTCACTTCGGGAGGCGTGTCAGGCTGTCTCTCTGTCCGTGATGCTGTGTGATCTGTGGGTTCAGGTGGTGACAGCTCCAGGCGTCATTTTGAAGCCAGGAGCCTGGGGACGGGTGGGAGGGATTGTCTAGTAATTCCTTCTGAAAGCCCGCCCCCGGCCTCTGCACGGCATGCTGGTCCTGATGTGAACCTCTTCCCTTTCTCTCCCCACCCTCACCCCTGCAGGACAGGTCGTGGGCCTCTACTCGCGCTTTGATGTGATTGTAAGTGTGTGGGGGGATGGGAAACTGAGGGTGCCACGGGAGAGGCTGTGTGAGAATCGGTGGAGGGCTGTCTGTGCACCGGAAGGACCTTTATGGGTGTAGAGGGGCAGCGTCTGGGCGTCCGGGACCTGGCTGAGGGGCTGACTTTCACGGCACTTCCTCCCTGCCCCAGCACCTGGCCGCCCAGCAAACCTACAACCACCTAGACATCAGTGTGGGAGAAGCACTGAGGCAGAGGACGCTGTGTCTGGAGGGGGTCCTTTCTTGCCAGCCCCACGAGAGCCTGGGGGAGGTCATCGACCGGATCGCCCGGGAGCAGGTACCCCATGCCTCTGCCGTCGTGCCCCCAAGACATACAGCCCAGCCCTCATGAGCTCCAGCTGTCCCTACACACCGGGCACGGCCCTGTCCTCCCATTTCATGGCCATTCCGAGCTCTCGGTGTCCACACTGGTCTGCCACCGGTCCTGCCCCTGGGGTCCCCATGCGAAGGGCCACAGACACTTGATCGCCCAGAGTCGTCAGGGCCACCCCTAACTGGTTTCTAGGAGACACACTCTTGCTCCCCAGTTACATTGCATTGATGCCCCTGGTTGTTGGCGCCAGCTTTGCTGGCTGCCGTCGCCATACGGTGACGCCTGAGCCCTCACTGACCCCCGCGCACCTGCAGGTGCACCGGCTGGTGCTAGTGGACGAGAGCCAGCATCTCCTGGGCATTGTGTCGCTCTCCGACATCCTCCAGGCGCTGGTGCTCAGTCCTGCTGGTATCGACGCCCTCGGGGCTGAGAGTAGCTGAGCCATCCCTCCCAGGCCACCTCTCACACGCCGAAGCCAACAAAGGGAGCCAGGGGACCCGGCCTCCGTCTTCCCCCACCCCCCGTTTGCTGGTTTGGCTCTGGTTCAGGTAGGCTCTGCTCCGGGCCATCGGCCTTAGCATCCGTCCATCAATCTTTCGGGGCACTCTCAGGTCTCAGGCTGGGGCACCTCGAGGACGGGGGTGGCCCAGCTCATGGCTGAGGAGCCCCATGAAAACTCCAAGGGTCATGACTGTGCGTGGAGCCCCCACTTGGTCCCTGTCTCAGCTGAGGTCACGGACGTCCTCCTAAGAGGGATGGGCAGGAGCTGAGGTGAAGGCAAGGTAAGTGCTGGGATTTCAGATGCTCTGGGGAGACTGATCCGCCCTCTCCCAGCTCAATTTCCGCCTGCTGGGAATTCCACTGGAAGGAAGCAAGTCAATAAACTTTCATCGAGTGGAATCTCCATGCTCAGTAGGAACTACACCGACAGAAGGGAGCCTCTGTCTAAGCACTAATCTCAGTAAATGAATAAATGCTCTCAGACTCTTGGCTGGTAAGGTGCTGCCAGGGACTCGAATAGACTCCACCTGCTTGGCCATGGATGGCGATGCGAGGTTCCCCGATTGGAAAGACGACCTCCCCCCACCGTGTAGTCACTGTCTTCCCTTCTCTTTTCCCCACAGGCTTCTCCAGCCTTACCCTAATTGCCCTAGCCCTGCCTGTGCTCCCAGAAGCCCTCACGAATACCCAGTGCCCATGGGACGATGCAATGAAGGAGAACGGCTTAGTCAAGCCTGGAGATCCAGGAACCAGAAGAACTGGGATTACCCCAGGGCCGGCTGCTTCCGGCCCACCTCGGTCACTTTCCCCCCACCTGGGGCGTGACCGGCCCCAGCGGGGCAGCGAGCCCTCAGCCGGTGGGCTTCACTGGGGGCTCTGGCTTCCTCAGCTTCTGGACTGCCTGGGAGTCCCAGCTGTTCTCCCACAACCGCTAACGTGGTTCCCCACCGCTGTGCCCCTGCCCTCCACCTCCTCCCAGCATTGTCATTTCAGGGCTGTTGGCGGTTGCCAGCGTGGGGTGGGGGTGTCCCTCCCTCCGTCCTCATTCTGAGCACCAGCAAACGCTGTTCTCAGGCCCCAGGGACAGCCCGGGTTTGGATCACTGAGGATGAACCGTTGAGAAAACAAAAAAAGACAAAGAACCGCCCATGAACTTGAATTGTATCAGTTTCCCTCGGAAAATGCCAGTCATTTGACCCGAGCCCATGGCAGGACCCCTGTGCTTTCTGAATTCAAAGACACAAGGGAAGGTCTGTGATGGACAAACTACGCCTGGCATTTCTTTGGCACATAGGGTGTTAGCCCACTGAAATTCCTTGTTTCATCTTTTGCTTATAACAAAACCACGGAAGATACGAATTAGTTAATTACGTAGTAAGTGCAACTCAGTCCACAAATTCTCATCTGCAGGAAACATAACTTTCTTTTTCCTTTTTTTTTTTTTTTTTGCTTTTAAGCTTTTATTTATTTATTTGACAGAGGGAGACACAGCAAGAGCAGGAACACAAGCAGGGGGAGTGGGAGAGGGAGAAGCAGGCTTCCCACAGAGCAGAGAGCCCGATACGGGGCTTGATCCCAGGACCCCGGGATCATGACCTGAGCCAAAGGCAGATGCTTAATGACTGAGCCACCCAGGGACCCCTATAACTTTATTTTTCTAACGCTGAATGGAGTTTCTATGATGAACCCCATTTCACCAGGTGGGAGAAATGAATCTTAGTCAGTTTCGGGCTCACCCCCCCACCTTTTCCTGGGGTGAATTTGGTGGGGGGGGAGGTTTTAAGTGGTGTGAGACTTTGTTCCTCCGTCACCGTCATCCGTGCTTTCCCGCACCTGCTAAGACAATCCCATGCCATGGCTTGGCCGTGGCTTGGCCTGACACCTGCGAGGTGCCCCCTCAGTCCCTACCACGAAGCCTCTTTGGGCCTGCAGGCTCCTGGGGCGTGAGGATGTTCTAGCTCCCGGACCTGCACCCCTCTGGGCTTCGGGAAGCTCTGCGGGGCGGTCCCAAGCCCATCGGCCCAGACGGACAGCACGGGGTCTGCTTTATTCTGCATTTTGCTTAAACTTCAGCCTGAACCCTAGAAACATAGGGCACATGTCTGCCATCTCCAGACCTCTCTGGGGGTATCTGTCACACTCTTCCCCCCCCTTTAGACACAAGTCCCTTCTTGGGGCCTCCTTCTCAGGGACCCCAGAAATGTGGACCTCCGAGATCTCCACAGTCTCTTTGCTTCTCCTGCCCCCGTCCACCTGGGGGATCTTTACCAGTGAGGCCTTTTCTCTAACCCACCGTGCATTCTTCCAAAGGCGCTGTCCATGTCTTGCATTTCTTGCCACCCACCTTGAGGGTCAAATTCCAAAACCAAGACCGGGTGTCTGCTGTTTCATCCCTCCCCTGTGGCCACAGGCACAGTAGCTCTCCCGTCCAGTGGGGAGAGGATAGGCTAATATTCCTAACATACGATCCCACCTCATTGACCTCACAGAGCAGTAGAGTGGAGACATTTGTGCTTGATGAGTAGGGCAGCAAATGAAGGCCTTTTCTCATAGACGCCCAGCCTCTGCTTCTGACTTGGCCATAACCCACGGGTCAGTGCCGACTCCACTCTGGCCCTAAAGTCCCAGGTCTTGGGCTCAAGTGGGATGATGGGATGGGCATGCTTCTCTGGGCCTGTGTCAAGGGACAGTGTCCTCCGAGAGCCCGGGGCAGGCTGCCTCCAGCTGCAGCTGACTGGAGGGTTAGGGTTAGTCTCTGAGCGGTTGCCCAAGATGGCGCCCATGAGCACACCTTCAGAAGTCATGGCGCCGGCAGAAAGGGCAGCCAGAGGAAGTCACTCCTTCCCCCTCCTGCTCCCCCGAGAGTGGATAGGTTTCCAGCCTCCTGGGCCCACCATGCCAAGGACCCAGCCGTTCTCCCCTGGGCCCTTCTGTGACGGACCCTTCCAGCCCCCTGCCTCAGCCCTCCTGCTCGGATCACAGGCCAGCCCTCAGTTCCGGATAGTCCTCCAGCACTGCAGCTTCTAGAACAGAGGCAAAGGGTTGCCATGGGGACTACTGAATAAAAGTGTAAAACCCACCCTGCTTGACCTTCTGTCCTTACCTCCGAGCCTGGGCCTGGCCACACCCCTCAGGCACCAATGGCTCCATCCCCCTGACCCCTGACCCCTGCCCCCACCTCTGAAGCCCCTCCACGTTTCTGGGGCCTTCGGGCTGAACTCCCCTCAGCTTCTCAGCCCACTCCGTCTCTTCTCTCATGCCATCTCCGTGGCTCTCAACCCTGGCAGTGTCCCAGGATTCCCCCCTCCCAAGGGATGCTTTCTAAGATGGAAATTCCAGGGCGCATGCCTAGAGATGCTAATATCCTGACTTGGGGGCTGGGACCTGGGCAACTGTATTTTCTCTAGACGCTAGAGATTGATGGTGCCTAACACGTGATCAGCACGATGGCTTGCTGAGAGATAAGGACGCCTCATTTCCATAATTAGGAAAATCATTCATCACGTTACTGCATCTCTATTATTTGTCACGACGAAGAGCTACTAGAAGAGCTGGCTAAGGGCAGGGACCCAGCGTAGGAGAGACACGATTTGCTGGCATTCTTGCTGGCCTTCCAAACACAAATACAGAAGAATTCAGTACAATGTCCTGTAAGCCCATCCCGTGATGGAAGTTGTCAGAATTTTTATTTGACATGCATCTCGAAATGAATCAGAAATAACAAGCTGGAACTGAACTGATATGAACAAGCCAAACCACACCCAGAGCTAAAACATCTAGGAGCAGGAGCTAGTAGACAGCCAGAGAACATCGAATACTCGATTTATTTTTACTCCTGGGAGTGCTGCCTAAATATTGTTTAACATAAGCTGATTTTTTAAAAAGATTTAATTTATTTCTTTCACACACACACACACAGAGGAGGAAAGCAAGTACAAGTAGAGGGAGCAGCAGGCAGGGGAGAAGCAGGCTCTCCGCTGAGCAGGGAGCCTGATGCGGGGCTCCATCCCAGGACCCTGGGATCATGACCTGAGCCTGTGACTTAGGTGGGCAGCGTGGGTCCCTGAGACTGCAGACCCCCCGGTGGTCTGAAGGAACAGCCCAACAGGAGGGCAGAAGTGGCTCTGGTTGGCAGAAATGCCTGCCCCCCTCTGAGCCCGGCCCCCATGCTCTGCATATATAAGGTGCTCTCCCAGCTGAATCCCAGCACAGATGGGGGGTCAAGAGCTATGCCCTTATCATCAGGAATTCCTCCCAGTTCTCTCCCGATTTCTGGACTCAGTAGAAGCTGTGCATCGTCCCCTCTTCTACCTTCCCCTGCCTACTCTTCCAGCCTCTTCCCATTCAACAAGCACTGATTTAATCGCCTCTTGAGTGCCGGACACAGAGTTGGCCACTGGGATCCAAACTGAAAGGAGCTCAGTTTGTGCCCCCCAGAGGGTACACAGGTGGCTGGGAGACGGTCGGGTCTCCAACAAGGTCAACAGGCTGAGTGCTCAGTTCTGTAACATCGGGGGTTGGGGGAGGCGGAGACCACAAAGGTCGTGCTTGTGCTCCCCCAGAGAGGTCAAGGGAGGCTTATTCAAAGGCAGTGACAATTGAGCTGAGCCCTAAGGAAGAGCATGTTCTCTAAGATGGCATCACCGTTGGTGAAAAGAGTGTTCCAAGGAGAGGCGACACGAAGAACAAAGTATTGAGGCCAGAAAGAGCGGAATGTGCTCAGGTCAATATAAGGAATTGGGGTTGGGCTGTGGAAGGGGCGTCTGGGCGGGGAATAGGGGTGGAGGGCAGGGTGCCAGAGTTCTCCGAGCCACAGTAAGGACTTAGGACTTTGCTTCAGGGCTGAGAGAAGCCATGAAGGATTTGAAGAAGGACAATGACATAGTTTTTTTTAATCTCATCAACATAAGAAATTCGACTTTAGTTTTCTACGACCCAGCAGCAATTTACCCCATGGGGCTGGGACTCTGTGAGGCCTGGACTCCTCAGCCTCCGCAGACCTGGGGTACACTCGGTCTCCGCACCAGCCCACTTTCCTTCGGTCGGCTTCCTGTATTGAAGAGGCTGGAGAGCTAAACACTACAGTCCCCATACTGTCTTGCAGCTCGGGCTCCACGAGGGCCCTGGGGTCCACCTCTCGGTTGTATGAGAGATGTGTGGAAGGCGGGAGCAGGACAGAGGTCATGCCTCTGGGGGGGGGGGGGTAGGGGAGTCGTGGACCAGGAGTGGGGGCAGGGAGGACGCTTTCTCGCCCACTGGTAGCACTGACCCGGAGACACACAGAGGCCAGCAGCTGCGGCGAGGGCGTCCCCACACTCATGCTCGGCGAGGGCGTCCCCACACTCATGCTCCAGAGGTTCCCAGGCTGATCGACGCCCCCCGGGGAGCCATTCTTGGAGACCCAGCCCAGAAAGCCTCCATCCATTTCTGCAGCACTTCATTGCCTATATCCAAGCACTTTCTGTTTGAAAGAGGGCTCCCCATTGGGGCCCGGAGGATGGCTCTGCAAGTCCTGCTCAGGCTGGGCTTCAGCCAGCACCGGGTGAAGTGAAGCCCTCTCCGCGAGGTCTGGGAAAGCACAGGTGTTCTCACTGTCTGCGGAGGGAGAGGGCTCTGCCTCCCACAAGATCCCTAAGTGGGGAGAAGCTGCTCCCCCAGTATAGCAAGGGGCTCAAACACTGGGTCATCAAAAAGAAGGACAAAGGTCTCCAACTACCAATAAAAGTCCCTTTATTGTACATTTTCTCCAAAAAGAGCAATGTGACACGGGTGGGCTTTTTATCTGACAGGGAGACATTCAGAATGATAAAAGTGGCAAAGGCTCAGGGTCTTACACAAAGTGCACTGAGCTCCTTCGAACTCCGGTGCCTGGCAGCCACCTTCTCTGCCTGAGACGCAGCCGTGGCTAGGAATGAGCGTGCCAGGCAGCGAGAAGGGGGCTGCTCCCAGGACGCACGGGCCCAGCTCAGCACTGTCTCTGCCGGAAGTGCAGGCTAACCTTCTTATTGGGAACCAGGACGATGCGGGCCACGCTCCTCACCTCCCCAGTCTCGGGGGCCAGGACCACCTCGTACTGCTGGATCAGCTGGGAGGGAACACGCCTGGGCATTAGGATCTATGCTCTCTAGCCGCTGCCCTCCCTCCCCTGCTCCCTCCCTGTGCCGCCCTTCCACCCCTCCCCCTGGCCTCCACCAGCCCTCTGGGGCCCGGTGGCCTCCCGGGGCCTCTCCCCACTCACCCTTGACAGCAGCAGCTGCATCTCCAGCTCCGCAATCCTGCGGCCCAGGCAGGCCCGGACCCCATAGCCAAAGGGCACAGAGCCAAACGGATGTTGGACCCCGGGGGAAGCAGGCTGGTTCTTCCTCAGCCAGCGGCAAGGCTGGAAGCTCTCTGGCTCAGGGAAGATGTCGGGGTCACGGGACACCACATAGTGACAGAACACAAACTGGGTCTGCGGGGGCAAGAGCAGGCAGCACGTCAGCTTAGGGCTCCAGGGCGGCCCCGGGGATCCCAGCCCTTCAGCCCCACTCACGTTCTTGGGGAAGAGGAAGCCATCGACTTCGATTTCCTTTTCTGTGATGACCCGGGAGTTTATGGGGACCACAGGGTAGAGGCTGCAGGGAAAAGAAGGTGCAGGTTTGCCTCTGATCCCCCAGGTCCTTCTTCCCACCTCGCCCCTGGCCCTAGCTCCAGCCCGCCAGCCCCTGCTCCCAACTCCTGTCCCCGAGTCCTCCTGCGCTCCCGGGAACCACCGCCTACCGCAGGGTCTCCTTAAGCACAGCTTTGAGCAGGGGCATGTGGGCAAAGTCCTTGTGCTGGGGCACCTGCCCGGCTGGAACCACGCCCACCACTTCCTTATGCAAGGCAGCCTGGATCTCTGGGTTCTTTGAAAGATGGTACAGGGCCCACGTCATCGTGTTGGATGTCTGGGAGGCAGAGGGAGAGAGGAAGTGAGGAGGGATTTCTAGGCAAAAGGCTAGAGAGGAGGGTAGTAGGAGGCTGAGTGGGCATGCACCGAAAAATGAGTTTGCCACGAGCATGGCGGAAATAGACACAGGAGCTCACGGGGACTGTCCCTGCTGAGCGTGACTCCACAGCACGTGAGGACCCATGAGACAAAGAATCGCGCTCTAACAACAAGGAGATTGGGGCACAGAGAGAACCCCACGTGACAAAAGGAAAGCAAAGAGTCCGACTAAGAAGATGCTTGTGGTCGAGCTCTCCACTTAAGTTGCACCTTAAAGAGATGTGAGACGAAACTTCTAGGTGGCCGAGAGAGGCTCCAGGAGGCGATGGGATCCTTCTTACAAAAAGATCATTCCCTGCCCGCCTCTGCCAGGTTGAATGACCTCCCCCCAACTTTCCTTCTAGCTCTACATCTAGGATACAGAAAGAGAAGCAGGTACCTGGAGGGACGAAGGTCAGGCTCAGGTGAGGGTAATGGGGAATTGGTTCAGGATAGGGCTGGGAGTCCCTGGTCTCCTCGCCCCCTCACGCACCGTGTCTACACCAGCCAGGAGCAGCTCGGGCAGGCTGCCCATGACCTCACGAGTACTGAGCTGTCCTCTGGTCAGCAGGAAGTGCAGGTAGCCAGATATATGGACCTCATCCGGCCCCCTTGTCTGCAGCTGGGTCTCTATCTCCTTGAGTTTCTGATCAATCAGCTTCTTCCCTGCAGGGACAATGGAGAACAAAGGCAGTCAAGGTCAAAAGTCATGATCTCCAAGGACCAAGAGCCATTCTGACAGCCGGTAGCGTGAGGCAGAACGTCCTGGGAGACGACTGCTGAAGGCACAGACTTTGGAACCCACTCCCCTCCCCACCTCACCCCTACCCCCGCCACTTCCTTCCCTGGCCTCCTCACCAAAAGAGAAGATGGTGTTCCAGCCATCCAGATAGCGTTTCCAGAAAGGCAGCAGGGAACGGGTCCACTTGGGGAGGAAGGTGACATAGACTGAGTTCTCAAACATGAGCCCGACAGATCTGACGAAGGCCACCGTGTCCTGAGGGATGGGGCGCTCCAGGCAGCCGATACGTTTCTCAAACAGGATGTAGCAAATAGCTGGCGGTGCACAGAGGCCAAGACCAGAGGTGGTGTCATGGCGCCCGGAAGTCAGGGGGGCCTGTCCCTTGCCCCCTGCCCGCCCCAGACCCTCCCCCAACAAGGGTACCTTCCAAAGCAAAGTAGTAGAACTGTTGAGCCATGTCAGACACCTGGTCCCCCGAGGCGCTCTCTGCCAACAGCCGGTTCAGGTGGGCCATGAAGTCGTCGATCACCTCATTCACAACACCGGTGTAGAGCGCAGCCTCACTTGGCTTCAGCATCCGCTGGTTCAGAGCGTGGCGCAGCTGGTACCAGTGCTGCCCTTCCCTGTGGGGAATGGAGGAAGCGCACGCTCCTAAGTAGCTGATGGAGATTAGATTCGATGGCGTCTTCCCCCTGCCCCGAGACCCCAACAGAGTCTAGGAAAACCTCAGGTTCCTCGACTTAGAATTCTAGAATCACTGAACTTCAAAGACCAGAATCTTCAAATCACAAAACTTCGCAGAGTCTCACTACAGCATCGAGGAAGTAGTCAAGGTGGGCATCTGGAGCCAGACTACCCAGGGCCAAATGATGATCACAAGTCTGAGGATTACTGGCTGAGTGACCTTAGGCAGGTAACTTAACTCATCTGTGCCTCAGTTTCCCCTTCAGTAAAATGGGAATAATAAGCGTGCCTATCTTAGTAGGGTTGTTCGGACAATTACAGGGCTTTGATCAGAGCCCGGCACATGGTGAATGCTTAATGAATGTTGACTGTGATTATCTTAGGATAAGACAACTCCAGAATCTTCTGTACGTGAAATCGAGGAAGAAGTGCGGTGGTTCCAGTACCTCTGCGTGGAGGAGGAGGAATAAAGGAGGAGCAAATTAGGGTTCCTGGAGAGCTCAGGTTCTGGACCTTCACACTCTGCTTGGCTCAGTGTGAGCCAAAGAGATGGGGAGACCCACCTGGGTGATGCCCCCGGTCTTCTTGCTACAGTCATCCAGTAGGGAGCTGGGTCCCCGCCCTGGTTAGACACAGACGCTCGCGAGGGTGGGAACCTGCTATTCCACAGGGGGGCTTCAGGGCCAGAGGCTGTCCCCACCCACAGCTGTCCCCCAAACCTGTTACCTTTCCTAAGCAAACTGAGCCTGGGTCAGTTTTTTAAAAGCTAGTTCCAGAGTAATAAGTACCATATGGCCCAATTTTAGGAGGAAGAAAGGAAACCCTATAGATGCATATGTATATTCTCATGTTTCCACATAAAGGAGGGGAGAATACCCACCAAACTGTCAGGATTACTTAGACGGATAGGATGGGAGTGGGCGGTAGGGAGACAATATTTTATTATTGAACTTTTTACAATAAGCATTACTTTTGAACTGTAAAAACCAATAAGGCACTTAAAAAAGAAAGATATTAGGGGTGTCTGGGTGGCTCAGTGGGTTAAGCGTCTGCCTTTGGCTCGGGTCATGATCCCAGGGTCCTGGGTTTGAGCCCCGCATTCGGCTCTCCGCTCAGTGGAGAGCCTGCTTCTCCTCTGCCTGCCGCTCCCCCTGCTTGTGCTCTCTCTCCCTCTTTCTCTCTGTCAAATAAATAAATAAAATTTTTTAAAAAGAAAAGAAAAGAAAGATATTAAAAAGGCTTAAACAGCAAGAATAGTTTATTATTATTATTATTATTATTATTATTATTATTATTTGGAAAAGTATTTATTTAAATGAACTTCGAACCTCAGGAGTTTTCTTTATTATGTTGGGAAAAGCTGCAAAAAGGTCAACTGAAATGCTGCTGAAAAAGAAATGAAAACCAGAATAATAGACTCATTTGCTGGAACTTCAGGGTATGGGTGCTTCTCCAAGAGTAAAATAATTCTCCCAATAGTAGCAATCAGATTTGCAGGATTCAAATGAGAACATTTCTATGGTTGTTAAGATATTTCCTGGGAGAACAATGTTTCATAAAATGAGATTTTTAAAAAAATGTGTGTATATATATACACATACACATATATACATTTTAAAACAAAAATAACTTCTTATTGGTTAGCAAAATAGCTTTAAAATACATATATATGGTATAATATAATTAGGAAACTGGCTGTAGAGCGAAAAACTATAAATAGATAAATAGGGGTGTACATATTGTCCAGCTCCAATTCTAAATCCTGAGCCATCAACTCTAGTGGTGACCTGACCTGGTGAAAACCTAAGACCCAAGTCCTGCCCTCTGGGCCAGACAGCGAGTTAAAGAGCTCTGGAAGGACAGACACTCGATTCTCTTCCCATAACTTTGAATAAAGGGCTCATTAATTGTTGTAGTTCTGAAACTGTTCACCTGTGAAGGAAGCACAAAAAAAGAAACAAACATGCGATGGGAGAATGAACACTTAGGCATCAAAGACAGATGAAATGCACCCTCCAACCGGTTTGCTTCCTTTCCAAAACTGTCAAGGCATTAAGTTCTTAAGTTCCAGAATCAGAGAGATCGATTCCACCACTCACTAGTGGCAAGTGATGCAAAAACCTCTCTAGGCTTCAACTTCTCCATCTGTAAATGGGGATAATGACACTATCTTGGGCTGGTGAAAATAAAATGAACTAATACGTGTGAAGAGACTAGTCTGATACGTGACATGTTATAAACACCTGTTTAGCTATTATCATTGGTGCATCTACTGCAACCACCGCCAGGATCGACTTCAATCCCTTAAGAAATGATGAAAGCATGAGATGTCAAGCAACTAGGGAAAATGAAAGTCTTTCATTATTTTGGGAGCTCTGTTTACATACTACAGCAAAAAGAAACCTGTAATGGGGTGAAAGAGGTGAGGGGATGCAAGAGTACACTTATGCACGGAGTAGAATCAGAATTGTTGAACCACTATAGTGTACATCTGAAACGAATATAACACTATATGTTAACTATACTGGAATTAAAATAAAAAACAATCTCTAAAAAGCCCTGTATAAGCCCAGTTACAACCTGTAGCATCGGGAATGGTTCATCACCAATGCTTCTCAACGGTTTATCTCAGTTGGCATATGCGTATATAGCATATTCAGCCCACCCTTGAATTGGTCACAGCCAAAATTATCTTAACTTTCCTGGGTGTAACTTCAAGGCTGAAACCTACATCTGTTTCTGTGTATGGAGAGCATCTGTGAAAGTTATATCCAACAACAAACCTATAATACATAATTTGGGAAATATTTTTAAAGTCAAATTCAGCCTTCCTAGCTAGTATGGTGATGATGTTTTTTTCAACGATACACAGGTATATCCTGTTATGATTCAAGTTGGTATATTTTCAACCATATGTAGAATAAAGGAGCTGGAAAAGTCCTAGAGATAGCCTGGAGATATTCCACTCCAAACTTCCCATTTTACATAAGAGAAACATAAGACCAAAGAATGAGAAATTATTCCTTTGTCCAAAGTTATACAATATTCTAGTGGAAAAGATAGTGAATGGTCCCTGGGCTTCAGCCCATCCCAACCACTGCTTTCTAGACTGGGTATCAGGCTCAGAGGATGCAGGGAGAGCCCACTCTGCCCATTATCCACTGGCTTCCCAATACCACTGTCTCTGGGCCTGGCCCTCTGAGGCCTTGTACCAGTCCCTTCAGGCCCCAGCTCACGTGGTGAAGGGCCCATAGGCCAGGCCCTGCTGGTCCCGGTGCTCCTTCCATAGGTCCATGTCGTTCCGTACTGGGTACTTGCCCTCTTGCCGCATCACTTGCTCCAGGAGGGGGGCACTGGCCAGGTTCACATGGGTCTGAGGCCCTAAGTGGGTTACCCACATGGGACCATACTTGACCTTGTTCAGCACCTGTGGGGTTCAACCAAAGCTGAATAACCAAGGCCTATCCAGGCAGGCATTTACTAGAGAGGAGATAGAATTGGGGAGTATCTGATAGTCATACCAGAGTAAGCAGGCTGGGCAAAAGCGCATTGTATAGGAGGTAGGCACTAGGATGGCCTGTGGTTTTCAAAGAAGAACACCAAAAAAAAGTGGGTACTCAGGAGTTAGAATACTGGGAGCAATGAGTATCTGGCAGAACTGGGGCAATTGAAGTCCTTGGAGAAATGAAATTTTAGAAAAAATGGGATATGTGGCAAACTGGGGTCTGTTTTGAGGTATAGATATTTGGGGTCCAAGGTTTTGGAGAAATTAAACTCTTTAGTGAGGTATAGTAGAATGCCTACAGCTCCTTCATAGAAGCATTTAAATCTAATGCACCTTGCTGTCAATGAGATAAAATAAATATCTTATATAATCAATAAGAAAAAAAAAACACAATAGAAACTCCAGGAAAAATAAGAAGCTGAATGAGAAAGCCAAGATTCAAATATGAAGTACACTATATAGTATGAATTTTTAAATTTATTTTTATTTATTTTTAAAGAATTTGTTTATTTTTTGAGAGAGAGAGGGACAGTACAAGTGGGAGGGGCAGATGGAGAGAGAAAGAGAGAGACTATCTCAAGCAGACTCCATGTGCTCGGAGCACAATGAGGGGGCTCAATCCCAGGACCTTGAAATCATGACCTGAGCCAAAACCAAGAGTCAGATGCTTAACTGACTATGCCACCCAAGCACCCTGGTATGAATTTTTTTTAAATAAAAAAATTTATTAGCTGTGTTAAGTAATCTAATTCTCAAATATTTTACCTTGGAATTTCCAAAGCACTTGACGATTGATACGCATAGCATCTATGAAATTGACATGAGTATAATGTTTTTTATAGTTGCTGAAAATGAGGGGGGAAATAAATATATTTTGGGTTTAGGGGGTAAAACGTAAGAGGAATCCACAAATACTGAAGCTAAATTTACTGGCTAAGTTACACTTACAAACTTAAAGAATATGAAATATAGTGTTTTCCCAGGTACTTCATCATTCATAATCTGTTACTGAAAAGATATGAAGGGATCAGAATCTCCCCCAGTACAAAAATTGGATCAAAGCATTTCTGTAAAAGGTGTTAAAATTATAGAGAAGCAATCTTTCATTCAAATTATAGAAGGAAACTTCACCCAACTCATGGTCCATAAAAACAGCCATCTTCTTGGGTTCTACTATTGACATTGAAAACTAGATTCTCCCAGGACCAAGGTAGATTGCCTTCAGTACATTATTCAGTTGCCCAGAATCCACCCTGAACTAACAGCTGATTCTGTCGAGTCCTAGGAAAACAGCCTTAACAAACCCTCGACACCTTTTTAGTTTTGTTCCCCACTTCTACATCCCAATAATGCCTGCCAGTGTGGTCTGGTTGTGAACAGATGATTGTCCCGAAACTACAGTGCTTCTTGGAGAAAAATGGGCATAGCCATACATCACTGGTGGGAGTCCAAAATGACACAAACCTACATTGAGGACAATATGCTAATATTTCTAAAAATTACAAATACATTTATAAATAAAGTATGGGATGCCTACATAATGGAATTCTATGTCACCTTAAAAGACGATGAGGAGCTTCTTGTGTAGTAATATGGAAAGATGGACTGTAATGTGGACTGATCGATAGATATACACCAAGGTAGGCTGTTAAATGGAAAAGTATGGGTATCTTCTGTCGAAGAAGGGGGGGCCAAATAAGAACATACAGCATTTACATTTGCTTTTATAAAGAAACTAATGAAAGTGATTAGCTAGTGGAGGGTGGAGGGGACGGCAGTGGGAAGGCAAGACTGCACGACGTGTATCTTGTATTGTTTTGGGTTTTGAACTATGAAAATGAATTCAAATTTTTTCAAATCCAAAGGGAAAAAAAAGAAAGTGTTTTGTGAAATAATGAGTCACCTGCCATTGATCAGGTAATTCCGGAAAGTAGGAAAGTTTTAACAAACCTTTCAATTCATGTATATGCTCCTTAGATTTATAAGTGGCCCCTAGCTTTATTCGCTTGGTTTATTTCTAGTAAAGGTTCCATTTTTTAAATGATACTTTTATGGGGGGGGGCGCCTGGGTGGCCCTGTCGGTTAAGTTCCAACTCTTGATTTTGGCTCAGGTCATAATCTCAGGGTTGTGGAATCGAGTCCCATGCTGGGCTCTTCAGTGGGCGTGGAGCCTCCTTGGGATTCTTTCTCTCCCTCTCCCTCTGCACACCTACCCCCTCTCCGTCTCTAAAGAAAAAAAAAGTTGAAAGTCCTTATATGTCTGTTTTTCTGTACTGAATTCCTTAGGAGAATTTTCCTAAATAAATTTTAATTTGTGTTTCCAGTTGGTTTATTTAAGATATTAATGACATAATAATGATGATAATCATAGTAAATATTTCCATGGAGCTTAGCATAAACCAAATATTGTTCCAAGCACTTGACATATTTTAGAAATTCAGTCCTCACTACAGCTGTAGGAGAGGGTGGTAACATTATCACAATTTTGTAGATGAGGGAACTTAGGTCCAAGGTTGCCCAAGGTCATATTACTGGGGAGTAGGAGAGTCAGAATTCAAACTCAGACCACCTAGATGGAGGTCATGCTCTCCACCACTTGAGAAAACTGGCCCCTGAGAAAACTGACTATGTCCTAGTAACCAGAAACAAACTTAGGGCCTTTAAAAATATGTACTATTTAAAACCAACATAACTATGCAATAAATCAGGGTTCCTCACTACAGTGAGGACATTTGGGGCTGGATGATTGTTTGTTGTGGTGGAATTATCCTGTGCATTGTACGATGTTTAGCAGTATCCCTGGCCTTTACCCACGAGCATCTCTCTGTCCTCCAAGTTGTGACAAGAAAAAACACTTCCAGACATGGCCAAAATGTCCCCAGAGGGGCATAATCACGCAGGTTGAGAACCTCCACAATAACCCTAAGCTTTTAGTCATTGTTGTTATTGGTTTATTTGTTGTTGTTTTAACAACAACCACCTTTTAATATGACTCTAATTCTTTAATTTTAGAGGACTCTTCTTAAGAAACAAGACCTCATTTTGAAAAAAGATACTTATCTGAAGTTCGGTTTCTTTTCCTTGTGTTAAGTTCAAATACAATCACATGCAACAGTTGTATAAAAATGCAAATAGTGGTTATCTCTGAGTCATGGTTTATAGATAGGTTACTTCCTTCTTTATACTGTAATTTGTTTTTCAGATTTTCTACCATGATCTTGGAATCAGGAAAAAAAAAAAAGTCATGCTTTAAAAGACTAGAGCAATAACCGTTTACTTGGGGAATGGTTTCTTCTCTGGAATCCAAAGCCTCCAGCACCTCTTCCTGGCTGTTAGTTTGCAGATTTCTGAGACATTTCCATTTTGTATAAGCCATGCTTTCTTCCCTCTTCTTTCATATTCCTCTTCTCAGTTTACTCAGTAGAACTTAACTAGGATCTATTTCTGTAAGAACTTATTTTAGAAAGACACCAGAATCCTTGCTGAAAGACTGTGCTGTAGGTTACATTAGGCTGTAACCTGAGCCAGTTAGAAAGCCCCAAGGTTCTCGGATAGATCCTGTCCAAGTGCCACTTTGCAGAACACAGTCCCCTAGGGATCATCTTCCAGGATGAATGGGAGGGGTAGCTTCCACCAAGTGAGATTCCGAAGGGGGAGAGCGATGAATTCACTCAACATTCATTTATTCAGCTCGTATCCTGTTCCTCCTATACGGATCTCGGGGCTGAGGATACAACTGTGAGCACAGCAGGAGCCCTTCCCCTTAGAGAGTTTACATCTTCGTGCAAGAGCCACACACTGGAGTTGCTTATAAATTGCTCCCTAGTTATGTCTTGTCTCCTCAACTAGACTGAAAATCTTCGAGGGTAGGAACCATGTCATACTTTTTATATTGCTTCCCGTATTGCTTGACATATCACTAGGCCCATTTTAGACACTTAATATTTAACATTTGTCAATGAATCAAGTGGAGAAAAAAAGTTGCAGACAACGCAGGTTGCAGACACAAACAAAGACAGACAGAAAGGAGATGGGGAAGGAGATTCAAAGGAAACTGATAACAGTGGCTCCAAAGGAGTGGTCACTGGTTGTAAAAGCCTGGAAGAGTAATCTGAAAAGGAAATTAAGAAACTAATTCCACTTAGTATTGGGTCTGTTCTGGAATGAACATTTGTGTTTGGGGGAGTTTAAATGGTGAAGCCCTACCCCCCCAGTCTGGTTGTATTTAGAGATGGGTCCTCTAAGGAAGTAAGATTAAACAAGTAATTAAGATTAAATAAGAGTGAGTCCCTCATCCAATAGGATTAGTGTCCTCATAAGAGACATCAGAGAGCATTCTCTCTCTCTCTCTGCACATAAACACCAAGAAAGGCGATGTGAGGACACGGGGAAAAGGTGGTTGTCTATAAGCCAGAAAGAGAGCTGTCACCAGAAACCAACCATGCTGGCACCCTGATCTCAGACTTCCAGTCTCCAGAACTGTGAGAAAATAAATTTATATTGTTTAAGACACCCATGTTTTGGTGTCTTATTATTATCTGTCATATTTTGTTATAGCAGCCAGAGAAGACTAATGCAGAGCATCCAAAAGAATAAAATATGTAGGAATAAATTTAGGCAAGGAGGTGAAACACTTGTACACTGAAAGCTACAAAACATTGCTGAAAGAAATTAAAGAACTAAATAAATGGAAAGATAACCCATGTTCATGGATAGGGAGAATTAACATTGTTAAGATGGCGTACTCCCCAAAGTCTACAGATGCAATTCAATTTTCACCAAAATGCCCTGAAAAAGGCCCTTACTAGCCAAAAAAATACTGAAAGAGAAAAACAAAGTTGGAAGATTAATATTTCCTGATTTTAAAACTTACTACAAAGCTACAATAATCGAAACAGTGTGGTAGTAGCACAACAGTACATATATACACCAACGGACAAGAACTGACAGTCCGCCATCTATGTATGGTGAGTGGATTTTTGTAAGGAGTGCCAAGACCATTCAATAGAAAGAACAGTCTCCTCAACAAATGATGCTGGAACAACTAGATAACCAAGTCCTAAAAAATGAAGCTGGACTCCTACTTCACTTCATATACAGAAATTAACTTAAAATCGGTCAACAACCTAAACATAAGAGCTAAAACTATAAAACTCTTAAAACAAAACATAGAGGCAAACCTTCATGACCTTGGATTTGGCAACAGATTCTTCAATTTGACACTAAAAGCATGAGCAATAAAAGAAAAACAGAAGATAAATAGGACTTCATAAAAATTTAAAATATTTGCACATCAAAAGATATTATCAAGAATGTGAAAAGCCAATAAACAGAATGAGAGAAAATATTTGCAAATCATATGTCTGATGAGAGTTTGATATCCAGAATACACAAAGAAGTCTTAAAAAAAAACTCAACAGTAAGAAGACAGCGATTTTAAAATGGTCAAAGGACTCGACATTTCTCCAAAGAAGACATACACATGGCCAATAAGCACATGAAAAGACATTCAACATCATTGCTCATTAAGGATATGCCAATCGACACCTCAATAAGATACCATTTCACATTCACTAGGATGGCTTTAATAATAAAAAAAAAAACCCAGAAAATAACAAGTTTTTGGTGAGCATGTGGAGAAATTGAAACTCTTGTACACTGGAATTGTAAAAATGGTGCCAATGCTATGGAAAACCATTTGGCAGGTCTCCAAAAAGTTAAGCATTGAATTATCATATGATCCAGCAATTTTGCTGGTATGGTATGCCCAAGAGAAATGAAAACATATGCCACACAGAGACTTGGACATGAATGTTTATAGCAGCATTATTCAAAATAGTTGAAAGACGGAAACAACCCAAATGTCATCAGTTGATGAGTGGATAAGCAAATTGTGGTCCACTCGTACAATGGAATATTATGCAGTCATAAAAGGATTAAAATATGATACATGCTACAACTTGGATGAATCTTAAAAACATGTGCTAACTGAAAGAAATCAGTTACACAAAAGGCCATTTACTGTATGATCCTTTTTTTTGTTGTTTTTTAAGTAAGCTCCATACCAGCATGGAGCCCAATAAAGAGCTTGAACTCACGACCCTGAGATCGAAACCTTAGCTTAAGACCTGAGCTGAGATCAAGTCAGACGCTTAACTGACTGAGCCGCCCAGTTGCCCCTGTATGATCCTTTCTATATGATTTATATGGATAGGCAAATCCATAGAGACAGAAAGCAGATTAATGATTGTCGAGGGGTAGGAGGAGAGAGGAATGAGGCGAGATGAACTGGGTTGTTTTTTTTTTCAGGGGTATTGAAAAAGTTTTTAAATTAAGGCGAGGTAGTGGTTTCCTAATATTGCGAATACACTAAATGCCACTGAATTGTACACTTTAAAATGATTAGTTGTAGGGGGCCTGGGTGGTTCAGTTGATTAAGCAACTGCCTTCGGCTCAGGTCATGATCCTGGAGTCCCGAGATTGAGTTCCACATCGGGCTCCCTGCTCTGTGGGGAGTCTGCTTCTCCCTCTGACCTTCTCCCCTCCTCTCATGCTCTCTCTCAAATAAATAAATAAAATCTTTTAAAAAATGATTAATTGTATTATGTGAATGTTCCCTGAAACAGAACAAAACAAAAGCCTAGGAGTTGGTGGTATTTAAAACTTCCAGGGGCACCTGGGTGGCTCAGTTGGTGAAGCGACTGTCTCTTGATCTCAGCTTAGGTCTTGCACTCAGGGTCATGAATTGAAGCCCCAGGTTGCCCAAAGCTTCCAGAGCCTCAGCCACAAGTGGCTTCCGGAGCCACTTGTGACGAACAAAAAACAGCCCCTCAGAAAAGAGAGAACAGAAAGAGGCTAAGGAATGTTCACTCGAGTTGGTTCTTCTTTGGGTCCAAGGTTTTCTCTCTTGTAGATCAAGAAGGAAAGAGAACCAGACAAAGCTTCCCTTTCTGCTATTAGCTCCTGACCCGGGGCAAAGGACCAAGCTTTCATGAGTATTTGTTGGTCTGTTTGTTCCAGAAAGAACACAGCGGCAGAGTCTCCGAGAAGGCCCTCTGTTGTGCAAAACTCCTGTGTTTGCAACTTTCCTATGGGACAATTTGGCAGACCATGCATATCAACCCTCCGAACAAAATCTTTTACACAATTTCATCTTAGGGGTTTATTCTGTGGAACGAATTCAGGGTGGGCATGAGACTTAGTGACAGATATATTTGTGAAAGCTTTACACACACACACACAAAAATCTAAATATAGAACAGTAAAGTTCAGCAGATTCTGGGGAGGCCATACGATTGAATACTATGCAGCCATTAAAAATTGTTATAGAAATATTTGTTGATAAAGAAAGGTATGCATATTTATTTATTTACAGATTTTTAAAATTTATTTGAGAGAGAGACAGCATGAGCAGGGAGGAGGGGCAGAGGGAGAGGGAGAAGCAGACTCCCCACTGAGCAGGGAGCTTGATCCCAAGACCCTGAGATCATGACCTGAGCCGAAGGCAGTTACTTAACCAATGGAGCCATCCAGGCGCCCCCATATTTATTTTTAATAAAGGGCAGGTTACAAAAAAGAGTATAAGGTATGCTTTCATTTAAAATATATATATGTGTGTGTGTGTTGATGACACATCAGGGAAAATGTGGAAATCTATTCACCAAGGATAAGAAAACAGGGATAATGCTTACTTATTACTAAGATCAGGTGTGTATTTATGCATTCATTTCACAAACGTTTATTAAGCACCTACGTGTACAAGGCACCATGACCTGTGCTGCGTTTGGGGATCATGGAAGCTTTGGACTTTCTTCTTTCTGTGTTTTTATATCTTCTAATTTCTCTACAATAAACACATATTTATGTGTGCAGAATATTGTTTAATATCTTGAAAATTACATCAGCCACGTCGAAATGACATTTTCTCCTACAGGTGGTATGCGCTCATAAATAGTTAGCACACAATTCACATTTATGTGTTTTTTTCCCCCCCAAAAAAACAAGAGTAATTTTTACAGCAAAAAAGTGCCTGTTGTTGCTGTCACGTGCTTTTCTCTCATCCACAGCCGGCGAGATCAGTGGCGGGGACCGCCTGGTGGAAGACTTTGTTCCAGTTCTAGCCCCAACACTAACGGGCTTTGTCACTTTGTTGGATGACAGCTTCACTGTGGCACCCTCCTGACCTTGTGTGTGCCCGTACACACAAAGGCTGGAAGTCAGCCTTCCCTGGGTCTTCGGGGCTAAACGCTCTGTGACCCTCCCGGGACACGGGAGGACAGGAGGCCAACCAGGAGCCACTGAGAGGCCACCCGGCACTCGCCCCCCTATGTCCCCTGAGAGGTTGTCAGGAGACGGACTGCTTCTCCTCTGGGCTCTACTGAGCTGTGTGCTTTCTGCCCCGCCCCCCTCAGGAAAGAGCTGCAAAGTATAAACCCCCCAAGCTGCAATCGAGAAGGGCCCCCCCATGGGGTACGCTACAACTCACATTGCAATCATCCATCCCTTTTGTTTCTGGGTCATCTATTACAAGGACCTTGGGGAGTGCTTTTCACTCCCTTTGTAAGTAGCGAACTGTTGAAATCTAAATGTGGTCTATTTCATCTTTACCAGAAAAATCGGTTACGTCTTGACCTTGCATAGTCTAACGTGTGAACTGGACACAGCTGGTGCCCAACATAGGGCTGGTAAAGTTACAGTGCCCTTTTAGAGAACAGGACCTCGTGGTCGGGTCTGGAGATAAAGTAGAACCCATGATCTAAGAGCACATGCTCTGGGCTAAGTGTGTGTTGACGGGGGTGGGGAGGGAAGGGTCCTCCCACCGGCGGATGGCATGGGCCAGGACAGGAGAGAGAAGGCAGAGGAGCAAGGGTTTGCCCGCCCTCCTCTCCATCCTTTAATAAAAAGCCACTGAAAAGGAGCTCTAGTGGTTCAATCAGTTGACCTTGCAACTCAAGGATTCTGGCTCAGGGCATGATCTCACGGGTCATGAGATGAAGCCCCGGGGAAGGGTCCAGGCTCAATGGGGAGTCTGTTTGAGTTCTCTCCCTCCGTACCTCCCTTCACAACCCCCTCCCACTCGTTCTCGCTCATTCTCGCTCTCTTTCTTCAATAAATAAATAAATCTTTAAAAAAAGGCCACTGAAATTGAAATTAACCAAATTAGCTGTCCTTCTGGGGACCTGTCCCCGGCGCTGTCCCTTCTCCCCCGACCTTCCGGCCACTGCCCACTGCCTGAAGCGCCTGAGGTAAACCCTTTGGTCTGTGTTTCTGTAAAAAGCAACTGATGGTTTGGGACATGAATGGCCACCAAGAAAAAATAAAAGGGAAGGTGATTCCGTGAGAGGTCCACGAGCCGGTCCCCCCTCCAAACTGTCGCAACATGTATGACTGGTATTGAGACGTCTCCCTGACAGTGATCCTAAAGTGTTAGGAACATTCTTCTGATGTCTCAACTTTTCATTGTATAATGACATCTTGTTGGTTGGCAAGTGGAAGGTCTCAGAAGGAATGACCGGTAAGATTCAGGGTCTGCTTGCCAAGTAGTTTTGGAAACAATGTTGGTAGGTAACAGCACGGAATCCCTCTGGCAGCCAGAGAAGAACTGAGAAGAACTGCTGTCTTTTGCCAACTAAAAAGAGGTATGTTTCCGATATAAAAGTTGCACCTGTGGGACACCTAGGTGGCTCAGTTGGTTAAGCGTCTGCCTTTGGCTGGGGCCATGAACCTGGGGTCCTTGCTCAGCAGGGAACCTGCTTCTCCCTTTCCCTCTGCCTGCCGCTCCCTCTGCTTGTGCTCTCTCTGGGTCAAATAAATAAATAAAATCTTAAAAAAAAAAAGTTGCCCCTGCAAAAAAGAACCACATAGCCCCTGGGGCTGGTGCCACCCCACTACTCCTGATGGACTGACTTACGTGGGTTTGTTTTTTTTTTTTAAAAGATTTTATTTATTTATTTGACAGAGAGGAGAGAGACCACAAGTAGGCAGAGAGGCAGGCAGAGAGAGGGGGAAGCAGGCTCCCCGACAAGCGGAGAGCCCGATGCGGGGCTCAATCCCAGGACCCTGAGATCATGACCTGAGCCGAAGGCAGAGGCTTTAACCCACTGAGCCACCCAGGTGCCCCTTACGTGGGTTTTTTAAACCCTCCTCACCAAAGCTGATGAGGTCACAGCATCCTTTAAAAAAACAACAGTGAGACCCCACACGGCAACCAGCAAAGTCAGCAGTCGGATCCTGGTAGACAGTAGGAGACCCGGTGGATGTGTTTAGTGACAAGGTGACAAGGGTCCTTGACCATGGTCCCTGAAAGCCCAGGTGAGTTGTGTTAGTTTTTAGAGCAAAAGGGGAGAGGGCCTCATAAAATGTTTAAGATGCACTCCACAGTTGTTCCTTACCCTTTTGGATCATGGAGGAAAGCAACACTGTTTCCATTAGACAGCTGGATATGGCTACAAGTAAAATATGCCTTGTCATCAAGGGCAGTCAATTGCTCAGAGATGCACTGATGTCCCCTCTTAACAATGAACAGGAAAGGAAAATTCTGGAACGATTTAAGCAAAAGCCTAATGAGACTCTGGAAGTTTGGCTGCTCCAGGCAGTAGACGAGAAAAGCACACCAGGGACGCCTGGGTGGCTCAGCACCTGCCTTTGGCTCAGGTCATAATCATGATCCCAAGGGCCTGGGATAGAGTCCCACATTGGGCTCCTTGCTCAGCAGGGAGCCTGCTTCTCCCTCAGCCTGCCGCTCCTGCTGCTTGTGCTTTCTCTCTCTCTTTCTCTGACAAATAAATAAATAAATTGCTTTAAAAAAAAAAAAAAAAAGACAAGAAAACCACACCAGTTCCCCTGGATGAGAAGGAATGGAAATTGACACGTCGCCTAATGACGGACCCCATGTTCTTTAGATACCCCGGCCACGAACATGTACGCCTTAGCTGATGAAGGATGGACAGACGAAGACAGATCATGGCTGGTCGCACTGGGTCCTTCCATCCATAATGAAATCATCATCTGATAAGCACCCAGGGGTGACAACAGAGGAAACCATAACTTCCCTTAGGGACTCTGTAACCGCAGCTGGATTTATAGTGGAAAACACGAGTGCCTGGATGATCAGAGCGAGTCAGTTAGGTTTAGATGGAGCTGTCTGTTCAATGGGCACCATCAGGCTTTAGGGAACAGTTAAATCTGCTCTTGCACCCCAAAGACAGATGCTAGAAAACTATTCATCTCTAGGCAACGAACTTCCCAGAATGGAAGCCTAAACAGAGAGCAAGGTCAATGCCCCTCAGGCTAACGGGGTGAGGGGGGGGGGTCTTATGAATTGAAATGAGCCCTCCCCACAAATTCATATGTTGAAGTCCCCACACCCGATATCTCAGAATGTGACCTTATTTTAAAATAGAATAAAGAAGTAATCCAACGAACACAAGGGTGGGGCCAAATTGAATAGGACTCATGTCCTAAGAAAAGGAAATTTGGATGCACACGCACATGCATACAGGGAGAATGGCAGGCGAACATGAAGATGAGCATTCTACCAGACAAGAAAAGACGCCTGGAAAAGATCCTCCCTGCACAGCCCTCAGAAGGAACCCACGCTGCCAACTTCTTGGTTCAGGGCTTCTGGCTTTCAGAACCATGAGACAGTATATCTCTGTTGTTTAAGCTGCTCGGCTTGTTGTCCTTTGTTATGGCAGCCCTCGCAAATGAATACACGGGGACAACATCCAGGATGGAGGACCATCTGGACCTGGTTCAATATGGACGCCAAATTGGAGGCTGAGAGTTTGCCCAGGAAGGAAATTCTCTCTCACTACCAGCCTGCAAGAGGGCTACAGAATTGGAAGACCCTGGTTGTAGCAGGAGAGAATCCCCAGGTACCATTGACACTTACTGTGGACAAACAGAAGGAGGGCCAAGAAGATCAAGACGCCTTTGCTGAGGTCTGTGAGGTTTGCAGCAGTGCTGACCAGGGCCTTCACTCTGCCCCTCTCTCCAGATCAGGCCTTAGCCCCTTCAAGAACAAATAGGACCAGGGCAGAGGCCTAGGTCAGCACTGGGCCTTTCCCAAGGAGGACCAGGGTCCTTATGCACTCACTGGCTAAAATGCGTTCAGGACTTGATGGCAACCCAGGTTGTCAGAATTTTTCAGCCTTTTTGGCCTCTGGGCACAAGTCATTAGGATGCTGAGAAATACCCATGGGTATGGCTGAAAAATTACTTCGCCTGGATTTGGAAGTGACTCTCAGAAGGGACAATGGACTGATGTAATTTTGTGGGTATGTTAGTCAGGCTTTTTTAGAGAAACAGAACCACTGGGGTATATGTATATCTAGAGAGAGATTTATTTTAAGGAACTGGCTCATGCAATTGTGGGGGCTAGCAAGTCTCAAATTTATAGGGCAGGCCAGAAGGCTGGAAATTCTAGCAGGAGTTGATGTGAGTTGATGTTGTAGTCTTGAGTCTGAAGGCAGCCTGGAGGCAGAGTTCCTTCTTCTTCTGGGGACATTAAGTCTTTTCACTTAAGGCCATCCACTGATTTGATGAGGCCCACCCACCCACATTATAGAGAGTAAACTGCTCTACTCGAGGGGTACTGATTTAAATGGTAATCACACCTATAAAATACCTTCACGGCAAATACCTAGACTAGTCTCACCAAACATCATAACCTAGGTGACACAGAAAATCAACAATCATCGTGGGTGAGCCTTTTTTGAGCCCATACACACTCCAATGGTTGTCATGGATACTCCTGAATGTATGGTGGTAATAGATGTGCTTTAAGTACATTTAATGCTTCCCTACACTGTAAGGGATGTTTCCAGTGGAGAAGCGCCATGATCACAACAGTGTTAGTGGGTTGAGTGGACCACCGAGGGTTCACCTTATTCTCTCAGCTCAGTCTTGTGTTATCAATAATCAATAAAGCAGTAAAGGATTCCAGGGAAAGGGAAGCGGTAGAAGGGAAGATCACTGTCTCGATCAAAGAACTGGTACAGACAAACATGATGCTTAAGAAAACAATCCGGGGATGCCTGGCTGGCTCAGTGGGAAGAGCCTACGACGCTTGATCTCAGGGTCATGGGTTCGAGCCCTGCACTGAGTGTAGAGGTCATTAAAATTAATTAAAAAAAAAAGAATCCAACAGTACAGACTGCCCTTCCACTTGGGCCAACCCTCACACGCCATTTGAGCTACAAGGGTCAGTGACTGCCATGCTGACTGAGTTCCGCGGCAAAATGATGGGGCCCCGGGATGCTGGTTCTCTAGGGTTTGGGACTTGGCCATTGCCCGACATCAGCTCCTGGAATACAACACGTGAGAGACTGTCACTGGCTTCTTGCCGAGAGCCAGTGCGCATGGAGAGGCCCGCACAGCGAAGCGCGGCTTGACCTGGTGTCCCTCCCATGAGACGGGTTGGAAATGAGAACCCCAACAAGGGGGGCGTGGCCTAACAAGCATCCCGTATTACGTGGCAGTGGTACGTCCAGGGAAGTCATCCACCCCCCATTCAGTGGTCAGTCGTCCCCTAGATGTGTTGATTCACACGCAGGGTCTAGGCCAGCCCCTCAGACTTCCTGGGGGCCTCGCTGCACGGAGGTTCTTGACAAAGACCGAGCCTGGCTCACGGACAGATGAGCCACGTCGAGGCGCCCGGGGACACTGGGCTGCCACTGCTGTGTAGCCCAAGGAAAATTGCCCACAACTATGCACAGAAAAGAAAACCCTTGTTGTTCGACACGCAGAGCTGTGAGCTGTGCAACTTGTTCTGGAAGAGCCCTCCTAAAGTGCACCTGGCTATTTTCCCTTGATTCCTGGTGGTGCAGGCTGATGCTTGGCGGCGGGATGCCTGGGTGGACACGTCTCAGGCTCTCTGGGAAGGAACAACATGGCGGCAGATTGCACAAGCCCCATACCCTCTGTCTGTGTCCCAGACATGTTTTCTTGGATGAACATCAGTGGAATCAGCAAGCAGAGGGGACCTGTGAGGCCCCTGTAGGGACCCTATAGCCACCTGGATACCCCATTGCACCTGGGCACGGTAACCCATCTACCATTCAAAACCAGGCCCCCAAACAAGGCCTAGTGACTCTGGCACGTGAAGCCGAAGAAGCCTGGCAAATATGTCCGGACTGCCAGCTAGACCGTCCAGTGGTAAAGGAAATGTGGGGGCACATAGTGAGGCGTGCCAGCACTGGTCTGACCTGGCACACAGCCCGTACAGCTCCCCTCCCATCCTCTCGAGAGGCCTGGATAAGCTCTGAGGGACCCCAGCCACATAATTGACTCTTCCCATTCTACCATTTTTCTTCCCACACCTACCTCTCGGAAAACCAAGGCTACTGGAAAGAGCACGCTGCAAGAAGAGTCAGGGGGTGAAGGACTCTAGCGTGGGGCTTCCCTTGCCTTCTGCTTTGTTTGCCCCTCTTGGGCAATAACAGATGTCGCCGATAAGGGTCATGACTGTGAGGTGACGACTCCTCAGGTGGTCCTGCTGTGGGGGTTTGGGAAGGTTCTAGAATGGTTGCTGGTAGATAAGGGAGAAATTCGCGATGAGCTCCCCTCAGTGGAACTGGACTGTTTATCCGGCGGGGGAGTCCCATCCCTGAGAATTCTCTCTCATATCTGGATATGTGAAAGGTCAGGGGAGAATCATGGAGCAGCCCCATACAAACCCACGCCCGCAATGACTTGAGCCATAGCTTAGGAGTTTTGGCAGAACACTCTGCCATCTTCCTGGAATATGAGAGAATGTTCCATAAGGAGTTGCTTAAGGCCACCTCCCACTCACCTTCTTAAAATCCCCTGGGAGGTTGTCGTGAAACAGTTTCTCTTCATCTCTGGTTCGGATGACGTGCTGGCTTTCGACCCCTCCCCCCCCCCCCCCAAGAGCCACAGAGTAGAAATCTCCTTGGCTGCCATCTAGAAGGAACACATCAGCCACAGGGTACCCTGTAACTCACATTGCTCTCATCTGGGGGGAAGAGGTTCTGTGTCGTCCTTTTGACTGTGCGGGACGCGGTTCATGGGAGCTGGTACTTTTGCCTCTTTTTCCTTTCACTACCTAAGCCATAAAATGTCTAACTCTAAAGGTGGTTTGTTGTATCTTTACTGATTAAATCAGTCGGGCCTTGGCTTTGCTTTTTCTTCTTTGCCATTTCATCAGTTAAATGAATAAGAGAACTATACGATTAGTTGATCCGTAAGGTACACTGTGGCTAGCCATATGTTAATGTCAATAACTCAGGCAGGCCATAATGGCCATTACCCCAATTTTAGGCATGGTGTCTAGAATGTACTAATTCACCTGCAGGCAACAGGTGGTTACGTGGGGTGTGCAGACAGGCTGGGGGGGGGTGGGGAGGGAAAGCTGAAATTCTACGTAATATGTTGTATACAGACTCATTTTTTGCTGTTGTAAAGGGCCATAGCTTTCAGATTTTCAATCTTGTTAGGTTGGGGACCCAAACAGAATTAGAGAACTCAGCTTTGGGTTGTGAGAGAGATTTGTTCCTTTTTTCTTTTTTTTTTTTTTTTTAAGATTTTATTTATTTATCTGACAGAGAGAGAGATCACGAGTAGGCAGAGAGGCAGGCAGAGAGAGAGGGGGAAGCAGGCTCCCTGCTGAGCAGAGAGCCCGATGTGGGGCTTGATCCCAGGACCCTGAGAACATGACCTGAGCCGAAGGCAGGGTTGCTTTAACCCACTGAGCCACTCAGGGGCCCCAAGAGATTCATTTTTTAACCAGATTCTGGTCAGGCTCTCCCTAGCCCTCTTCTCAGCTAGGCCTCAGCTGAGGCCGAGAAAGACTTGAGCACACCAACATACTTTCTAACAGCCCAGAGTAGCATCCCTAGGATAACCTTCATCCCCCGGAGAAAGGCCTGCCTGAGAAAACCCAAAGCTGCCAAAAGAATTTCCTGTTTGTTCCAGCCGACACCTAAAAATTAGGCCCCTGTCTCCAGTGCCTGAGGAAATGTAGGAGTCTAACTCTGATAAGCCAACAAACCAGATGCGTTTCACATGGACCAGATGCCCCACTTCCTGCTTTATTGTAATTTTTCATTTCCCTGACTCTGCTCAGGGCCCCAGCGTCCCGCTCCCAACTCCCACACTCTCTTCTTAAAATGCCCAGTCACAACCCCCCACCCCTGCACAAAGCAGAAGGGGTTTATCTCTTTCCCCTCCTGTCACGCATTACTGAAGAAAATCTGTTTTCCCCACTTTAACGAATGTCCCCTGCGCTTCTCTTTGCCAGTCATGCGTTACCTTGAAAACTCAAAAAGTAATACTGAGCCCCAAAGTGGAAACCCCACAAACGTCCATCAACCGATGGGGGAAAAAACGCATTGGGTCATAGCCCCACGATGGAATATTACTCGGCCGTAAAAAGGAACAAAGGACTGATACAGGTCTCAGCGAGGATGAACCTAGAAAACAGCTCCCTAAGTGAAAGGAGCCTTCACAATTGACCACATAGCCAGTGAGGCCGTTTATACGAAATACCCAGAATGGGCAAATGCACGGAGAGAGAAAATAGATTAGTGGTTGCTGGGGGGTGATGAGAGAATGGGGCCACATGACGCTCGAGAGCACCAGGTTTCCTTCTGGGGTGATGAAAATATTCTAAAATTGACGTGGCAATGGTTGCACAAGTCTATGAATCTCCTAAAAGCCTTGTAATTGTTCAATGGGGTAAATGACAGGGCACGTGATTCCATCTCCACAAAGCTGTTACAAGAGGAAAAAAAGAACATTAAAATCATCTAAAAATCTCCCTTAGGAAGAATTGATACCACATGGAAATGTTGTGGTTTCCTACTTAAGGGCCTGTTCCGCATCCTGGCGCAGAAAAAAACAAACAAACATGAAAACAGCGAGGAAATAGCTTTTACTTTCCAAAAGTAAACTCACAAAACTCCACATACTATTTGGCTGGTAGCAACGAGCCTGCCCCTAAAAGTTGGCAGCCATCAGCTGGATAGACAGAAGGAGAGATGGAATGGTCGGCACGGGCCGCCATGCCTCCACTGACAGCTGTGGCCGAAAGAAGGCCCACTTGGGGTCAGAGGTGAAGACAAGCCCCACTAGGACAGTCCTGTCTCAGGACTGTCAAAGTGTCATCAGGAATTTAGCCCCAAGCCCCTCCCACAAGTGGCATTCACATTTCCAAGAGACAGAAGGTGCTAAATAATTAACAGCATTCCCCCGGTCCTCCTTGCTCTCAACCTGACCTTGAACAGTCTCTGAGATCAGACCAAGCCAGTGGCTCCGTGGGGACTTAGGACTTGTATTTTTATTATAAATATTTTACTGTGGATAGCTAAAGAAAATAACATTATAAATTTACATGCACCCACCTACCCACCAAAATTATGAACCATTACTATGTGGCATATTTGTTTCAAATCTCCTTCAAAAATGAAAACATTTTAAAAAAAAGAAAACAATTCCAAATCTTCTTATCCTTCCCTATGCCCTCCCTTCCCAGAACAACCACTATCCTGAGTTTGAAATTTAAACTTTCCGCCAACGTTTAAATAATTTTACTACATATATATGTGTCCAACAATAGCCTGTAGTACTTTTGTATGGTTTTTAATTTACAGAAACAGTATTCTCCTGGTCCTATCATTCTATATTCAACCTTGTTTTGAGTTATATATGGATACATTAAAAGCTTGGGCATTCATTATGACTGTCCAATATTGTTCCATTGTAGGATTGTATCACAATTTTTTTATCCTGCTCCTGGGCATTTAACACGGTTCTGAATTTTTTATTTTACAAACAAGGCTACAAAAAAAAAATGTGGTGCACGTGTGCAGCCATTGCTGCAATAATCATAAAAATGTCTGTTTTTATGCAAGAAGACATAAGCATTGTAAGTTACAAAGGCCCTCACCAACTGCAGGCCAGTAAGAATTTCCCTGGTAAATCAGAGGGGGAGAGGAAGCATGAGAGACTGTGGACTCTGACAAACAAACTGAGGGTTTTGGAGGGGAGGGGAGTGGGGGGATGGGTGAGCCTGGTGGTGGGTATTAAGGAGGGCACGTATTGCATGGAGCACTGGGTATGGTGCATAAACAATGAATCTTGGAACACCGAAAAAAAATTGTTAGTGAAGACAAAATTTTGAAATTAAATTAGCAAATATGTTGTAGAAAAATTTTATTTTTTTATGTTATAGAAGCACATTTATTGATATGGAAAGATGCTCAAAATATACAGTCAGGGGGATAAAGCAAGTTACAAACAGAATTTACAGTATGATCTTGTTTTAGTTTCTTAGCTACTGAAAAATCTCAAACCATGTAACCTAATATTTTCACACATTCTCTTAAGTTTACACCAGCAGTTGTAATTCCTACCATGAGTTATCTGATGAAGGCAGCATAAGGGAAAAATTATTAATTATTATTGTAAGAATTATTATTTATTATTAAAAATTTATTATGTAGAATTTATAAATTCATATAAAACTTTAATATTAAAAATTATTATCATTGTAAAAATTGTTATTATTATTGTAAGAGGAATTACATAATTCTTCTTACAAAAAACCCCTTTTTTTTTTAGTTAAAAAAAATCTGGGGCGCCTGGGTGGCTCAGTGGGTTAAAGCCTCTGCCTTCTGCTCAGGTCTTGATCCCAGGGTCCTAGGATCGAGCCCCGCATCGGGCTCTCTGCTCAGCGGGTAGCCTCCTTCCCCCTCTCTCTCCCTGCCTGTGATCTCTCTCTCTCTCTGTCAAATAAATAAATACAATCTTAAAAAAAAAAAAAATCTTCCTAGGACTGAGCAGTCTAGACAGACAAGGGGCTGAGGGGAGAGGGTGATTCAAGAAAAGAAAAGGCATTGCCTGGGGCAGCCTCAGAGGGGCTTGTGGGGGGAGGAACAGAAGCACCGCCCACACCCCCACCTGAAGCCCTCCCCCACCCAGAGGCAAACTGGGTGTGCTGAGCTCAGCGCACTTTGCCTACATGCTGGGCTGGGATCCGTACCTACACACGGGTCTCTGGCGGAACAGCGAGAGTACCCCAAGAACAAGGAATGTGCCATCAGCAGCGGATGCAGAACTAGAAACAGGGTGTAGCATGGAGGTGGAAATTAAAAGGACCCAGAGCCAGACAAGGGTGAAAGGGGAAGGACTCAGAGGACCTCGAAATACTGTTAGACTAGGAAGCACGTGGTTCAGCTGTGCACTTACCTCCTGCTTTCCATTCTTTGGCTGTTGTTTTTATTGTAATAGGTAATTACAGAGAAAACCTGGTGGAGGTCCAGAGCAGTCCCGCAATAGAAGATAAGACTTCCTCCTAACTCTCCTCTCCAATGCCAGGACCCCCACACAGAGGCAACTATCATTACCAAGTTCTTGTGCGTCCTCCTGAAGAGATTTTATGTGCCTACTAAACATATACATGCATATATTTAGTTTTTTGCCTTATTTTCTTCCTATCTCTTAGCAGGCAATTCATATTAATACACAGAGCTGCGAACTGTTTTAGCGGTTGCATAAAATTCCATGGTATGAAGATACTATAATTAAATTAGTCCCTTACTGGGACACATACGTCATTCTAAGCTTTCCCAATCAGAAATATCGCTCCCTTGACTATTCGGTATTCTCTTTGACCACAGAACTTTATCCGTAAGATAAAAATTCTAACAGTGCCGTTGCTAAGTTGGTATGATTCGCACCTTTGACTTTAATACCTGGTTTCAAATTTCACATCCCGGAGGCTTAAAAGCCATCCACCCGATTTGGCCATCGTCTCGAGGACAACCTCTTATGTCTGCCAAATGAGACTGAGATCCAACTAAAGGTAACTAGAGGATAATCTCTGAAAGGCTGGATGGTAACAGGAGTCCTGGGCAGAAAATCCACCTAATCAATGGTATTAGCCAAACTGAAGAAAGAATGTGTTAACAGAATGGGAGTGGCCATTACAAAACCCAGAAGAAGGAAGCCAAGCAGCAAGAATTTGGCAGCATTCATCTCTCAAGAGAGAGAGATTTAATCTAATGGACAGGCACCAGAGAGGCACATTCAACCAAAACCCAGATGAAATTTTCTTCGTGCAATTTTACTCTTTCCACTCTGGGGTCTCTGCGACCAAGCAGTCCACTAACGTAATGACTGTTTTCTCTCCCTAGGTACTTGGATCCTAGGAAGAAAATGGCAGATTAAAGATGACACCTTCCCATTAAGAGGTGAGGTCTATGTCTTCTCCTCCGGAATCCAGGGGAAGGGGGCTCTGTAACTGCTTTGATGGGCAGAATAGAGTCAAAATGACACTGTGTCAGTTTTCAGGCCCAGGTGTTAAGAAATTGGCTACGTCCACTTTCTAGCCCTCGGAAATTCACTTTGGGGGAAGCCAGTACCATGCAAGAACTCTGACTATCCAGAGACCACCATGATGTGTGCAAGCCCAGGCTAGTCACATGGAAAGACAGAGACACACACACACTCAGCTGATGTGGCCACACTAGCCCAGGCACCAAATGTGCAACTGAAGAAACTTTCTTGGAAATTCCAGGCCCACAGGAGTCGTGACGTGGGGGAAAATGGAGGAAGCCGGCCAAAAGCCAGGCCTGAGGCCCGGAAATACGGCCCCACTCGAGCCATCCCAGCCATCACCAACCATTAAAACCGAAGACCCACTCACTACACTGTGAAGCTGAGGTAAGTCAGTTCTGATGGGCACCGCTCAAATTCCTGAGCCACGAAATCAGGAGTGTAACAAAATGTTGGTTTAAGCCATTATGTTCTTACACAGCAATAGATAACTGGAATACAGGGTTTCTGTGTGGTTCAGTATCAGGATCCCTCAGAGGGCCAGCTTCCTCAGTGAAGAAACACGCGAACACTCTAGTCCACAATTTGTTTCTGTAGGTTTGACCAATGTTGGTCAGTCCCTACTAGTCTGCCCGTGCTGAATTTGCTGATCTAGTTTCTGAACTCGAAAAGCTGAGACCTGAAGGGTCAGGCTTACTCCATCCGCCCACCGCCCTCGCTGTCCCTTCTTCCCTCCATCTAATGTCACACAACCCAGACCAAAGAGCTGATGAGAGTCTCACAAAGTTTGCCACCAGAGGTAGCCACTGCTCAGAATCCGTCACAGTCCTTTGGAGGCTACATGAAATTTATTGTTTTTTTATTTTTTATCCTTTTAAAGAGAGAGCAGGGAGGGGTGGAGGGAGAGAAAGACTCTCAAGCAGGCTCCCCGCCCAGCACAGAGCCCAACGCGGGGTTCCATCGCACCACCCTGAGATCATGACCTCAGCAGAAGTCAAGAGTTGGACACTTAACCGACTGAGCCACCCAGGCGCCCCTGGAATTTGTTTTTTATTAAACATTACTGAGAACCTTCCCTCTACCCGGCACTGTGTCTGCCACTGGGGGACACAGAGGTGGGAGGTCCAGCCCTCAGAACTTATCAGCCTCTAAGCCATAAACAGGTGATGGTATAAAACATAGGCACTTGAATATATAAAACAAATATTAATAGACTTGAAGGGAGAAATAGGCAGTCATACAGTAATAGTAGAGGAATTTGATATTCGTCCCCGGACAATCAATAAGGAAACACTGGCCTTAAATGACACAACAGACCAGAAGGACTTACAGACATACACCGAACATTCCATCCAAATAAGACAGAAGACGTATTTTTCTCAAGTGCACATGGAACATTCTCCAGGAGAGATCACATGATAGGCCACAAAACAAGTCTTAACAAATTTAAGAAGATTAAAATCTTATCAAGCATCTTTTGTTCCCACAAGGATATGAAACTAGAAATCAATTACCCCCAAAAACAAAAACAAAAACAAAAACAAAAAAAACCCTGGAAAATTCGCAAAAATGTGGAGATTAAACAACAGGCTACTGAATAACTGAAAAGAAACCAAAAGAGAAAATGAAAAAATACCTAAAGACAAATGAAAATGGAAATACAGCATCCTAAACTTTAAAAGAGGAGGAGACACCTGGGAAAAGGAGGCTGGGGCCTCTGATGTCCCTGTGAGGAGTTAAAAGCTGATTCCCCAGGTCCTGTGGAGATTCCTGAGCAGGGGAACCAAACATGCTTTTAGGGACACAAACATGGCAGTGGTGATTATGTAAATTATAGGGGCAGAGTGTGCAGCACGGGAGACTGAGCAGGAGGGGGCGCCCGGCCCCGTTCCTTCCCACAGTCCCCATGGGGTTACTCATGCTGCCGCCAAGCCACGGCCGCCAAGCCACAGTAGAGCAAGGAGGCTGACCTGGCACTGGGGCTGCCGGAGCTGGACACAACGTCCTCTGCATTGGCAGAACAAAGCCTGCCAGGCTCAGAAGGTCACGGATCATCTAGCCTTTGATGCTGATGTCCAGTGGAGAATGGGAGTGCAGGCTTCGGGGAAACAATGTCAAGAGTGGTAAAAGCCAGAATTTATAGGATACAGGAAGAGCAATTCTAAGAGGGAAGTTCAGGGTGATAGATGCCACATCAAGAAACAAGATCTTCGGGGGGCGCCTGGGTGGCTCAGAGGGTTAAGCCTCTGTCTTCGGCTCAGGTCATGATCTCGGTCCTGGGATCAAGCCCCACATCGGGCTCTCTGCTCAGCAGGGAGGCTGCTTCCCCCTCTCCCTCTGCCTGCTTCTCTGCCTACTTGTAATCTCTCTGTCAAATAAATAAATAAAATCTTTAAAAAAAAAAAAAAAGAAACAAGATCTCGGGGTGCCTGGGTGGCTCAGTGGGTTTAAAGCCTCTGCGTTCGGCTCAGGTCATGATCTCAGGGTCCTGGAATCGAGCCCCCCATTGGGCTCTTTGCTCAGCAGGGAGCCTGCTTCCCCCTCTCTCTGCCTGCCTCTCTGCCTACTTGTGATCTCTCTCTCTGTTAAATAAAAAATAAAATCTTTTTTAAAAAAATTTAAAAAAAGAAACAAGATCTCATGGGTGCCTGGGTGGCTCAGTTGATTGAGTGCCTGCCTTTGGATCAGGTCATGATCGTGGAGTCTCGGGATCGAGTCCTGAATCCAGCTCCCTGCTCAGCAGGGAGTCTGATTCTCCCTCCCATCTTCCCCCTCTCATGCTCTCTCTCTCTCATTCTCAAATAAATAAATAAAATATTTTAAAAAGAAAAGAAAGAAACAAGAAAGATTTCAAATAAGCAACCTAACTGTACACCTTGAGGAACTAGAAAAAGAACAACAAACTAACCTCATAGTTAGTAGAAGGAAGAAAACAACAAAGATCAGGATGGAAAGAAATAAAATAGAGACTGAAAAGATAATAGAAAACATCAATGAAAACAATCAGTCTTACAAATGGGCAGAAGATCCGAGTAGACATTTTTCCAAAGAAGACATACAGATGGCCAACGGGCCCTGAGTTCCAGCCCCGCATTGGGCTCCCTGCTCAGTGGGGAGTCTGCTTCTTGTTCTTCTCCCTCTATATTTTCTCCCTCCACCCCTGCTCAAGCTCTCACTCATCCTCTTTCAAATAAATAAATAAATAAAATCTAAAAAATTATTTTAAAAAAATGAACCTCCAAAAGACGAGAGATTACAAGCGTTGGCGAGGACGTGGAAAAGGGGAAGGAACCCTCTCACCTTCTCAGTGGGAATGCAAACTGGTACAGCCCCTAGGGAGGTTCTTCAAAAAATCAAAAATAGAACTACCCCATAATCCACCAATTTCACTCTGGGTATTTCTCTAAAGAAAACAAAAACACTAACCAAAAAGATCTGTGCACCCCATGCTCATGGCCACATTATTTACAAGAGCCAAGACGTGGAAGTGATCTAAGTATCCATTGATGGATGAATTGATACAGAAGTTACAGATTATGTACAATGGAATATTACTGGGCCACAGAAGAGAAGGTCTTCTCGACATTTATGACAATATGCATGGACCTTGAGGGCATCATGCTAAGTGAGATAAGTCAGAGAAAGACAGATGTTGACTGATCTCTCTTCCTTGTGGAATCTAAAAACAAAGTAAATAAAACCTAATTCATAGATACACAGAACAGACTGGTAGCTGCCAGAAGTGGCAGGTGGGAGGTGGCGGAATGGGTGAT
The DNA here is from genome assembly GCA_028533885.1 of Nasua narica. NCBI lineage: Eukaryota > Metazoa > Chordata > Mammalia > Carnivora > Procyonidae > Nasua > Nasua narica. The sequence goes on along the minus strand of CM052810.1, from coordinate 157,991,988 downwards.
GGGGGTCGAAAGATACAAATTTCCAGCTACAAAATAAATAGGTCCCTGGGATGTAATGTTCAGCCTGGTGACTATAATTATTGATACAGTATGATACATTTGAATATTTCTAAGAGAATAGACCTTAGAGTTCTCACCACAGGAAATAAAAAAAGTGTAAGTATTACAAAAAGAGAAAGAGAGAGAGAGAAACATGCATATGAAATGACAGTTATGTGCACAAGGCACTGCGGGGCACACGAGGGGTCCCCACTGAGGCAGTCCCCAATCAGAGCTACGGAATATGTAACTGGTCTCATCATTCTCTGGGCCAACATTTTTGAAAAAATCAACTTAACATAAATCGTCATATAAACTTAATGTATGTTCACATCTCATTTTTCTAGCACTCTTGGTATTATTTTAGTTAAGCTAGACAGGGGAACCACATCTATGGACTAGCACGATTTTCACGTGTTCCAATCCCCACTCCACCCCTTGGGTCCTACAACGCTTCCTGGAGCCAGTTTTATGATTTTTGCATGTAATACACAGTTTTTGACAACTGAGGATACAGGGGATGTTAGGGTCAGCTGCCCTTAGAGCAGTTCCACCAGTCTGCCTTGTGCGGTACTCACCTGGTTTAGGTGGGAGGGACCCCAATCCCAGCTGTAGGGGACAGCCTGCACGTGTCTAAGCTAATTAGAGTATGTCTCTGGCCACTGTGATGGGCTCAGAGACGGGCAGCTAGCCCAGGTCAGTCATCTAACTTCTGCAGGACGGTGGAGCCAAGGGACCTGCAGAAAAACAAACTTAGCTTTGATGAATCTCCAGAACAAACTACACAGCTGAAGGGCACCCAGTGATTACACTTTTTGGTTCCAGGAGCCAATAAAGCTACTTGAAGCCAGTGTGAGTGGCAACCAAATATATTTGAACTGACACAATGTGGGTCCCTGAAATGTATCCTCCTCCTCAATAGGGGTTTTAACTGGGTTTCATAGACGTGCAGCCCTCCACTCTTTATGAACTCACACCAGTCACAGGGAGTGGGAAGGGCTAATACATTTCCCATCAATGCCCCAGGAAAGTTCATGTGACTCCAGATCTCTGGGATCTAGGGGCTGGAGCCAGGGGGCTTTCCTGGATCCTAGCCCTGGCTGCTTCTCTTTAAAAGGCTGCACATGGGGTGCCTGGGTGGCTCAGTGGGTTAAAGCCTCTGTCTTCGGCTCAGGTCATGATCTTGGGGTCCTGAGAACGAGACTTGTATCAGGCTCTCTGCTCAGTGGGGAGCCTGCTTCCTCCCCTCTCTGTCTGCCTCTCTGCCTACTTGCGATCTCTCTCTGTCAAATAAATAAATAAAATCTTAAAAAAAAAATTAAATGAAAGGCTACCCACGCCTGGGGTTCTTGGGTGGCTCAGTCGGTTAAGCAGATGACTCTGGGTTTACTTCTCGGAATCCATTTCAAAAGAGTAAATGGCTCATTTGGTTAAGCATCCAACTCTTGATTTCGGTTGACATCGTAATCTCAGGGTTGTGAGATCGAGCCCCATGTCGGGCTCCATGCTCAGCATGGAGTCTACTTGAGATTCTCTCTCTCCTTCTCTTTCTGCCTCTTCCCTGGCTCACTCTCTCTCAAATAAATAAATAAATTTTAAATAAAATAAAATAAAAGGCTACGCATTCCTGGCTTTCTCCTGCTTCCTCCTCCACCTCCTAGGATGGTCTAGAATTTCTTTGGTAGTCACTGCTCCAGAGATAATCCTAAGCAAAACCTTCCAGTAACTCTCCCTGGAAGTGATGAGAAATCCTTAGTTGCCACCCTCGGGGCATTCATTGGGCCTCTCGTATTTCCAGAGGTTAAATCGCGTAGGAAAAGTTTATAGGACTCTAGTTTCTTGGCTTACTCGGTTTCTTGACGCTGAGCCTGGAAGGCTTTTTTCATCATCTCTGAGTGCCTTGGGAGCTGCCCACCCAGTCTCAGGGCCAGGTGACAACAGGGAAGGCCCCGGGAGACGACAGCAGCCGGGCGGGAGCAGGGGCGCAGAAACTAGCCAGGTTAGTGCTTCAACGCCCCAGAGTCATTTCCCCCTCCTCCTCCACTCCTGGTCCAGCTTCATCAGGAGCGCAGCTTGGATGCACCATGCCCGAGTCTTGGTCCCCGAGGCTCTCTCTAGCTCTCCTGTCTAGTCCTTCTTACTGCACTCAAGTTCTCTTTCTGAAAATAGCAGTTTACTGACTTGTTCAGACCCTTGTCCTCCTTCTTCCCCCAAGGGGGCATAGAAACCATGAGGACACTGGCCACCTCTCAGTGAATCCCAGCACTTGGAAAAATGCCTGGGGCAGAGTGAACGGATTTCTACTTTGTAATAGTCATTGGGAAGACAGATCCCAGCTGAATCTCTTCAGTTCATTTCCTGAAACCTCTCCACCTTAACCCACATTGGGTTTCCCAGTCTCTGTCCATTCGCAGTGGGATATCCATCCATCCCTGCCTCAGGGTCCCCCTGAATAAACTCTTCTTACTGGACATTGATTCCTTAATAACAACAACAACAAAATGCACCTTTTCCTGAACGTCTGTGATTTCGTTTTCACTCCCCGAGAAGGGACATTTTTTCTATGGAAAAATCTCTTTTGCAAACTGCTAGGTGTCTGTAATCCTCCCCGAAGCCATTTCCTTTGGAAGAAGTCTGTGGTAGCCAGCATCACCCCAGAATTAAATAGTGGTTCTACCACATCTGGTAGTGTAGACACTTGCATCCGCCATTCTGTTACCAAGACAGTTCCTGCCTCTCTCAACCTCTGTTCATTGTGACCCTGGCCTCCCAAGTCACCTCCTCCCTGGTGCCCTCCTGGTGTGTACCACTCTGGACCTATTTATTTCAGCTCAAAGGGTTCTGTCTACTCTTTACACGTGATCCCTACAGATGTCCAGTCTAGGATCATAGCTCCAGTCGGTCCTGAGCTAAATTCTTGTCCTTCACTTTTTTGTCCAACATCTCTCCACCTCCAGCCCCCCACCCCCACCCACCCCCACCCCCCGCCCCGTCGCTTGGTTACCTGGAGCTTGTGTAACTGCAGAATGTAGCCTTGCGCTAACAGCTGGAAGAAGACGCGCAGCGACCCGGGGCCCGGAAGCTCTTCCAGGGTCCGCAGCCGCCGGTTGCCAGGCCCGTTTCCAGGAGTCTCGGCGGTAACAGGGACGGCGGCGGGAATCGCGGCCTTGGCTCTGGCCCCGCGTGGGCAGAGGCCGGGGAGGGCCACCCGCGACCCCAGCAGCGCCCACCGCAGCCTCGCGCCGCGCAGCGCTGCCACGCGATCCATGGCCCGCGCAGCCGCGCCTTTGGACCGCAAGTGAAGAGTGCCTGGAACCCGCTCAGAGATCTATTCAGAGGGGCGGGTTCAAGGGCGCCCGCGGCTGGGGGTGGGCCGGGCGAAGGCCGGCCAGGCCCCTTACCGCGCACTTTTCCACGGGATCTTCGGTCTCTCCAACTGGACCTAACGAACACACAGAAGTCACCTCCTCCAGCAGTCAGCCTGCCTGGAGGAGGCGCCGGCCAACGCCACTGCGGAGGATGCACCCCGGGATTTACCGAGACCCCCAGAGCGCCGATCGCGGCCGCCGCTGCGGCGACTCCCCACCTTGCACTTCCGCGGACTCGCAGCGAGAACTTGAAGTTCTTTGGTCTGTACTTTGATTCGCAGTCCAGCAAAGTTCTCGGAAGCCCGGGGCGCTTCCAAGGCCCAGAAGTCCCAGCCAGCGAGCCAGGCCCTTGCCTGACTTACAGGTTCGCCACGACAGAGCGCCCTCGCGCCGGTGCGCCTCACTTCCCTGAGAGCAGGAACCGGCTGCTAAGATTTAACTGGCCGGTGGCTTCTCCTAATGTGCCCCCACCCCCAAACCCCTGGGGTTGATCCTGGAGTTTGAGCGCCCAGCAACGAGAGTAAAAGAAAAGAGAAAAGAAAAGAAAAAAGAAAAGAAAAAAAGGAAGCAAACAAAGAAGAGCCCGCAAAGAAAAGAAAAACCTGCCCGTGTCCAAGATCATCTGATACCTGGAGGGTGAAAGCGAAACAAACAAATTTAAATATTAGGGATTTGTTAGTGCAATTCTATTCCCTCCACACTCCTAAATCAGCTAAGGCAGGGTTTTTCCAACTGTAGGTTGAGCCCGGATTTAGGGACTGTGACCAGAATTATTTTTTAATAAGATGGAAAAGAGTAAAATGGTCCAGAAAATACTGCTGAGAAGAGAGAGTGGTGTTTCATGAATCCGTTGTCTCTTATATATTCGAAGTATATCGAAACATTATTTCTATTTCAAAAAGTTAAAAGCAGGATGGTAAAGTTTGTTCTAAGAACATTGGAAGAATTGGTTAATTATAAGCAGCCAGAGGGAGAAATGACATTAGTTTCAAAGGGGCAACAATTAGAGGGTCAGTTAATGTGGCTAGATGTGGATTCATGTTTTTATTTATCCCATTTGGGGCCTTGGGGTTTCTTAAATCTGTGACTTGAAATCTTTGAGGAGCTTGGGAGTTTCTCAGACATTATCTGTTCAAATATTTCTTCTCTCCCATTCCTCTTTCTCCACACTGCTTCTAAGACTTCAGATTATACATATGTTAGACCTTCTGACAGATCCTTCCTATCTCTTACCCTCTCCTCTGCATTTTTTAAAATCCTCTTGTCTTTTTTCTATTTCTCGTTAATTCTCTATTCAGTTGTGTCTAATCTGCTGTTAAATCCGTCCATTGAATTCTTAATTTCAGCTATTTTATTTTTCAGTTTTTAATTTTGATTAGTTTTCTTCCAGATCTATGCCCTTTTTTATATTTCTTCTTTCATATCAGAATTCTTAGTTTTTATCTTTTATTATCCCCTTACATTTTGTAAACATAGTCGTTTTAAGAATTACGACAAATAACTCCAATATCTGGGTTCTACGTGAAACGATTTCTATTGTCCATTGTTTCTAGTAGTTTTTGTCCGTGTTGCTGTTTTTTTTTTTGTTTTGGGGGTTTTTTTCCCCCTGGGACTGGTCGCTTTTCGATTGTGCGCCGGAGAAATGCATTCTTTGTTTCCGGTGGAGCTCAGGTGTAGGATGATTTCGTTTTCCTCAGGCAACGTTTACTTTTGTTTCTGACCGTTGCCTGAAAGCACAAGCAGCCCAGGATCAGCCCAATTCCGTTGCGGGAGTGAGCGTGTTTGCAGCCAAGCTGCAATCCTTTAGAGAGCATCTATTCCAGTCCTTAAACCTGTGGGATCCCAACCTAGAGTTGGGTATGAGAGATCATGGATTCTAGCATTTCTTCACTCAGCTTGCTCCTGTTTTATTCACGATATTCCCGCCCGTGAGCATGGCGCAGGGCTGCCGGGACGGTTTCTCCAGTGGCTGGCCTCTAAGAGCGAGCATCTCACCCGAGACAAATTACTTTCCTCTTCTTAGAGATGGTGCAGTCTAAACTGTATTTTTTTTTAAAGATTTATTTATTTATTTGACACAGAGAGAGACATCAAGAGAGGAAACACAAGCAGGGGGAGTGGGAGAGGAAGAAGCAGACTTCCCGTTGAGCAGGGAGCCCGATGCGGGGCTTGATCCCCGGACCCTGGGATCATGACTTGAGCTGAAGGCAGACGCTTATAACTCTTAACCAACTGAGCCACCCAGGCGCCCCCCTGGCTCTTTTTTAAAAGACTTCCCACTCAAAACAATGGATGCGAATACCACAGCCTCCTTGAATAGTTAGAGGTCACTGCCCTTGAAGTTCAGAGAGGGAAATAGAGTAGTTGGCAAAGCCAGACTTGGAAGGAACCTAGGAACTCAGGCACTGAGCTCCATGTTCTTTCTACTAGTTTGCGGTGAGGGGAAAGGACTACGTTGTATGAATATTTCTACTGCAGAAATGGGAAGTAGAGAGGGGCCCACTATTACCCTGATAATCAAGAGGCTGGGTGATGGTCCATAAGAAGGTGGGAAGCCTCGGGAGAGAGTTGTGGCGGGGGTGGGGGGAGGGACAGAAGGAGAGGGAGAGAGAGAATCCACAAGCCGACTCCCAGTGGAGCAGGGAGCCCGACCCGGAGCTCGATTCCAGGACCCTAAGAATGTGACTTGAGCCAAAATCAAGAGTCGGCCACCCAGGACCCCCAATAAAACTCTAATTTTATGTGTAGAGCTTTCCCGAGTTCTGTGAGTCATCCTGGTGAATTATCAAACTTCATAAGGTGGTGGGAACCCCTGAATGGTAGCCCATTAGTCAGAAGCATAGGCAGCTTGGAGATCCCCAAACTAATAGGTGGCATCGGAAGTGAGGATGGTCAAACTGGGGACGGGTCCCCCAACCTATAAAGTCTGTGCTGATGTCAGGTAGTTCGTGTCAGAATTGCAGTATCGCACCCTGCGGCTGGGTCTAATTTTTAAGAATGATATTGTGCCCAACGCCTGTGCGGATCCAAACTTGGTCTTCAGCCGCTCTTGGCTCCTGCTGCCATTACTGAAATACCGTCGTTTCTGCCTGGCCACACACTTAGCCCCTATTCCTAACCAAAGAGCTCTTAGGTGTGGATTCCACCCACTCTTTGCCCACGTAACACACACACGCACACACACACATTTCTCTCCTACTTCTACATCCTTCCTGGGCTCCTGGGAGCCTCTGGCTCTTCCTGAACTCAGAGCAAGGAGAAACTCGAGGTCGTCTCAGGCCCTCTGTCTACATATCTCAGGGGTCCTCGTATGGGGCATGAAGGACTCTCCAGGACTTCTCTTCCAGGAAGCCGGTACACGTGTTTTCTGTTCTCTGATTCTCAAAATCACTGGCGGAGGAGAAATACAGGATATGGGGCCCCGATCTCAAGGTACACATCAGCCTAGAAGAAGCAGGAAGAAGAGAGGAGGAAAGAGAAGGGAGGAGGAGGAAGAATGAACGTTTGAGGGCTTGCTATGTGCCGGGCACTGTTCTGACACTTTCCTAATCTTAAATTCATTTAGTTCCCACATCAACACTACAGTTTATATTCTTATCCTAATATTTTAGAAAGCAGAGGGGTAGAGATGAAAAAGAATCTGCCCGAGTCATACAGCTAGTAAAATCAGAGCCCAGAATTCCAAAAGTGGGAGTTGCAGTGATTGTGAACGCTTATCACAAAGCACAAAGCTGTGTAGACGCACACAGGAGCTGTGTCTTGCCACCATGTCAGTTTCACCCAGTCACAAAGCAAGGTTAACATGATTAGTTAACTCAATGACATCACACCACGTGTTTCACTTGGCTTCTAGCAAGTCACACAAAGAGGGGCACTCCGGTGGCTCAGTTGGTTAAGTGCCTGACTTTTTTTTTTTTTTTTTTTTTTAGATTTTACTTATTCATTATTCACCGGAAAGAGAGAGGGGGGAAGATCTCAAGCCTGGGGGTGTGGGTGGGGCTGGGGGGGCAGAGGGAGAGGGAGAAGCAGACTTCCCACTGAGCAGGGAGCCAGACCCAGGGCTTGATCCCAGGACCAACCCCCTCCCCGCCCCGAGATCAGGACCTGAGCCCATGCTCAACTGACTGAGCCACCTAGGCACTCCAGGTGTTTGACTTTTGATCTCAGCTCAGGTCTTGATCTCAGGGCCATGAGTTCAAGCCCCACCGTGGGCGTGGAGCCTCCTTTAAAAAAAAAAAAAAAAGGTCACGCAAGGCACAAGTCAAGTCGCACAACAAACAAGATAGATCAGGTGTAGGAAGTTAATGAATCAGAAGTGCGGTGAGGCCGAGCCGCCCCTGAGATAAGGCCTGAGATAAGGCGTGGGTCCAGCCGGGTCCTCTCTTATCACTTGCTCCTTATAGTGTCCAAGCCTTGAAGGATCTTGATTCTGTTGGGAGATCGGTGAGGCAGAGCCTTTGACAGCAGCTGCCTTCCTGAGGTGGGCAGACGTGGAGGGGTCGGTATCCAGAGAGTCTGAGCATTTGCTGCAAAAATCCTCCATTTTGCGAGGTAGTCGGTCAGTGTGGGGTCTTTGCAGACCTGCTCTGTTTCGGCTCGTTCTCAGTTGCGGGTATGATGTCAGCAGGGCCGGCTGTCCACCAGACCTGGTCCGAACCACAATCCCCTCAGCTGCCTGCACCGTCACTTGACCCAGGCCTCTGCTTGACGGGAGTGACTCCATCTTGCTTTCTACAAGGCTCTGTACTGACTTCCTTTCACCAGACCTCCTCGCCACCGCCTCCCTTTCTGCCCCTCAGGGAACTCAGCTGCTCTTCAGAGCATGAAATTCTGGCTCTCGGGAACCAAATATGTTTTTTTCTAGGTATTTCATCACACATCTAAACTTGACATTTTTTGCAAACAAATAAATGACTATTTTCTTCTCTGCTGGTAGGTCTTTCCCAAAAAGGAAGGAGATGAAACACTCCAGCCGCTGCTCCCTTTGTGGGGGAGGGCCACCCATGCAAAAGGGAGCCCCTGGGAGCCTTGCTATATTCTGACACTGGAATGGGGCTCCCGACCCTGACACAAAAGAGTTTATTGAAACAAGAGGCAGCATGATATGGTGAAAAGAGCAAGGGTTGGATTAAAACGCTCACAATGTTTCATTAAGAAGAAACAAAAACAAGTTACAAAACCATTTCAACAATGCATCTCTCCCTCCCTCTCTGTCTCACACACACACACACACACACACACACACACACAACTGGAAATAGACATGCCAAAATTAATAATGATGGTAAATTATATGTGGCTTTTATTCTTTATACTTTTCTGTGTGTTGTCTTAATTTTTTTAATGAATTTCTTTGTCGTAAGATAAAAATATTCAGGGCAGCAAAGCATGTGGGTTGTAACGGACACACCATCCTGGCTTTGTTACTTACAAGCTATGAGATTCTGGGCAAGTTACATAACCCCTTGAATAAGCCTCAGTTCTCAACAATTAAATAAGAATAATGCATACCAAATTCACAGGGCTGTTGCAAGGATGAAAGATAATATAAGTAAAGTTCATCACTTGATTAATGATTATCATTATTGTAATTTACCAGGGTGTCGTTTAACCTATAACTAGAGCTCTGTTCACAAAGTATTGATTCAGGAGGCCAGGGTGAGGGCTGGAATTCTCCATCTCTAACAGGCTCCTAGGTCACAAGACCTCAGCCCACAGACCACATTTCGAGTAGCAGGTCCAGAGGGATGAAGCCACTGAGGGAAAAGAATGTATAGCTGATCACGACAGGTATTTTCGTGCTAGGAGCATTTAGAAATCCTGGAAACAGGCTGGAGGTTGAAAATCTAGGCTTTAATTTCAAGGAGAGCCACTTAGGCAGGACAGAGAAACTAGAAAGAATGTTGGCAGAACTTAGAGGGGACCTCCGGCACACAGCTAGTTTCTCCCTTGGGATATTTGCCAGATTTTAGAGTTGCAAAGTGCGAGATTGAAAAGCTAAAAAAACAAGCCTCTAAAAAAGCGGAGTGTTGCTTTCAGCTGTCTTATGATATATGTAGAATTAAAATGTAATTTTATTTTATTTTTATTTATATGATAGAGCGTGAGAACAAGCAGGGGGAGTGGCCGGAGAGGAGAGGGAGAAGCAGGCTCCCCACTGAGCAGGGAGCCCGATGCGGGGCTCCATCCCAGGACCCTGGGATCATGACCTGACCCAAAGGCAGATGCTTAACCATCTGAGTCAGCCAGGTGCCCCCAAAATGTAATTTTGAATAAGAGGCTCTGCTCACCTAATTCCAGCAAGTCTGGGGGTTTGGGGGGAGATACCACCATGTGGTGCTTGGACACCAGCTGGGTGTCCTACAGCTCAACTCGATTCTGACCCTATGGCCCCAGAGACAGCATCAGATTCTGCAGGTAAGGGGCTCAGTCCCACAAGACTGCTGCCCACCCCTGCAGATGTTGAACTTGAGCCCAGGGGATCTGTGCTCTGACCACCGAGCTGCGGTTCGGAGGTTCCCGTGACCCCCTCCTTGACTTCAGATGCCCGTCACAAGTGCAGGTTGTTATCTCTGCTCTAAATCAGAGGGTCCCAGGTTTGGGGCTTTGATTAATCTGCTAGAGCAGTTCCCAGAACTCAGGAAACCCAATCACTCACTAGGTTGCCAGTTTATTGCAAAGAATTTTAAAGGAGATAAACCAACCACCAGATGAAGAAAAACATATGTAAGACAATGTCCAGAACAAAGGAGCTTCTGTCTTCATGGACTTTGCGCCCAGGATAATGGCATGTGGAAGCCTCTAGTTCCCCAAACCGGAAGTTCTCTGAGCCCTATCCTTTGGGTTTTTCTGGAGGCTTCATTACAGAGGCATGTTGACGAAATCATTGGCCGTTGGTGATTGATTCAACCTCCCTGGAAATCACCGGTGGGGCCTGAAAATTCCAATTCTCTATTTATGGTTGGTTCCCATAGCAACTAGCCCCCATTCTTAGGTGTTTCCACAGTCACCTTATGAATGTAAACTCAGCTGGAGTGGAAAGGGGCTCATTAGAAACCACAAGACGTGGGTGCCTGGGTGGCTCAGTCGCTCAGTGGTTGCCCTCGGCTCAGGTCATGATCTCAGGGTCCCGGGATCGAGCCCTGCTTCGTGCTCCCTGCTCAGCAGGGAGCCTGCTTCTCCCTCTCCCTCTGCCTGCTGCTTCCCCTACTGGTGCTCGCTCTCTCTGTGTCAAATAAATAAACAAAATCTGAAAGAAAGAAGGAAGGGAGGAAGAGAAAGAAAGAAAGGAAAAGAAAGCAACCGCAAGACACACATTGTGCCTTTATGGCTCTGGAGTGATTTCAGGAGCTGAGGACGAGGGAACAAACATTATAGCGAAAGATTCTGCCGTCGCTCTTCTTGCTCAGGAGCTTCCTAGGACCTTGAGGGCTGTGAGTCAGGAGCCATGGATGAAGACCGAACGTATATGAGAAACATATTTTGGTCATCTGCAGGACCGACTGTGCATATCTCATAAATCACAGTATCACAATAATAATGCAAAAGGCAGGAAGGGGTAAACAGAGCTCAGGTGTCCTAACAGAGCCAGCATTAGGCATTAAAACCAGTCATTTGTATTCGATTTTTGCTACTGTTGCACACCAAACTGTCCAAATACTCAGCGACTTGGAAAATGACAGCGGCTGCGTTATGGGCACGGATTCTGTGAGGCAGGGGAATCCGGAGTGGACACAGCGGGAATGGCTTGTTTCTCTTCCATGTTGCCTGAGATCTTAGTCTGAGAGATTCAAAGGCCAAGCGCTGGAAAAATCTGGAAGTGCCCAATGATGACTCAGGGGCAAGGATTATCATGCAGACTGTCCGTGAATGGCTTTTCTGGGTGGCTTGGCTTCCCCGTAGCGAAGCAGCTTCGGGATAGAAGGACTTACCCCACGGCTGCTCAGGGCTGCAAGCAGGAAGCTTCCAAACAGAAGGGAGGAGCCGCCTGATATTTTATGACCCTGCTTCAGAAGGGTCAAGCCCTCACTTTTGTCTTGCTCCTTAGTAGGAGCGGTGACACGCTCTCCCAGATTCCAGGCGGGGGAAATCAGACTCCAATGCCTCATGGAAGAATGGTAAGACCAGTTGTGGAATTATAAGAGTTTCCAAGGGAATTTCGGCAAGTCCGCTTTGGAAAAAAACAACCTCCCACATTAGCCATGTGCTTGGGGTGATGAAATATTTGGCAGGAGTGTTACATAGTGGTTATGCTATTAGCCTGCGGTTAATGCTACTGAGTTGTACATTTCAAATGGTTAAAACGGCCCATTGGATGTTACGTAAATTTTGCCACCATAAGAAAATTATATTTTATAAAAAAAAATTATGGAGGGAGGAAGGGAGGGAAGAAAGAAGGGAAGGAAAGGAGAGAAAGAAGGAAAGGAAAGAGAGAGAAAGAGACCCAGACTAGCACTGAAGTCAAGTAGGAGCTAGGTGGGAAACTAGGCGTGACACTCAGAGAAAAGCCGGATTCTAGATCCGGGCTCCTACCTGTGCGTATAATCTGTACCCCCAAGATTCCTCCATCTGGAAGCTTGTTGGAGCGTTGGCAGATGGTTTGAAGGTTGGTAGAGGGTTTGGCTTGATCCATGACAAAGCGTACTCACTAGAGTAAATGCGAGGTTAGGACTAAAACCAAAGGACGAGCTTCCATTTCCAAACCCACAATTTCAACAGAAGGTTTATGAGCCCAACCTTGGAGGACTAACTTATAACTCCGATATTACTGAGTTTCTCAAATTCACAAGTCGTGAGTGGTGACACTGAGCTGGGAGCAAATGTCGTGGGTGGAAAGATCACCAGCATAGTCTCTGGGAGGTGCGATGCCTGGATGATGTTTTGTGCATAATTGTGTAACAAGGGTGCAAGTAATGCTAGCAAACAATGGGCACATTGTCTGTTCATAATGAGAACGTGAAGTTTCCAGTGCTGTGGTCCCATATTTGGTTTTTGGTTTTCGGGTTTTTTTGTTTGTTTGTTTGTTTTTGTTTATTTTTGTTTGTTTTGTTTTGATTTTTGAGATCTGATGTCTGATCTTATGTCTGTAACTCTTAGAAAAATCTTGGGCGTCTGGGTGGCTCAGTTGGTTAAGCCACTGCCTTTGGCTCAGGTCACAATCCTAGAGTCCTGGGATCAAGTCCCACATAGGGCTCCATGCTCAGTGGGGAGTCTGCTTCTCCCTCTGACCCTCCCCCTTCTCATGCTCTCTTTTTCTCATTCCCTCTCTCTCTCAAATAAATAAATAAATTTTTTTTAAAAATCTCACTTTTGACTGGATTCAGACTTGGAAGTAAAATCTCTCAGAGAGGACAGCCCCCATCTCTTGGCAATATGTTCCTGGTGCTTTTCTTCAGCCTCCTTCATTCTCTTGGCCAAAAATTGAGCACGTTCTGCAACCTCTTTCTCATTTTTCTGAGTACGCTGTTTCTTCAGAGCGGATCGCGGCTTCCGTTGGCTCTTTTGGGCCCTGGGTGACAAGGCACAGTTATATCAGTGAGTCCAAGAATATCCTTCTCCACCTTTTTTTTTTTTTTTTTTTTACAATGACCAAGTTGGAGAAGCCTGAGATTATCATCCACAATGCAACCCCGAACAGATTTGTGTTTTCTTTCTCCAGTCCTCCTCGGTCTGTAGCAGGAATGCCCCTTACCCAGCAGCAGGTGGACTCGGCCATGCGTCAAGAGCGTGTGCTTCGTGGGGAAGCCTCATTTGTCATTGTCACCGTTGCTCCAGACCACAGAACCTTCCATTCTTCACCCGGAGCATCAGCAGCGACTTCCGTGGCCATACGAATCTCATAGAAGGTACGGAGTTTGCGTTCCTCCTCCACTTCAATGAGTCTCTGGCATCCGATAACTGGGAAAGAGATGTTCCATTTCATCCTAAAGCAGACTCCCGCCTCCGAGGTACCACGAAAAAGAGTTGCCATCCCATGTTCTAAACACTTATGGGGACATTCGATTTTTTAGCTTTATCCTGGATTCATCTGCTGCTAAATGGAACACAAGCAAGATAGAGGAGAAAATAGAAACCGAATGTAGAGGGGCCCAGGGCAGGGCGCCCCCAGATGGGCCACTCTGGCATGAAGATTATTTCGAGCTGAAGGCAATTAAGACCCTGAGGGCTCAATAGAAACTTTGGCCCTTCCCTTAACTACTTAGAAGAATTTAAATTGGGGATCTTTCCCAAAATAATGCTTATTACCTGAGATAAGTTTTATCTGAGTGGCCCATCTGTATGGCAGGGAAAACATCCAATTGCCAACATTTGTCTTGCTCACTTCCCTGTGAATTGCATTCCTTCCCTCTGAAACCCCAGACCCCAACCCCCTTCTCCTTAGTTCAGGTTGACATATAAACCTCGTTCTGCCTGTCTTTGGAATGTCCATGGCGGCTTGGATTCCCAGTATGAACACTGTTAGGTTTGCTCTTCTCTTGTCTCATGTCAACTTGATTCTTAGTGCGGCTAGAAGGCCCTTGAAGGGGACGGGATATTCTGGCTTCCCGACAGATGATACACCTTATTCCACTTCTGTGATGTTCTCACCCATGGCTTCCCTCACGTTTGTGTAACTGGGGAATTGGATGTTGGAATCTAGACAAAGTAAATATCTCTCTTCAACTTTACAGTTATTGAATGAATATTTATTGAGGGACCAGATGGAAAGTCAACCATCTCCAAAGATGGGAAATAAATCATTTCAACCATGTAGATTTTAAATTCTGTTGGGTGGGATTAGAACAGACTTTAGGACTAATTTTTCCCCCACTACCAAGGTGAAACCCTCTGAATGTTCAATCTGATGTCCGATGAATTACACATTTGTTCTACTTTGGGGGGAACGCAATCTGTTCCTGTCCCTGTATGAGTTCTGAGGATTGTTTCCTTAGCCCCCCACCAGGCTTGGGTGATTTCTTCTCACGCATGTGCTGATAAGAATTCAGCTGGAGGCTCAAAAGGGACCCGCTGTAGTTCTCCTGAGCATTCTCCCTGTCCCTCTTTTGTGTGGAGCACTCTTCTTTGGGAATTCACCTGTGAATTCCTGGCCTCCCCAACTCCTAGTTCCCCTTCCTCAGCTCAGGGGCTCTACCAAGCCCTACTTGGGGTCCAGTTCCTAGAGCCTTGGCCTAGAAACTCTCTCCAGGTGGTAAGCTGGGGCAACCACAAGAATCATATTTTTTGTTTCCCATCTCTCAGGTCACTGTCCTATGCTGCCCGATTCCTGTGTCTGAAAATCACTGTTTCATATTTTGTCCATTTTTTAGTTGTTTCATGGGGGAGGGCAAATCTAGTCCGTGTTACTTTATCTTGGCTGGAAACAATCACATTGATTTTAAATTAGAAAACATTCTTTAGGGACGCCTGGGTGGCTCAGTTGGTTGAGCGGCTGCCTTTGGCTCAGGTCATGATCCTGGCATCTTGGGATCGGGTCCCGCATCGGGCTCCTTGCTCCGCAGGGAGCCTGCTCTTGTCTCTGCCTCTGCCTGTCTCTCTCCCTGCTTGTATTCTCTCTCTGTTAAATGTATAAATAAAATCTTAAAAAAAAAACAACAACATTCTTTATTGCTGTCTCCCTTAAAAATTGCTCTCGACTCCCAACATATGTTATCTTTTATACTGAGGAGTTGGTTTACCATCTCTACTATTAGGCGAGAGGGTTGTCAAGATAGGTGTCCGATGGGAGCTGGCAACTCTCTTTAAGGCCACTGTAGCTATCTCTGTAGAATTAATTAGCTATGGGTTGATCGCTATGATGAATAGCCCTGGTTTTGATGTGGCTTCTCATAGAAGTAAAATAAAATCTCATTTGCAGTTTGAACTTCTAGACTCCATTTTATGAAGTCTCTTCTCTCCTTTTTTATAGCTGCATCTCTGGGGTATATCATGGGGTAAACTCGAGGCTATGTAATCCCTAGGAGATCTGTAAATGTAAATGTAGGCCATTTTATTCTAGAGTGAAAGGAAGCCACTTTATTTAGAGTGGTATCAATAAATACATCTTAAAAAATCTTTTATTTATTTTGGAGAGAGAGAGAGTGCACACATGAGAACAAGGAGTGGAATGGAAGGGGAGAGAGAGGGAGAGAATCTTTTGTGGACTCCATGCCGAGCGCAGAGCCTGACGCAGGGCTCGATCCCACGACCCTGAGATCATGACCTGAGCCAAAACCAAGAGTCGACCGCTTAACAGACAGCACCACCCAAGTGCTCCTAAAATATATCTTGAGACAAAAGAAAGGAAAGGAAAGAAAAGCCCACAAATCTGGGGATGTGCCACAAATCATCAAATAATGATGTCGGAAACTTCTTTTGACAACTGGCAGAAATTTTTATTTAGCCATGTACTGTCTATTTCATCGTTTTCAGTGAGGGACAATGTGTAGGAAACACCTTATATGGGGAGAAAACTCCACTAAAAATCATTTCTAGGGGCGCCTGGGTGGCTCAGTGGGTTGAAGCCTCTGCTTTCGGCTCAGGTCATGATCTCAGGGTCCTGGGATCGAGTCCCGCATCAGGCTCTCTGCTCAGCGGGGAGCCTGCTTCCCCCTCCCTCTCTGCCTGCCTCTCTGCCTGCTTGTGAGCTCTCTCTCTGTCAAATAAATAAATAAAATCTTTTTAAAAAATCATTTCTAAATCATTTAATTATTACTTTGTAACTGTTAGGGTACCTTTGACCATATGATGGTCACATTTGTGGTCATTCGATGGTCACATTTGATGGTCACTATCACATTTGTCAATCTTCTAATATTTTTTACTCTTTTTTTGGCTTCCATCCATCCTTCCTTCTTGCCAGGACTTCCATCAATTTCCAAAATCTGTAACTGCTACAAGGCACTAGGAAACTAGGCATTAATTCATTCAATAACCTTGGACAAGTCACCCAATCTCTTTGAACCTCATTTTTCTTACCTGAAAAATAGAGATAATAATCATACGAATATTGAAGGAATTTTTTGGTAAGAGTAAGTGTGTGAGCACACGTGTGTGTATGTGTGGGCTTCTGTGTGCAAGAACACGCAGAAGAACAACATTCTTTCCAAGAACAATGCCTGAGTTGTGATGGAAACTCAGTAAGCAATAGCTACTATTTACTTTGCTCAATCATCCACTGTCAGGAAAGAAGTATACATGTTAATAAAATATCTGTAATACCTCTTCCAGTGACTGATTTCTGAAATATATCATGATGAGATTCTCAGTGTCCAAGACTTCACCTATTAATAGCACAACCTGTAAGAAAAGGTCATTTGTTGAGGCTGGGGAGGGATTGCAAAAAAAAAAAAATTTTTTTAATGTCTTTCCTCTCCAGGATTTGAAAATTTTCCCATCTAATAGAGGCAACAGAATCAATGATGTTTATCTCAGCTAGAGTCTCAGATATGATTGCTGAGATACCTGGTACTTACTAACCCCATGGTCCTAAAATTGAATCAGTTCCCCAACAAGAGAGTTGATTAAAAATTTGTATACCCCTGCCCAAGAGCATTCATATTTGGGTTGTCTGGTTTCAAGTGAACGATCCTTCAAATTTTAAAGATATCACTCATTGACAATATTATGACTAATGGGTATAGGGATCCATTCACCTTGCTGCTGCCCAAGACAAGTCTCATATCTAAGTTCCCTTTGCTGGTATTAGAATTGTCGCCTGTCAACCTGGAGTGGCCTGCTTCTTTCTTCAGTCTCTCCATGCCCTCTGCACGTGGGGCCTGGTTTCACATTATACCAGGAAAGCTCCTGTGAGGGTTGTGAAACCTACAGATGCATACACTGGAATATTATTTGGCCGTAAAAAGGAATGACGTACTGACACATGCTACGGAGTGGATGAACCCTGAAAATATACTAAGTGAAAGAAACCAGACACGAAAGATCACAAATCGTAGGATTCCATTTACATGAAACATCCACAATAGGTAAATCTACAGAAACAGCAAACAGGAAGTGGGGGCTGGGGGTAGCAGTTGCTGGGGTTTCCTTTTAGATGACTGAGAATGTTTTGGAACTGGAGAGTGCTGGTGGTCATACAACATTGTGAATGTATTAAATGCCACTGAATCGTTTACTTAAAACAGTTAATTTGGGGCACCTGAGTGGCTCAGTTGTTCAAGCAGCCCACTCTTGATTTTGGCTCAGGTCGTGATCTTGGGGTCCTGAGATCAAGTCCCATGTCAGGCGCTGTACTCAGTGGGAAGTCTGCTTGAGGATTCTCTCCCTCTCCCTCTGCCCCTCCCCCTACTTGCACTTTCTCTCTAATGTCTTTAAAGTTAATTTTGTGTCACTATCACCCCAATTTCTAAAAAAAAAAAAAGTGTTATCTTAAAATTAATGCACAGGTCTTAAGTGCATAACTTGATGAGTTTTAACTAGAGCATTATCTGTGTAAACAAGACCCCCATCAAGTATAGAGCATTGCCATCACTCCAGAAAGTTCCCTGGTACCCCTTTTCTTACCACACTCCCAGAAGGAAACATTGCTCCAATGTTAATTCCCATAGGTTATTTTCCTCTGTTCTTGAACTCCACGGGTTGCACAGTGTGTACTCTTTGCATCTGTTTGTTTTTTTTTTTAAGATTTTATTTATTTGACAGAGAGAGACACAGTGAGAGAGGAAAGACAAGCAGAGTGAGTGGGAGAGGGAGAAGCAGGCTTCCGCTGAGCAGGGAGCCCGATGTGGAGCTTGATCCCAGGACCCCGGGACCATGACCCGAGCTGAAGGCAGACGCTCAATGACTGAGCCCACCCAGGTGCCCTGCATCTGGCTTCTTTTACACAACATAATTTTCTTGAGATTCATGTTGTTGAACACACCAGTAGTTCGTTTCTTTTTATTGCTGAATGGTAATACTGCAGACCCATTCATCTGATCTTCTATTGAAAGACATTTGGGTTTTTTCCAACTCTTTGTTATTATGAAGAAAGATGCAACAAACACTTTTGGTGGGCATATTATTTTATTGGGGGGGGACGATCTAGGCGTGGAAATGCTGAATTGTAGGAGATATATGGTAACTCATAAGAAACTGTTGAGACCATCACAGCTGTACCATTTTACACTCACACAAGTCAGATGTGAAAGCCCCAATTGTATAACCTCTCCAGCATTTGGTTTTGATTGCCTTTTAAGGTTTAATTATTCTAGTGTTACCTCATTGTCTTTACTTAGCAATGCATCATGAAATGGTATCTCCTTGTCCTTTTTAAAAAGTCAGCTTTGGGGCGCTCAGTTGGTTAAAGTATCTGCCTTCTGCTCAGGTCATGATCTCAGGGTCCTGGGATCGAGCCCCGCATCAGGCTCTCTGCTCAGCGGGGAGCCTGCTTCCCCCTCTCCTTCTGCCTGCCTCTATGCCTATTTGTGATTTCTTTCTCTCTGTCAAATAAATAAATAAAATCTTTAAAACAAATAAATAAAAAATAAAAAGTCAGCTTTATTTACTTACGTACAATAAAACTTCCCCATCTGGAGGGTAGAATTTGACTACTTTCAGCAGATGTACAGTCATCGAACCACTACCACAATCAAGATACGGAGTATTTCCAGTGTCCCCATGAATAGTCAGTCCCCTCCCTCATCTACAGTCTCTGGCAACCCCTGATATGCTTTGTTTCTACAGTTTGCCTTTTCTAGAATGTTACATAAGTGGAATCATAATGTACAGAGTTCTGGGGCACCTGGGGGGCTCAGCTGGTGAGGGGGCTGCCTTCAGCTCAGGTCATGATCCTGGAGTCCCGGATCAAGCCCCGTGTCAGGCTCCCAGCTCAGAGGAGAGTCTGCTTCTCCCTCTGACCCTCCCCGCTCTTGGGCGCGCTCTCTCTCTCAAACAAACAAATAAATACAATCTTAAAAAATATAACGTACATAGTTCTTTGTTTCTCGCTTCTTTGACTTAGCACAATGCTCTTAAGATTCATCCATACTGTTGCATGTATCAGTTTATTTTTATTTCTTTGAGAGAGAGAGAGAGAGAATGTGAGTGCTCACGCCAGGGCAGGGGGCCGGGGAGGCAGAGGGAGAGGGAGACACAGAATCCTAAGGAGGCTCCACGCCCAGCACAGAGCCAACACAGGGCTCAATCTCAGGACCCTGAGATCATGACCTGAGCCAAAGTCAAGAGTCTGACACAACTGACTGAGCCACCCAGGCCACCCAGGAGCCCCAGTTTATTTTATTTTTTTTTTATACGTAAGTAGCATTGAACAGATATGTCAGTTTGTTTATTCAGTAGCTGTTGCACATTTGGGTGGCTTCCAAGTGTTTGCTCCTATGAATAAAGCTGCTATGAACATTTGCACGCAGGAGTGAGTTGCTGGGTCACATGCTAAGAGTATGCTTCACTTTACAGGCAACTATCAAGCTGTTACCCGATGTACCATTTTGCACTCCCCCCAGCAATGTATGCTTTCCAGTTGCTCTGTATTTTCAGCCTTTTTCATGTGAGACGCCCTACTACGTAAATGGTGTCTCCATGTAGTTCTTCTTGTATTTGGTT
This sequence comes from Nasua narica, assembly GCA_028533885.1. Classification (NCBI taxonomy): domain Eukaryota; kingdom Metazoa; phylum Chordata; class Mammalia; order Carnivora; family Procyonidae; genus Nasua; species Nasua narica. The sequence goes on along the minus strand of CM052810.1, from coordinate 157,972,045 downwards.
TTCTTTTGTTTTGCCCCCTTCCCACATCTACCCCCTTATGTCAAGGGCTGACTCTCAATAGATCCCGGTGAGGGAACTGCTCAGCTACCCAGCAACCCAGACGCAGAAGCGGGTCCTCTACAAGTAGTTTAACGCAGGTTCTCCTTGAACATGACTTGCCTGGGTTGCAAGGACGAGGCTCCCTTCCCAGCCACACCCGTGTCTCTGGAGGAGTGGCTCTCGGCTCAGGATGCCTCCCAGGGTGCCCCGGTGCAGTGCCCTATCATTTGGCCTCAATAACATTCCGACTTAGAGGTTTAGTTGTAATCCTAGATGGTAGCTTCGTCCCATTGGCTCCTCCTTGAGGGATATACACCAAAACTCTGAACCTGCCTCATTATGGTTTTAAGTGCACTTTCCCGACAACTAATGTTACGGGGTCCAGTCTTTCCGACTTGATGAAATCATTAGGTTTGGTATCTCATGAATAGAATTAGAGTATATTTGATTAGATTTATAATAGCAACATGCTATTGTAACAGTATTGTAGAACTTTTGAAATAGTAACATGCTAGGTTGCTGTTACTTCATGGAAAAAGTGTTTTTGGTGGTGGTATTTTATTTTAGAATCTATTTTAATTTTTTTTAAGTTTTATTTAAATAACCTCTACGCCCAACATGGGGCTTGAAATCACGACCCGGAGATCAAGAGTCACATGTTCTCCAGGACCAGCCGGGCACCCCTAGAACCTATTTTAAATCTGCGCTGAATGTTATCACTTTGCCTTATGTTTTAAATACATCCCCTGCCCCCCAGTTAACCCTCATAACTACCCTATGAAGTGTGCTTTGGTCTCCCCACTTCACTGACTGAAGCGTAGAGAGAAAAGCTTTTCAAATTTGGGTTAGCTTTTCCAGTGACAGTCCCTAGCGTTCTGTGTCCGAGTCCGTTACAACAAAGGCACAAATTGGTTTTAGAAAACTATCGATCCTTCTTGTGTGCTATGTAAAAAATCTGCCAAGAGCAACATAAAATTGCTTCCAGCTTTCGTTGCTCCAAAGCTGATGAAAGGTCGTATCAGATGTCAAAAGAGCATCTGTTGATCCCTGGACATTAACAAGGATGCAAACTCAGCTCAGGTTGGGGGGCGGGGTGTTCCCAAAGGCCTAGAAGGTTTGGGAGACTGGATCAGAATCGCAAATGGCATGAAACAGGTCCCTCGGCTACACATCTCTGACAAGTCTCAAAGCAGTTGGGGGATTCAACCAGTAAGTGTACAGCTGAACCTTAAATCTTAAAGGGCAAATGCAGAGGAAACGAGAAGGGGAGGTCCCCCGGCCACCTTTGGTGACCCCCTTATTTAACTACTTCAGCTGACAGGGAAGTGGAAGTACTTACCATGTGCTGGGTTACCTCCTCCACTGGCCCAGGGCTGGAAGGGCCCGGGGGCAGCCCAGTGTGCTGTTCACTCACGGCGACAGGGACAATCGCCCTCAATGAATAGCCTAAAAGCTTAAGAATGCGCCTGTAACAACTGTCCCTTGGCACAGCTGTTGGGTCTGTGCATATTCTTTGGCTCCAGCTCCAGTTCAAGGTCTATTTTCTGGACCCTCCCCCTCCCCCTTCCAGCCACCAGATCCCCAGTGCGCCCTTGCTCTCCCTTTTCTATCAACGTTTCTCTTGGGATAGGCCTGAATAATTGCATTCAATTCACACACTTGCAATGCTTAACGTGTTTCCTGTCCCAGGGAATGTGTGTCCTGTAAAACTTTTATTTTATTTATTTGACGGAGAGAGAGAGAATGAGAGGGGGCACAAGCAGGGGGAGCAGCAGGAGGAAGAGGAAGAAGCAACCTTCCTGCTGAGCAGGGAGCCCGATGCGGGGCTCGATCCCAGGGCCCTGGGATCATGACCTGAGCCGAAGGCAGTCACTTAACCAACTGAGCCACCCAGGTTCCCCAAGTATTCTGTGAAATATTAACCAAAGAAACCCCCAACGAAGAGTAAACCAGCAGAATGAATAACCCTGGTACTGATTGTGTGGAGGGTGATGAGGCCTACAGAGTCTGTACTTTCCTCCCCTAATGTCTCAGCTGCTTCACTTCCCTTGTGGAAAGGGCTTTACATTTCGTGCCTGCCTTTCCCTAGCCAAGGAACAGGGCTTGGACGGCAAATGGAGAAAGGAGTAACCCTGTATTAAGTTCTCTTTATGTCCTATGTACTTTTACCATGTCTTGCTTAATTTTCACAGCCCTGCCAGGTAGATACGTATTCAGATACGTTATTTAAAATACCTGACTTCAGGGGCGCCTGGGTAGCTCAGTCACTTGGGCACCCAACTCTTGGTTTCAGCTCCCGTGGCGATCTCGGGGCAGTGGGACTAAGCCCTGCATCAGGCTCCACGCTCAGCACGGAGTCTGCTTGAGATTCTCTCTCTCCCTCCCCATCCCCTTGAGGGGGACTCATGTGCTCTCTAAAATAAATAAATCGTAAACACCCGATTTTAAAGTTAGATGACATGCCCAAGGTCACACAGCAGTACTGAGATTAGAACCCAAGGTCAGACTACGAGGTCCCTGCTCTCTTCCTATCACAATGCCACCTCTTCATTAGTATTCATCCTAAATTAGTTTCTGATCAATCCTGAGTGAACCGGAAGTGAACGGGAATAGGGACCACCCTCTGGGCCCCCACCCCAGATCCCCACTCCATTGATCCAGAAATACCCTGCGTTCCTCCCCGGTCTCCAAACAGGGACTGGGTGTAAGTCAACAACTTAGAAAAACAGCGAACACATTCTGACATTTATCCTACTATAGTCCCAAAATTAAACTTGAAAAAATTTCATGACTTCCCCCAAAGTCCTTATTTAGCTGAATACCTTATGCCGTGGGTGTTCATTGCTAAACCTGCATACTGAATGCTCAAGCAAGATCCAATTTTCTCTCGAGGGTGAAGGGGGAATACAGGCCCGTTCCTTTCTCCCACCCCGCAAAACACCCACACCTGCAGGTGCTGTGATGGGATAGAAATTAAAATGTCTGCACAAACATGCTCTAAACTACCCAAGGACACTTATTTTCATTACTTACTTAACTAAGCCCTCCTCCCACTCCCCATGCCCACGCTGCCGCGCCGGTCCCCTCTTGTTACAGGGATGTCATCTGGGGACCCTCGGATGGCGGGCCGAAGACCTGAAGTTGCTTTCCGAGGAGTAAACCAGCGCGGCAGGGCCTTCGGACCAGTCACGCCGAAAGTACTGGAGCCGGTGGCTCGCTCTGTGAGAAAGGCCGCGTCCTGCCCCCGTCACCGGGTTTGACATGGCACTGGGGTACGGCACGCGAGTCACACAGGGGGAGCTGGCTCCGATCCCGTCGTAAGGGATTTAGCCAGCCTGCGGGGGGCCTCTCCGCGGGGCCTGACTCTGAAAACCTTCCTGCGGAGCGGCAGGTGCTACCCCAGGACGTTGCCACCAAGCTTTCCTCACAATTGTCAACATGGCCTTCAGACTGGCCAGCGTAGCCATCTACTGGGTGGCCTTGAACCCAGGCAGGCCTCTCGGTGGCTTTTCTATGGCTCCGTTCCACCTCGCCACTTAGAACTCCAGGAGCCACGAAGCAGGGTAATCGTCCTTCCAAAACTTGGAGAGAACGAAGGCAGAGAGCCCGGGGCCAGGTGGCAGCTCGCTGGGCACGGCTGCTAGGAAACCAAAGTAAAGAGACCACAGGGCCAGGGAGGGAGCGAGCAGCTATCAGGAGGAGCTGGGTCGAGGAAGAGCACAGCTTGGGGGGAAAAGCACCTTTGTGATCTGCACTATCACACCGCCAGCTTCCCCCGGAGGGGAGCTCGGCTCCTGGCTCGGGTGCCCGTGTTCTCCGCAGGCACGGTTCACCCAGGCAACATTTCTCCCACACTTGCCATCTGCTGAGTCTTGAGGATGGAGGCAGATTCAGTTAAGACTACAAGAGTTCCGTCAGCGGTCCGACCGGAAAGCCGTCCTACAGGGGTGACTGCTCCTGAAATCCACCTGCCGTGCCACCAGACCGCCTGCTCTGGGGACCTGTGACACCCCGCTGATCAGAGGCCGTGAAGGGAGTGAGCAGAACCCGGGACGCCCTCTGTGTTGCGAGGATATCACACTCCTGCCGCCCTCCCCCTGGATTTCGTCCTTCGATGCGGGGACACCGACAACAGTCACTGATTACCTGGGCTCCTTCACGGGGGCCCCAGGAAGTTGGCAAAGCTCACGAGACCTCTGGCCTCACAGAGCACTAAGAACTACCATCCGTGGGAGAGAAGTCTGGAAGGCTGACCAGGCAGCGAGGTGAGGTCGGGACAGGAAGGCTCAGGACTGCTGGCTGCTGGGTACACAAGAGGAGTGAAGCCCCCAAGACCAGGACGACAGGGGATGGGTTTATCGCGTATGCCCTCTCCCTGCCTGTCTGCAGGGTTCTCAAAGCGGCCCCTCAGGACAGGGTGAGACCTGAGGAGATAAGGACCTTTGGAGGGACCGCCTCAGTTACAGGCAAAGGACTTCAGGCCTGAATGCGTTCGGTGCGTCCTCCCCGCCCCCCCAGGGCTGTAACTTGGCATCGTACCAAGGCCTAAAACAAACCACACACGGCTCTCTGAAGTTAGAAACCAAACCCTGCTTTATAAGGCTGAGTGGCCAACAGTGGCTTCTCTGCGGAGTTATGAGGTACCAGCCAGTGAACCTTCCTCACCATCTCCCCATTCCCACCACCCCTCCAGCCCTCCAGATACCCATCTCTGCAATTCGACCACTTCAAAAAAATACTCTGAGGAAGGGGCTGGGGCTCAGGCTGGCTGGCCAGCCAGCCGGCCGGCCAGCTCCCGTGAGGTAGCTAACACCGGGGCTCCCGGGCCGGGGCTAGTGGAGAGAGGCCAGTCATGGGCTCACGGCTGCCAGGAGCGAGTCACCGGTTGACTGGGACGTGGGGGAAGCAGAGAGTCTCAAGGTCTGCCCGGAGTACTTCATCAGAGGTAACATCTGGGTGGAGAGGCTGCGCTCTTTGCTGGTGTCCTCACTGTCCCTGGAAGAACTGGGTTTTGCGGGGAGAGGAGAAAGGCCGGCTTGGGTCTTCTTGGGCTTAGGGATGGTCCCGTCTTCAGCGAGCGGCATGCTTCCCTCGGAGAAGCTGTGTTTTCTGAGACAGGTGGGGAGAGAAATGGCTCAGACGGCTGTGTAGCCGGGGCTGGAGCCGGCGATCTGCCTCCAGAGTCCGGGCAGGCGTTCACAGCCTTACAGGGCTACACACCCTGATGACACGGAGGTAGAACCACAAAACACATCTTCTGTATCTGAAGGCTGGAGAGCTTGGTGCAAATGCGAACGCGTGAGAGGAGGCCTCAAGGAGCCCGCAGGTGGCAGGCACAGCTAGAGGGGCTGCGTGGAGCCCTGCGCTCTGACTCAGCTGCGCAGGGCACAGGGGAGCCACCGGGCAGAGACGGAGGCTGCGTGTCCCACCCCCACCCCCAATGGAGGATCTCATCATCATCTGGGAAGAGAGGAAGAAGAGAAGTCCCTGAACTCACACCCAACACCCTTCCCTTGCCCACACAGTACTCACCCCAGCTTGCCAGTCTCAGACTTGGAGAGAGCACTGAGTGCCACATCACCCTTTGGGACGGTCAGAAGTGATGTCGGGAGAGACCACTAAAAGCAAAGGAAGCAGTGAGGCCAGAAGGGCTAGTCAGGCAGGAGTGCTCAGGGTCCGGGACTCTCTCCCGGCTCCACTTCTGAGTGATCGTGGGGCTCTCCTCTTCCCTGCCTTTCAGGCTCGGGCTCATCTGGGACAAAAACCTCCGTTTTCTCCAAGTCGGACCAGAAGTTGAGGCTACAAAGCACTCTTTGACCCTTGAAGGAAAGGCACCCAGGGAATCCTGGAGGCCATTAGTCCCCTGAAAGGGAAGGGTCTGGAGACACAGAGACAGGGCCTAGGGGAGAAGCGAGAGGGTGTGGACCTACAACAACGCACGCTGCACTCCTAAGCTGGAGGGCAGAGGCTGCTGCCTAGAGGGCCCCCCGCCCCGCGACGGCGTAACTCACCACCGGAGCGGAATCAGAGATGGCTCCCGTGTGGAACCCCTGGTAGCACCAGCTCCGAAGCAGATCTACTCCTAGGGCGAGATCAGCGGGGGTGGGACTCAAGAGGATGGAATCAACTGGCCGACTCTTCTCATCAGGGAGGCCCGTTCCTCAGTCTACGAGGGTTTAACCACTCACTACACACGGCCTCCCGTGGGCAAGGAGGCCACGTCACCTTTGAGCTTGTTGCCATGGTACTTCTGTTCCCATTGGGTGGTGAGAATGTTGAAGTATCGTGGCTGCTCAAAAAAGCGGAGATAGCGGGAGGAGATTCGAGAAGGAAAAATTCGTTCAAATTGACCACGGCGAGAAAATTCATCCTCCATCTCAACCAGAACCCGAACATCATCTGGAGTCAGGATGTCCAGCACAGACGCATAGAAGTCCTAAGGCCCAAGGAGCGGAGAGGAAGAGGGTGTAACGGGAGGACGGGCTGGAGGGAACGGGGAGCACCGCTCTGAGGCCCCAAGGCTGCAGGGCTCCCCAGAGAATGCCGAGGCTGACCAGTGGGTCAGCTCGGGACCCCGTCTGTTCCCAAGCCTGTGGCGCTCTGCTGTCTGGAGAAGATACTCTTGGTCCGGGTGGGGGAGCCCCAGGAGCGCAGAGGTTTTAAGAGGTTTGTTGGATGGAGTCAAGATCAGAATCTAGCAACCAAGATTTGGCCGCTGCCTTCGGTCTACCACTCTCATCCGCTCCAAGAAGACAGCGAGTCTCCCGGGGGCTCACTGCACCTCAAGGAAAGAAACCCAAAGAGGGGGCACCTGGGTGGCTCAGTGGGTTAAAGCCTCTGCCTTCGGCTTGGGTCGTGATCTCAGGGTCCTGGGATCGAGCCCCACATTGGGCTCTCTGCTCAGCGGGGAGCCTGCTTCCCCCTCTCTGCCTGCCTCTCTGCCTACTTGTGATCTCTCTCTGTGTCAAATAAGTAAATGAAATCTTTAAAAAAGAAAAAGAAAAAGAAATCCAAAGGGTCCACAGCTCTGACAACAGGGGATGACTACAGTAGCATTGGATGAAGAGCAGTGATTGACCACGTGATAAAGGCCATTAACTCTCTCCCAGAACCACAGGACCCCAGAGTTGAGTTAGGGAACCCCGTCTTGAAGAGAGGGAAAAATTGCTTGCCTTGGGCTCCCAGATGTCTCACCAGGGAAATCTGCTGTTGGCACTCGGGGGTGGAAGGTAATCTCCTACCTGATCAGGAATTTTCTGGGTCAGATAATAGGCTTTCTTCATCTTCTGTGCGGTGAAATGCTCCGGGGCCATTTGACATTTATCCCTGGGGGAGCTGGGCAGGCTAAGGCAGTGGACGGAAGAGAAACAGAGGGTAAGGTCAGTAGCTTCACGTCCTGAGGACAGGTGGAGAGGGCATCCATCCCAGGCCCCTCAGCGCAGCTGGGGGAGGAAGACAGCTCTTGGTTGGGGTCAGGGGACGCACTAAGGCACCAAGGTTAAGTGGTTTGTTGGAGGGAGTCACCCCCTTCTCGAGAGAAGACAGAGACGTTTGGACAGACACTTGTCACTGGAGTAGATGGGACAGCGACACACTGTGCAAGCAGCCTGTCTGAGCGTCGAAGAGCAAGCAACGCGGAAGGACTAGAAAGGTACAAGGCCCTCTCACGGGGCAGTACAGAGAGGAGCCTGAAATATCGCTGCGGACGCGGTCTAGTCGGACCTGGCGGACTCCCCCTCACGAGCACCGGCTGCGCGGCCCCGGGCACGCTGCAGGCCTCCCTGCCCAGCTTGCTCATCCCCGGCACCGTGATTACGGCGTCCACAGAGCCCACGGGGCGGCGGGTGTTACATCACAGCCACAGCCCCAGCGGAGTCTACAAGGCGTAGCAGGGAAAGCAAGCGCTGTTCCCCACGAATCAGGACTGGAATCCCAGCTCTACCACTTTGTAGCTGAATAACGGTGGGTGGGCTGCCTGATCCCGGTGATTTCCGGTGATTTCCGGTTCCTCCTCTGTCAGCTGAGGACACTACCACCGAGCCCGTGGGGTGGTGGTGGAGATGAGTTACAGGTTTCTCCTGACACATGGCGAGGTCCCAACCGCGTGTCAGCTCCCTTCCCTCAACAGGGGTTCCAAGAGGTTTGGGGCTGTGGTGAAGAGCCCATGCGGAGCTGGCTTCACACAGATGCTGCCCGCAGCTGGGCTCCCGTGGGCGGGGAGGTGCCAACGGGGACGGCTGACTGCGGGGGTGTCAGGAGGAAGAAACCCTGTGGGCGGAGGAGGGGACACTACGGAGGGACGGTGACAAGCCACACCCACTTCAGAGAGGAGACTCCATTCACTGACCCTTCGACTCCGCGCTTCTCGGAGCGGCTGCTCGGTCAGAGCACAGGAGCCAGGAAGGGGAGGAGAGGGTGGGCGCCTGGGAAAAGGAGGCCGGGGCCTCACATGTCGCTGTGAGGAGTTAAAAGCTGGTTCCACAGGCCCTGTGGGGATTCCTGAGGGGAGCGATATAACCAGCCATGCTTTTCAGGAGCACTGACGTGGGAAGAGGTGCGCGGGAAGACTGGGGGGCAGAGTGCGCAGCGTGGGAGACCGAGCCCCGTTCCTTCCCACAGGCCCCAGGGGGCTGCTCCTGCTGCCGGTCGGGCCACCGGCCGAGCAAGGAGGCTGACCTGGCGCTGGAGCCGCTGGAGCTGCCGGAGCTGGACGCGACGTCCTCTGCGTTGGGCAGGACGAAGCCTGCCAGGTTCAGAAGGTCACGGATCATCTGGCCTTTGACGCTGATGTCCAGCGGAGAGTTGGAGTGCAGGCTTCAGGGAAAGGGTACAAGGAACGGTAGACGGTTTGCAGCCATGGAGTCAGCGCTAGCCCCCTGGACACCCTGCCTTCCCAACTCCCGAGCACCATCACGGGGGACTTGCTGCCCCACTCGGGGCAGTTCCCGACTATGACCTTCATTTGCGGGGGGAAGAGCACGTGGTAGGGATCAAGTTGAAGACAGCGACGCCTTGAGATAATGGCAAAGAATGAGTGAAGGAGCGAAAAACAGATCACGAAGGGAAAACACAAACTACTGCAGGAAAGTCACCAAGACCAGAGTGGAAAGAGGATTGTGAGGACACAGGCAGGGCTGTGCTCCGAGCGCCCCAAGAACCCACTTACCTCGGGGAGATGTTGACCTCCAGGACCCACGGCTTGAGGTTCTCGTCCAGCATGATGTCGAAACCGAAGAGCTCGTGGCAGCTGTAGGGCCGTCGCACGTACATCTTCAGCAGGCTGGTCACGTAGGGCTCCGACCTGGTTCCAGGGAAGACCACATCTTCAGCCCAGCTCCTCCCGCAGGGCCCTAGCTACGGCTGCCCGGAGACGGGAGAACAGAAGCACCCCAGGAAAAGCAGCTCCCCAGGGAGGCCTCTGATCTGGAGCCAGCTTCTGGAGAGGAACGTTGGTAAAGGAGCAGAATTCTACCCACTCCTTCCTATTCCCGGTCCTCAGAAACTGACGCCCAGTGTGGTCAGCGTCTGGGGAACAGCCGTGGGCAGGCCTGTGAGAAAAGGGGAGACCGTGGCAGGCCCCACACCCAGGGCGGCAGCGTGACTCACGAGATGATGGTTTTGACAACAACATCCTTTATCTTCTCCCAGATGGCATCACTATTGACTCCCTTCTGGCTCAGGTAGTTCCATAAAGCCTTCAGGGCCCTGCAAGGCAGGGGGGAAGGGGAGGAGGTGTCCAGGGTTATATTCTATGAACAGGTGATGCAGAGAAGAAAAAGAAAAAGGAGTAAGAGGTCCCAAGGTGCTCTCTCCATGTCTCTTCTTTTGAGGTTTTCAATTCAGAAAGAGAGGAGCTTGGATGGAAAGAGACCAATTCTGAATTGCCCAGTGTTTACATGACCTTTGGGTTTTACATCAATCCTCACTGACCATGCTCCTGAACCTCCCCAAAGCCCAGAACCCTGTGTTCCCCTGGGCCCCCGCCTGACGGGGATGCAGCCTGGGTACCATTTGTGGCCCTGGCAGGCCGTTTCATCCGCATTGGCCTGGTATTCGGCATTCTTTTTATTGACACTGTAGTTGGTCAGGTGCATGAACTTGTTGCCAAGGCTCTTCATGGAAGGGGAGTACCTGGAAGTGAGGAGAAAGGCAGAGGTGGGACAGGAGACGACAGGTGGACCGAGGTCCAGATGGTTCCCCAAATCCCAAGGCGGTCAAGGACAAGCAGACAGATCTTTCCAGATGCACGACAGCCTGAGAAGTATGTCTGTTGGTAAGGTTTCCAGAATACCAGAGCTCCTTTAACACGAGCAGCTCACAAAACTCAGGAAAAGTTTACTTATGTTCACTCATTTGTTATAAAAGGAGATGACGAAAGACAGAGATGAACAACCAAGTGGAGGAGAAGCATGGGGCAAGGTCCATGGGACGCATCGCCTTCATCCCACCTCAGTCCCGCAGGAAGACACGCCCCACATTCACGAGGTAGAGAACCTTCTCGTTTCCTCTTCCCCATGCGATTTATAATAAGAAACCTACATGTGTGTCCCTGCCCCCGGCTCCTGGCACAGAGCTCCTAAATCCCTTATAAATTCCTCAGTGATAAGGGCACTATCGGAGCATCTTTTGACTAATATTTGGTCTTTGACCCCAGTTCCTGTCGCACAGCTCCCGAAAACCCTTGTAATTTCCTGGGCGATAGGAGTGTCTTGTGTTCTAATGAGGCGACTTTGGATGGGTTCCTAGATAGGGTCTGATCCCCAGACAGACCAAGCCATAATTTGAAGCTTGGAATTTTCGGCCCTGCCCTCCCCCTCCTTAAGAGGGAGAAGGGCTAAAAACAGAACCAATCATGCCTACGTGCTGAAGCCTCCCTAAAATCCCCAAAGTACAGGGTGCGTGTTCTGGGTGGGTGAGCCCGTGGGATATGCTGGGAGGGGGACCCAGAGAGGGCCAGGGGGACCTTTGCACCCCTCAGTGCAAAGGTCTTCTTGTGCCTTGTCTCCTCTGACCCCTCATCTTGTCTCTTCTCTTTCGCTGTTAGCCTGTAACTGAACTTTACCATCTCCTTCTACAATGAGCTGCTCTGGCAAAGAAATGGAAGCTGAAAAGGGGGTCCTGGGAACCTCTGACTTCTAGCTGACCAGTAAGAAGCACAGGCACCCGAACGGGTGACCGGAGTCTGAAGCAGGAGGGAGGGGCAACCTCGGGACACAGAGCCCCAAGCTGGTGGCTCAGACCCTGGTGGGCTGTGTGTGTGTGGGGGGGGGGGGGTGGCCAGTGTCAGATGGGAGTTAAAACGCAGGAGATCCAGCTGGCGTTGCAGAGAACTGCCTGCTGTGGTGACCAGAAGGGGCAGAGGCATCCTATGTGATGGGAGACACACAAGAGGAAAGGAAGATTGGGTTTTCCGAATACACCCCTCCTTCTCCTTTGGCCACAAAATGTGTTGTTTTCCGGCCTGGCCTCCTCCAGTTCCCCTCGTTCTCAGGAGACCGAGGCCCCAGAGCTGCCGGGGCGAGGCCTCAGCGGGACCACGTACTTGCAACTGGCAAAGCGGACGAGTCCATCGGAAAAGAGGTAAATCCGCAGGGGATCGTAGGAGGTGACGTAAACATAGATCCGCAGATCGAACTTGCTGCCGCTGATGAGGTAGGGCTTGTGTAGATACCTAAACAGGGATGTGACCGACCAGACAGGGCTCAGCGCATAAAACAGCCAAAGCCAGCCAACAGTCCCCGACGTAAAGACCTTAACACCGATGGCTGAAGGAGGTCGGTGGCTGAGAGGACAAAGGGCAGGCGAACACGATAAAAAGGGACCCTCTGGGCTGAGGAGGTGGGAACAGGAGCGGGATGTGGGCTGGCGACGAGCTCACCTCTGTACCAGGAGGGGCCTTCGCTTGGGGAGCTGACTCCACTTATGAATGACCTGGATGCCAATGCCTCGGGCTGACGCTGGCTGGAAGTCAAGGGGACTGGCGATGAGACTCGCTGCCGGTCCAAAACGCCATCGCTCCCGCTCTCGGACCTCGGCCCGCCGCCCGCTGCCATCCACTCACCGGTTTAACAATCCACTTCTGGCGGCTGCTGCTCTCCCAGGCTTTGCGCAGGAGCTTGGCGTCCTGGGGCAGGATGAAGGACTGGGGAAAGAAACTGAACTCCTTCTTGCCAAAGCGGCTCTGCATGCGAGACAGGTTCCGCCACAGCCGGTCCTTTCGCCCGATCTGGAAGGAACCTGGGAAGTGGTTCAGCTACAAAGGGGGAAAGTGGGGAGAGGGCCCGGGTGAGGCCGGGAGGAAGACGGCAAGACTCACGAGAGCCCTGCCGACTTCCTTAGCGACACCCTGAGCTCTCAATCCGTATGTACCAACACCATCTGACAGTAAGGACTCCCTTTCGGAGCACTCACCAAAAGTTGATTAAAACACAAACAAAAACCACCAAAGTGTAGTACTCCCAAGGGGCGGATAACTCATGAAGAGCCAGAGAATAGTGGCTAAGTCAGACATGACATTCCCCTTAAGTGTCTTCTGCCGGGACGGCCTGTAGGGCAAAGACAGGAAAGCACTTGGCCTTCGTTAAGTCTGGGGGCAAGGGACTCATTTGGCCCAGCAGGAGACCAGAGTCCTCTTCGTGCATATCCAGCTTGGAGGAGCGGAGGCAATGCACGGCAGTCACAGCAGAGACAAGATTCACGGAAACAGATGCCGCAGCTCAAACCACATTGGAGGAGGACGCTGCTGGACAGACCCGCGAGGGCCCCACTGCCCGCTCCTCCCACACCGCCTCCGCTCCTCTGTGCACGGTCCTGGCTTCTCTGCCGTCGCCCTCCCCTTTTCCCCCTGCCCACACTAACCTCCCCCTGCCAGGTCCGAAGTCCAGGGGAGGGGCTCCTCCAAAAGGACCCTTACCTTCTGATGCTCCCGAATGGATCGGAAACTAGGAGACTTCATATGGTGACCCCAGCAGCCCAGCCAGTCATCGTTTCCTACGGAAGGCACATCAGGGGGTCGGTCCTGCTAGCAGCTCGGTCCTTGGGACGGAGAGGCTCAGAGGCCCCAGAAACACCACGGGCCCAGGCACAGCTCCCAGACCCGGTTTTCTAAGCGTCACCATGGAGCTGTCCTATGTGAGACCCTGGGGTCAGGGACAGAACCATGGCTCTCTGTCTTCTAACTCCGAGGACCAGGCTCCGGCCCGGAGACACTTCAGAGTTATGTCTCCCGGTGAGGTGGAGACTACAGGCCAGGGTCCCCGCGGGGCAGGAGGTCCCCAGGGCCCTCCTCCCCCCCGGGGCCCCTCTGTCGGGGCAGAGGACAGGCTCGTGGTGGGGCAGATGACTCACTCTTGCTGATTTTGAAGTGCGACCGTCCAATGGTCTGCTTGACAATGTTGGGGGTCACTGTGCTCATCTTCCACCGGAGCAGCTTCCTCTGCTCCCAGGGAAGTTTCTCCACTGGGGAAAGGGGACGGGACGGGGGGTGAAGACCAGGAGAGTCAGGGTCAGAAGTGGAAAGCGGGTGCTGCTGCTCAGCCTTCACTAGGGAGACAAGTCACTACGGGGTGCTCTGGGCCAGAGCTCCAAAGGAGCACCCTTGGCGGGAGAGTGCGGCCGGCTGAGGGACACAGACAGGAGGGAGGTTGGCGGGGAGAAGCAGCAAGGTCGGAGGGCAAGAACGAAGCAGGGGATGATGGGGCTGACCACGGTCAGCTCGCGGACAGACACGGAAAATTTCCGGGTATCAGGCTGGTGAACCAGGCAGGGAACCGAGCACCAGAAAGGCCCTTCTGGAAAGCCCCTTGCCCCCTCTTGCCCCCTCCTCCCAACTTGGCTAGGGGCACTTCGGGGCTTACAGCCTTGGCCAGGGTTACCTCTCTCGTCCCGGGTGCCAAAATAGATGGTAGGGGGCACGTTAGGAAAGAGGCTGTAGATGAGGGCTGGCCGGACAACTTTCTCACTGGAGAGGGGTTTGGTCAGAATCTCTGCGCAGCTCCTACGACGCAAACAGGCAGCGGTAGAGAAAGGGGACACCACGGGCCTGAAGGGCTGTCACTGCGAACTTTCCTCAGGCACGCTGGCTTTCCCACTGGGATTCCACAAAGACAAGTACTCAGTAATTATTTTGCAAATACGAATCCACAAGGTGCTGGGGCTAATGTCCCCTGAAGACCAGACTTTCCGATGCTCCCTTCTGTGATACAGCTCCACAATTTCCGCTGACAAGCCACAGGCAGGGAAAGCCCTGGAAAGAGTGGTTCTGAGAGCAGGTATGCGACACTCGAACAAAGAGGAGCCAGTGAGGAGAGATAACAATTGATACACATAATGAAAAAGACGGAAGAGCAGAAAAGACCTAAGAAGAAGTACAGAGAGTTTTAAAAAAGAAAAAGGAAAAAAAAAAAGCAACAGAAAGGAAAGAAATAGGGATACTTCTAACTAATTTTACATTTAGACTAATCTGAAGACATGCAGATGATGAAGGCTCCTCTCCATTTTGGAAATGACCCAGGACATCAGTGTGGTAGGGCAGGTCTGGGAATCCGGGGCAGCGGGCCACTGGGGTCCAACCAGTGCTCTGACAATGGCGCAGCCACGGCGATCTCAAGGGATCTCTAAAAACTGAACACCTCAACTATGTATCGGGTACAAGTGGAGAGACCCAGACCTGGTCTTTAAATAGCATCGGGAAAGGAGAAAATAGTTATTACTCTCTCTGCTGAGCTGACATGACCCACAAAGATTACTATTTAAGATTAATCTTTAGCCTGTAAAGAGCCACTTTGCCTGTTATTTCGCAGCACAATAGAAATAGGCACTAGTACGGAAAACACTTCAGTGTTTTAAATCTTAAAGATTTTTAAAGAATGTTACTGGGGGGAAAAAAAAGAATGTTACTGGGTCCAGTTAAATACTAATTCTCAGATTAATAATGCCAATGAATTCAACTCTCAATTCCTCATTTCCAAAATATTTTATTTCGAAGGCTTTTAATTTACGGAGTATTACTGTTGAAAAATCAAGGAGAAGGAACTAAGATTTAGAAATAAGACAAAATAGGATTGTAAAATGGTACAGCCACTCTGGAAAAGTTTGGGCAGTTTCTTAAAAAAACTAAACAAGTGGGGCGCCTGGGGGGGCTCAGTCCGTGAACTAGGTCATGATCTCAGGGTTGTGAGATCCAGCCCCGCATCAGGCTCTGCACTCAGGGTGGAGTTAGTTTGAGATTCTTTCCCCCTCCCTCCCCCTTCCCCTCTCCCTCCGCTCCTCCCCCTGCTAATGCTCACTCTCTCAAGTAAATAAATAAATAAATAAATAAATAAATAAAACGTTAAAAACAACGATTAAACATGCAACTACCATACGATCCAGCAACTGCACTTCTGGACATTGACCTCAGAGGGATGGAGACTTACATTCGCACAAAAACATGTACATCTCAGGACTGCGTCTGATAGTGGGGCACACTTATGATGCAAGGTGGCAACGACCCTCATGGGGTTAGCCAAATATGTTTCTCCATTAAGTGCTTATTAATTTTCTAAGCATGGCTTGAAATCCTTTTCTTTTTACTTGAACAATTTCTTAGAAACTAACGACCGAACTGCAGCCTAAGAAACATGGTACTATGTTTAAGCCCAAATGATAAAATATGATTCCAGTTCCTTCCATTGGTCCTTATTTGAAAACTGAAGTCACAAATGTCAAAATCTGGTAAAAATGAGTTACAGTTAACAGAGCCATTTATAACATTTATAATGTTTTGTTTTTTAAAGATTTCTTTTTTTTTTTTTAAAGATTTTATTTATTTGACAGAGAAAGACACAGTGAGAGAGGGAACACAGCAGGGAGAGTGGGAGAGGGAGAAGCAGGTTTCCGCTGAGCAGGGAGCCCGATGTGGGGCTCGATCCCGGGACCCTGGGACCATGACCCAAGCCAAAGGCAGACGCTTAACGACTGAGCCACCCAGGTGCCCCAAGATTTATTTCTTTATTAGAGAGAGAGAGCACGTGCGAGTGAGTAAGCAGAGTTGGGGGTGGGGGGCAGAGACAGGGAGAATCTTTAAGCAGACTCCCTGCTGAGTAAGGAGGTTGGGATCAGAGCTGAAACCAAGAGCTGAAACCAAGATGCTCACTGAGCCCCCCAAGCACCCCTCTCTTTATAATCTTTTTTTTTAAAGATTTTATTTATTTATTTGACAGAGAGGAGAGAGATCACAAGTAGGCAGAGAGGCAGGCAGAGAGATAGTCGGAAGCAGGCTCCGCTCCCTGCTGAGCAGAGAGCCCGATGATGCGATGTGGGGCTCGAGATCCCAGGACCCTAAGATCATGAGCCAAAGGCAGAGGCTTTTAACCTCTGAGCCACCCAGGCGCCCCCTCTCTTTATAATCTTAAAGAGACAGCAAATGAGCCTGTGCCAACGATCGACACGACACTCACCGGGAGATCACTGCTACCGACTCGCTGGTGGAGACGACACTGAACGAGGAGCACTCTGAGTCTCCTGGAGGGGACAGAGCAGAGCAGTTCCACTAGCAGAGGCTGCTACACAAACCCACCAAGCCCAGGCGGCCCTTGGGCATCCTGGCTCAGCCTTCCTGCGGAGCCACGTGCACCACCCCGCAGCCTCCCGCACGCTTGGCAGAAGCACAAAGGAAAGAAGACTGGTGGACCGCAGGGCTAGTGAACCAATTTTCCAGAAGCCCCTGCCACCCTTAGACCCACAGGGCAGATGATGACTGCAGGTGATAAAGTGAGTCGAGGACCCAGCATACAACTGTCAGGCCCCTTCCCTCGAGGGTGGTGACCACTTCCCAGCTGGAGGTGAGAGGGTCCCGTACTTACCCTCTTCCTCTTCATTTTCATCATGGCTGCAGCAGTCCTCCAAACCATCGATTAGCTCTTCTTCTAGATCTTCAGCCTCACCCAGGTCTAGCTGGGGGTCTACAGGTGAACTATAGGAAAGAATCACGCCCCAGCCCAGTCCGTAAGAGAGGTCACAGCTAGATTCTCATTCCTTCATCACCTCTCAGTGCTTGTCTCCTCCCCACTCAACAACTTGCTATCTCTTGTCCGGATCTCACAGCTCACTTTTCTGGCCCTCAGAGCTTAGGTCTAGCCATAGTTCCTTACAGCCCCTGGTGTGCAACGAGGCATTCCATCTCCCATCTTCTCTGAAGTCCCTCAGAGCACTGCACTGCAAAATTCTGCATACAAAACACCATCAACGAATGTCTGGTAATTGACTTCAAAGGTCCCTAGACCTCTGGGAATCCTGAAGAAGGCCTTGGTGGACCAAGGATGCAGAGAATTAACAAGGCACAAGAGAAGGAGCCAAGTTTTGTGTATGCCCTAGCTCTGACATGGCTATCAAACGAGGAACGACAGAGAGCCTGGTTTGGTTTGGGATTAAGTAGCAAAGTCACAGGCCCCAACATCTGGCATTCTCTCTTCCTGGTTATAACCTGAAGCAGGGCTGGTGAACTCTTTCTCTAAAGGACTAGAGCATCTTTACAGTTGTGCGGGCCGCTCAGTCTGCTGCAACTACTCAACTCTCCCACTGGAACAGGGAAGTAGCCCCAGACAGCAGTAAACAAATGGGCGAGGCTGCGTTTCAATAAAACTTTATTTATAAAAACCCGCAGTGGGTAAGATTTGTCCCACACGGCTGGTCTAGTTTGCCAACCTCTGCCCTAAAGTGGAAACCAAAATTCCAGGGCAGCCAAAAAAAATAAAACCACCTTCAGAGACGTAGGATCAGGGTCACCGAATTATGGTGTATACAGTCTACTGCTCTAAAGGCATCGAAAACTTTCTCTAACTTACCCGCTACCCCGAGCAGGGGAGTCCGGCCCCCTGGCTTCCTTAGGCCCCTCCTTCTCAAGCTGGCCCAGATGGATGCAAGAGAGGCGGGAGGCCACGTCGGCTACACCAAGGGGCTGAGGGGGAGAAGGCAGGACGGGAGCTTTGTCTTCTCCGAGTGCCGGGGGGTCAATCGCAGATCCACAGGCAGGGCCGTGGCCGAGCGCGCTGGCATGTGAGGCAAGGAGGTGAATGCTGATGCGTTTGGTACAGAAGACGGTACTGTCCAAGGTATCCGAGGCGCCGGGGGGGATCCTTCTGTTGGCTCCGGCATCCTCCTGCGGGAGCTGCTGGCCGATCCCGGCAGGCTTCCACCGCCGGTTCCTGGAGAGGAGGTCACAGTGCGAGCTGGGGCTCATGAAACAAGACCGTTCAAAGTGGTAGCCTTGCCTTGGCTTCTTAAAGCCTCTCGCAGTCAACTTCCTCACAGCCTCGGTGAACCGAACCTCCGTAGCCAGAGTCTGAGAAACAAAGTCGCCGTCCAGGCCACAGGGAGCCCGCTCCGCTCTGGCGGCTAAGTGGCTCCGGGCGCACAGGGGAGGGGCCGCACTGGCAGTCAAAGTGTCTAAGGAGCTAGGGGCGGGGGCCTCACCGAGGACAGCGCCATTGCTCTTGGGCACCTTGTGTTCCACAGGCTGCAGGGCACAGTCCCCGGTGCCCCCTGAATGATGCCAGGGGACAAGATGGATCGTGGGGGAGGATACTGGCTTCAGGCCCTCTGGGGCCTGCGATAAAGGCACTTTAGTGCTGTTTGGCCGCATGAAGGAGTTGTTATTCAGCATGGGCTTATAGGCAGAGGGGGCGGCGAGCGGAGACGGGATCTTCCCTGAGATGGCAGAGGCCAGGCTCTTCCCCGAAGGGTTTTCCCCAGCCGCTCCCAGTGAGAGGTACGGATCTGCGGAGGAGGACGCCATGGGCTGGGCCATGGGGGAGACCGTGAAAGAAGGGGCCTTACTGGCAGTGAGTCTGACGGGGAGGCTCTTCTGAGGGAGAGAGAGAGGCCGTCTCTCCGGCAGGCCTGAGCGCAGGCAGAAGGACTCGAGCTGCTGGTAGGGCTTGGGCCGGCAGCTGGCGCGGCGGTAGAGCAGAGTGCCACCGAACAGGTCCGGGAGGGAGTGCAGGTAACAGGAGCTGCTGGCGCCCGCGAGGACGGCTGAGCGCCCCGAGCTACAGAAAGTGCTGGGGCAGAAGAAGTAGGCCGGCTGCGGCGGGACACCCAAGAGGCCGGGGCCCAAGCCCGCTGGCAGTGTCCCCACGTGCTTCCTCTCCAGCTTCCAGATTGGCTTCACTTGCTGATGGGCCTGCGCCCAGCCTCTGCCCTCAGAGGGTCTCTCCAGCGGCCGGGCGGGCACGGAGCCCGAGGGGCCACTCTGCTTGAAGCTGTTTCCCCGGCGGAGGCCAATACTGTAGCTCTCTGTTCCTGCTGAGGCCATGAGGGGCCCCCATCATGGCCACGTGGCCTCGTGGCCCGACTCGGAACAGGTGCCGCGCACCTGCAGTAGTAGCGGCTGCATCCTCGACGTCTGTCAGCCTGGAGGGAAGAGAAGCCATCGGGGACGTTACTGTCCCAGGAGGACAGAGCGCGGGCTACGGGGGCCCTCGGGGAAGCAACAGAGCCCCACCGCCGTTCCCCCAGGGCGACCAGGATGGCTGTCATTTAGGACCCCGAGAGAAGGAACCTAGACTCCTACGGGGTCTTCAGGCTGCCCTCGCGCAGTCAGGGCCGCCTTCGTCAGGGACCGGGACCTCATGGCTCCGCCGAGGAGTCTGCTCCCGTGTTCCTGCTCCCTCGGAGCCGTCCGCTCTCTCTCCAGAGAAAACTACGTCTCTCTGTCTCACCATCCATGCCTTCTCTGAGCGGCTTCCTTCTCTCCCCTAAGCCCGGTGTGGCTCGGAATAAGGCAAGTCTGGGGATGGCAGAGAAACCAGCCAGTATCTTCCTCCTCCCCACCCAATTCTGAAAGCTCAGGGGTCACTGGAGAAACCTATTTTACATCTACTCTTCCCTGACCAACTCTCAGCGGCCCCTGGTGTGTGGTCTGCTTTTCATGCCTAGATGTGACAAGATGAGATACAAGCAGAGAATTCCGCCGCAGACCTCCGGAGTCCACTCGGAAGCTGAGACGGTGACTTCACCTCTTTACGCGTCTCGCCAGCTATACAGACTTAAACCCCTCCCATGTGTCGATGGGAAAAAGAAGAAACAAATTGGAACTGAACACCAACATTATTTTTACTTAAAGTGACCTTATTCCCGGCAGCCACGGTGGGACAGGAGAGTTTGGGGGTAGAAAACAGGAGAAGGAGGAGGAGAGCTTGCTTTATCCCAAGCCCCAGGCGTTAGTTTGGGCTGATCTCAGGGGAGAGGGCTTGTCTCAGATGTTCCCTCATTCGATGTTTCCTCTAAGGCAAAACCAGCCAGTTAATTCTGAGTTCCAAACAGTCTGTTAGGCATGGTCACTTACTTTCTAAATCAAAGTCACAAAATAATCTCCAGTTTTCACAAATGACAGCATCCAGAGGGGGAAAAACAAGACCCTTCTATAAGAAGTCACTCATCTGCGATAATTCTGAATGGAATCCTGGCATCCTTGCCAAGGAAGTGTTTTTGCAGTGGCTAGAGGGAAAGAATTAGCAGAGAATTTTTTTGTTCAAGTTACTTTTAAAACACACACTTCAACGGGAAGAGGACCTTGTAGTCTGGTAAGAGACTAATGGCCAAGGAAGAGCCACGATTCCTGCCTCCATCTGTAGGAACTGTTGGTGTTGTCTACCAACAGAAAGCCTGCAGAAGCCATGTGATGTCACCCTCTTTCCGTGCAAAGGCTGACCTTTGTGATTCTTTCTCAAGGAGAGAGGACAAAAACCACAACTCATGACTGCCAATATTCAATATCACAGTGGGCTAAAAACAGCCTAAGTTCTAAAACTAGATTTTGATGCCAGGAACCTCAAATTAGGGAGACAGAAAATGGACCTCCACCGAGTCCAAACCATGGAAATATGGTGCAGGGGCGAATTACACTCCGTACGTTTACGGTAGAGAAGCAGACACGAGGGAGGAGTCAAAGCCGGCCAGGGACTTGATCAGACTGCGCGTGTGTGTTGTGTACACTCAACAGATTCGGTCCCAACTCACGTCGTCCTCTTTCGGGAATCCATGACTTACCCTGCCCGTGCAAGCCAACAGGCACACCGAAGTGACGGGAGAAGAAGTTGCCCTGGGAGACCAGGGCAACTGCACTGGTCAGTCTGAAAAATACCCACTTACGGTTCCTCACGTGCACCCTGCTACCTCAGACCTTCACGCCTTTACAAGTGCTCCCTCTGGAGTGCTTTCTTTCTCTTTGACCAGACTTGGAAAAGTACTCAGCTTGAATACCCCCTTCTCCAGGGAGCCTTCCCCAGACTCTCCACTTTGAAGAGGATGCCTCAGCCACATGCAGGCCGCCGTCGCTGCTTCTACTAGCCTGAAGTTGTTTTGTTTTTTTTTTTTTTTAAGATTTTATTTGACACAGAGAGAGAGAGAAAGAGATCACATGTAGGCAGAGAGGCAGGCAGAGAGAAAGAAGGGGAAGCAGGTTCCCTGCTGAACAGAGAGCCCGATGCGGGGCTCGATCCCAGGACCCTGAGATCATGACTTGAGCTGAAGGCAGAGGCTTTAATCCACTGAGCCACCCAGGCGCCCCACTACTACCCTGAACTTTAATAGCATACCACTCATCTGACCAGGAGCCACACGTGCATTTTCCACTAGCTCGTGTCCCCCACAGCGTCTGGAATACGCGCTCAGTATTCTGTTGAATGAACAAACTGCAAAAGTTCAGTAAATGAAGGGGAAACACACTGGCAGTGATCAACACTGATCTGGACACCTAACAAATGCCAGGTGCTGTGTCAGGCACTTTACCTCTGTTATCCGATTTAATCCTCACAAAGACCTTACACTCGATTTACTGACGATGAATCCGAGAATCCGAAAAGCTAAGTAACTCTTCTATAATTAAACTACCAATAATGAGTGGTGCCGAGTGCAAACTCGATTAAAACTCGAGTTTGACTCCACATGCCTCCTGAACAGGAAGGAAACACGCTCTCAGTCCCTGTCCCCTCAATTATCCTTAAGTTCCAGGGACAAGAGAAAACTCAGGTTGGAAACACTCTCCCGGTTTATACTGAGTCCCTCCAGGGATGAAGCCTGTGGTCCTCATCGGCATCGGGGCCAATCCCACTTTGCCCGTCGCCACGGATGCGCGCTACACACCAACTCAGGGCCGGGTGAACAGACCCCTCACCCCCTCTCTGCACACAGCACACCGCATCTGCCTCTCCGCCTGGTATCACATGAGTCCTCAGCGCCGGGAATACTGAATGCGAGCGGCCTGGCATCTGGCTAGCTTGGCTGCTGATCCAAATGAGGACAAGGGAAGCAAAGCATACGCTCCCACCCTCTTCGGAGGCTGCGGCTGGCCCGCTCCCCGGCAGAGTGTGAGGCCGGCCGGCTGGGCAAGCGCCAGAGTCAAGGGGATTCTCCTCTCTCTCTAGCGGGATTCCAGATCTCCTATGTCTTTGCAGTGGCTGTTCCCCACTCCTTGTTCCCTCTCATAGTTCCCATGATGTGTAGGATGGCAGCTTAGGAAAGAGCCACCTGTCTTCCTAAGGAAGCATTATCTGGACATGGGGGCCAAGCGGATGAGAAGATGGTTCTGTAGAAGTCTCTCTCTGGGAAAGGGCCCCATCACTAGTAAGAGACGGCGAGGGTTGGCTAAGATGACTGTGTCAGGAACTGCCAAGCAAAACAAGTCTGTCCTGTCAGATAATCTACACAGAGTAGATTCGAGAACATGAAGTAAACAGTATCACTCATAAGAGTACCACATACAAATGTCCTGACCTGGTGTCACGGTTTCTGCCACAGAAGTAGCGTCTGGTTTAGACAAGGAAATGGTCGCTAAAAGCAACCCTCTTCCTTCTCTTTACAGAGATTCTTAATGAAATCAAAACCCCATGTGAAGAGGAAGCAAGGACCTAGCCAGAAAATTCTGGCAACCTGGGTCCCAGGAACCTCTGACTGCCCCCACGGGCCACCTTTTCCCAGACGTGGCCCTTAACAGCACTGCCACTCAGGTGCCAGGGAAGGACCCCATCTTCTCACTGGAATGAGGAGTGACAAACTCTAAAAAGTCCTAGGTGGTCTAAAATATACGAAGTAGAGGAAGTGAGAAAATAATTGCAAAATACAACACACTGAGAATTGTGGTTTCTGCCAAAAAGTCGAAGTCCAGACTGGCAAATAGTGTCCGGCAGCCAGCCCCCGCAGACAGCACACACTCGGGAGGGCGCTGCTCCCTGAGGCCACAGAGCCTGTCCCCTGTGCCATACCCTGGGCTCCTGACACGATGTCTGGGAGATCCTTCTCTCCATCTCCCTCAAATTTCTAAGCGCACTATGATGACACACGCCTGATGTGTCTATGTGTGAGAGCCTCCAGAATCCCAGAGATGGCCTACCCATCTCAAAGGAAATATTTTAGGGTGAGACATCAAAGGCAAGGGAACAAGAAGGAAAGGCATTTGTACATGGAGGAGGCCTCACACAGGCTACTAATGGAAGCCTTGTTTTAAAAACACTCAAGTTGTTCACCAAGTCTCCCTATCAGGGATTCACGGACCATCTTGTGAAGACCCACACCAGGGTCTCTGTGCAGAGGACCCAGGCTCCAGCTGTGGCTACCAGTTTTACACAAGAAAAATAAAGTGAACTAAAGCTTGTTTAAAAAATAAATAAATAATAAATAAATAAATAAAAACACCCCAACTGAAGCAAACCTAAACTTACAGTAATTGGTGATTATACAAATTAAAGGATTTACAAATCCCATTATTTTCATTCAATTTACATACACTTTTTAGCCACGTATACCCCCTACTTAAAAAGAAGCAAAGGCTTTCATACTTACTCTCTCTGACGAAGCCTAAAGGATCCACCACCAGTTCACCCTCCAATCGACGGCTTGTGAGGAACTCACTTGAGGAGCCAACACACTGACTTCATCTGGAAAAAAAGTATTTTAAACAATCTAACATTTCACAGAGTTATTAATCTTCTATCTTTCTGGCTCCTACACATTATCCCTGGGGAATAGGAGAACTTCAGGGCTGAAGAGGACATACAAACACTATTCTATTGTCCGCAAAGTTCAAGTTTAAAGCAAACAAGCCTATTTCTGGTTAAGTTCCTTAATCAAGGTCCAAACAGGAAAATGTCCAGCTGAAAAGAAAGGTTAGTTTAGGGCAGAGCAGCTGAGGAACGAGTTCTTGGGAAGGAAAGTCTCTCTGAACATTCAAATTTGTTTATGCCAAAGCTCTCAGAACATTCAAATTTATTTATGCCAAAACAAAGATCTTGGGGCGCCTGGGCGGCTCAGTCAGTTAAGCATCTGACTCTTGATTTCAGCTCAGGTCTTCATCTCAGGGTCGTGAGTCGAAGCTCTGTGTTGGGTTCCATGCTGGGAGCCCAAACTAAAATAAAATAATTAAAAAAAAATACCAAAGATCCGGAAGACTATACGCTAAACTATTATGGCAGATACCTTGGGGACACAGGTGAGATGAGGATGGGGGGGATGGGGGGGACACTTTTCCAGGTTACTTGTTTAATCTTCCAGAACAAACAACAACCATCACATGTCACTTGTGTGCAGTATTCCAAGAGTCTCCAGGGCACTACCGCTCCTTACAGCCCTGCTGGACCTGCAGTTACCACTCCTTCATAACTCATGTCCGAGCTCTGATGAATAGTGAACACATTCAGTGCTAAAACCACACAGGTGGAATGTTTGGGAAAAGACAAGAAAGGAAGTACCATAACTTCCACTGAGTAGCAGTAAGATCAAATTAGAAAATTCACATAAAGCACAGGGCATGGTCCACGCTAAACATTCAAGAGATGGCAGTTAACATGCTCTTTATGCGTGGCACCAAATGATCTGACTTTCTCCCCTCAGCCCTCTTCTCAAGCTACCATGAAGAGGGGTGGGGAGGGGGACACACTTGGAGAAGGCAAAAAGTATTCCCCTACAAAATTTCAGCTAGTATAAATAATGTTCTTTTATAAAAAGACACAGTAGTCTTGTCATCTGGAAACTTCTGTGAAATTTATTATATTACCAGTAACTGGGTTCTTCAGTGGCAGGTCTGACTTGGCACTAAAAAACAACTGAAAAGTGCTCTGGGATATCCTTCTGGCTCTTATAGTTTTTATATAATTAGATGGTTGGATTTCTGAAAATACTGGGACTAGAGTTAAAAAGTGAGTTCAAAACTGGGATTAGAATTAAAAAGTTATTCACCTACTGCCTAGACCCTGATCACTACAAAACATTTGTCAATAAAAGAAACCTAGTAACTAGAGCTCCTTGGAGAACAGCTAGGGCAGGAAAGCATCAGATGAGCCTGATCATCTCTTATGCTGCAAAAACTAAGGAAATTCTCAAATTTTAATAGAGATATATCATAAGATCATAGAAATAGCTCACATCACAGTTAACAGTAAAACACTAGATGCTTTCTCTCTAAGACTGAGAACAAGGCAAGGATGCCTACTCTCCTCATTTCTATTCAACACTGCACTGGAAATTCTAGCCAGTGCAATAAAACAAGAAAAAGAAATTAAATGCACGTAGATTATAAAGGAAGAAGTGAAACTATACTTGCCAGAGACATCATCGTGTACACAGAAAATCCGAAGAACTCTACAAAAAAACCTGCTAAAATAAGCAAGTTTAGTAAGATTATAGGATATAAGATCAAGATACAAAAACTGATCTTTTCTATATACTAACAAGTAAAAACTGAAATTTAAAAAGTACACTGAAAACTCTAAGACACTGCCAAAAGAAATTAAAAAGTTAAATAAATGGAGAGATATAACATGTTCAAGAATTAGAAGATTCAGTATTGTTAAGATGGCAATTCTTCCCAAACTGACCTATTGAGTAAACGTAATTCCTATCAAAATCCCAGCAGGCTTTTCTGGAGAAATTGGTAAGCTGATCCTAAAATTTATACAGAAATGGAAAAGACCTAGAACAGACAAAAACAATTTTGAAAAAAAAAACAAAAACAAAATTTGTACTACCTGATTTCAAAATTTAGTATAAAGCTGTAGTAACCAAGGGGTGCCTGGGTGGCTCAGTGGGTTAAAGCCTCTGCCTTTGGCTCAGGTCATGATCTCAAGGTCCTGGGATCGAGCCCAGCATCAGGCTCTCTGCTCAGCAGGGAGCCTGCTTCCCCCTCTGTGCCTGCCTCTCTGCCTACTTGTGATCTCTCTCTCTCTGTCTGTCAAATAAATAAATAAATAAAATTTTTTTAAAAAGCTATAGTAATCAATATAATGTGGTACTGGCATAAGGATAGACATATAGATCAACGGAACCAAACAGAGTCTAGAAATAAACACTTACATTTATGGTCAATTAATTCTCAATAAAGTTGCCTATGCAACTTAATGAGGGAAAGGATAACCTTTAACAAATGATGTTGGAACAAGTGGCTATCCAGGTACAAAAAAATGAACTTAGACTCTTACTTTACACCATAAATTTACTCAAACTGGATCAGAGAGCTAAATTTAAGAACTAAAACTATAAAACTTCTGGCAGAAAACATAGGAGAAGATGTTAATAACTTTGGGCAACTGAAAAATTTTAAGAGAAAATGTGGTAACAGTCCAGCTGTTGAGACGCCTGGGTAGCTCAGTCGTTAAGCGTCTGCCTTCAGCTCCAGGTCAGGATCCCAGGGTTCTGGGACCGAATCCAATATGGGGACTAGAGCAGGGAGCGTGCTTCTCCCTCTTCTACTCCCCCTGTTTGTGTTCCCTCTCTCTCGCTGTTTCTCTCTCTCTGTCAAATAAGTAAATCTTAAAAAAAAAAAAAAAAATAGTCCAGCTGTTAACTGGATTATATCAATGAAGAATTTAGGAAAACACTACTGAGAGAATGAAAAGAAAAATCTACAATCTGGAAGAAAATATTTGCAATTATAAAGGCTTGTATCCAAAATATGCTAGGAACTCTCATGAGTCAAGAAGATGAAAACCAATCCAATTAAAAAAATTTTAAACAGGCAATTTTAAAGATAGGCAAAACATCTGAATAAGTATTTTACTAAAGAAGATACATAAGTGACTAGTAAGCACATGAAAAGATGATCAATATCTTTAGTCATTAGGAAAATGACAATTAAAACCACAATAAGATACTGCTCACACACCCACTAGAATGGCTATAACCAACACGGACTGATAATAGTGTTGCCCAGAATATGGAGAAACTGGAAATTGGAATTTTTCTACATTGCTGATGGGAATATACAATGATACACCCACTTTGAAAAATATTATGAGTTTCGTAAAAACCGTAATATATAATGACCCAGCAAATCCACTCCCAAGTGTGTACCAAAGAGAAATTAAAGCATTATGTCCAAAAACACACAAATATTCATAGCAGCATTTTTCTTAATAGGCAAAAACTAGAAATAATCCAAATGTCCATCAACTGGTAAAGTAATAAAATATGATATATCCATATAATGGATTGGGACTCAGCAATAAAAGGCAACAATCTAGATTAACCTCAAAAACATTCTGCTAAGAAAACGAAGCCAGACACAAAAGACTATATATTGTAGGATTCCATTCTTATAATATTTCTAAAAAAGACAAAATTATAGAGATAGAAAGTAGATCAGTGGTTGCCTGAGGCTGAGGGTGGAAACAAGGAATGATTATAATTGGGAATGAGGGTACTTTATGGGATGATGAAAGTGTTCTAAAAGCAGGTGCTGGGGGCGCCTAGGTGGCTCAAATGGTTAAGCGTCTACCTTTGGCTCAGGTCATGATCTCAAGGTCTTGGGATTGAACCCGACATGGGGCTCTCTGCTCAGCGGGGACTCTGCCTCTCCCTGTCACTCTCTCTCTCTGCCTGCTCTCTCTCTCTCAAATAAATAAGTAAAATCTTTAAAAAATAATAAAAAATAAAACCAGATGGTGGGGATGGATGCACAAATGTACAAACTTGCTAAAAGTGATTGAACTCTACTTATATAGTGAATGAATCAATTGTATGGTATGTAACTTATACCTCAATGAAGCCATTAAAGGTGGAAGGGAAAAAAAAAGACTTAAAGAGCTTAAAGAGGCTCCCTCTAACCAAATCTGGGACAGCAAAATAAATGAGAATCAGACTGTGTAAAACAAGGACCCATGAATCCACAGTGATATAAATAAATAAAAGAATAAATAAATAAATGGGGGAGAAGGAACAACACTCCCTTCCAACAGAATTCCAATTGGTAAGAACAGAAAATCACCACTGACAACCACCATGGTAATAACTACTTCAGGCAAAACTCATCAGTGGATCCTAAAATCGGTGGGTGAAAATATTGGGAAATGGGATCATTCTATTGCCTCCAAATACCTCTCCACAAAATATTTATTAATTATGAAAGGGGGAAAAAACATAACTTGGGGTACGTGGGTGGCCCAGTTGGTTGAGCCTTCGGCTCTTGGTTTTGCTTCAGATCATGATCTCAGTCAGGGTCGTGAGCTCAAGCTCCACGTCGGCTCCACGCTCAGCACGGAGCCTGCTTAGAGTTTCTCTCTCCTTCTCCCCACTCCCAGCCACGCGCGCCCTCTCTCTCTCAAATAAATAAATACATCTTTTAAAACACACACACACACACACACACACACACACACACACACACACACACAACAACAACAACAACAACAACAAAACCCGTAACTTTGGAGAAACCAGGCAGACAGGACCGTAATCAAGTGCTCAGAGCTCCCGTCATCGGGAAGAGCACAAATTGGCATTATGCTCCTCAGGACAGGACTCCCTGAAGGACCGATCCTCACATCTGTGATTTCCTGACCTAAAGGCACCACCTGAATACCAAGGGAAATACCAGCCAAGACCAAATCAAAGGTCATTCTACAGAATAACTGGTCTGTACTCTTCAACTGTGTCAAGCTCGTGAAAGACAAAGGCTGAGGAACTACTCCACTTACAGGAGACAAAAAGGACAAGACAACAAAATGCAGCGTGTGCTCCTAAAACAAAGGACAGTGACAGGACAACTGACAACGTCTGAATGAGGCAGACCTGATAATAACATTATAGTATATGATATTATATCCACGCCAATTTTCTGATTTTGATCAATATACTGTGTCGATTTAAGAGAATATCTTTGTTTTAGGAAGCATTTACGAAGTTTTTAGGAAATATTCAGATGTGAAGGGCTTTCATGCCTGCAACTTACTGGCAAACATTGCAACAAACAATTCGTAGTTCACCTATGAACACTAAAGCAAGGGTGATAAGAGTAACATTTGATCAATGCGTGTAAAAAGTAAACAGGAATTCCTCATACTATTTTGGCAGCTTTTTTGCAAGTCTGAAGTCATTTCAAAAATAACAAAGTTTTTTTTTTTTAAGTTTATTACAACTTTTAAAGGGAAGCTTGGTTTTCCTCAGACACAACCACCTTCAATTCTTCTTTGAAAGAAGACTGGCAGGAATGGATTTTACGGGGGAGTGATTCCAGCCAGTAGAGAAAGGCTCACTCCTTGCTCCATTACCTGAAGCTGGCTTGACTGGGGATCCGCCCGTCATCACTAAGGTACAAGAACTGAGGTCACGTGCCTTCTGAAGGGCCTCCCCAGTACGTAAGTCTTTCCAGTGCAGTCACCTTAATATGAGCTAGCCGCCCAGCACACTCCGCTCGAATCCCCCCGGGGGACTGGGAAACTCTGGCTTAAGGGGAGCTCGAGAAGGAAGGCAGACACCAGAGGCCGAGAGCTGACGTTCAACAGCACTTTTTCTGGGGCCCATCAACACACAATGTCAGGGTTCGGCTCCAATTTTTTAGGGGAGAAATGCCATTTAAACCTGAATCTATGTGAAAAATCTCACTGCCCAACAAAACACAAGTCCTTGTCTTGCCTTCAACCTAGAAAGCAGTTGCTGCCGCCACCATCTGGGAAACAGAAACTGAGAGGCTGAGACAAGGACTGGCTAGACTCAAGGGATCACGGGGACAGAATGGGAAACTCAAGGTTTTCTATGACCCCTGTTATTCAAAAAGGGAACCTGCTTCCTCTTAATTTCCTTGAAATTAGATGAGAACGTTAGATTTTAATAAAGTCATGCTACGGACAATGAATAGGGCTGAGATAAGAAGGTATCAATCGTATCCTTCACTTAATGGATTCACTTTTAGAGCCAATTAACCTTGTAGAGTCAGGAGCAGTAAATAAGCTGCGACTACACAAAAAGACTTCAGTTAAAAAAAAAAAAAATTGTAGGCAGAAGGGCCCAAGTCCCTGACACAGGTGTACGTGCAACACCAAAACTCCCACGATGCCCTGGGGAATGATTTCCCCCTGACCTCAGAACTTCCCTCCAACTCACTCAATCTATCAAGTCTTTCCGGTTTCAAATAATCTGTCCCTGGAGCCATCTCGTCTCCGTTTCCACCATTCTTCCCTTAATCCACGCCACTACCACCTCTCACCTGCTGGTTTCCCCCCCGCTGCTAAACTCTTAACGCCTCCTTTAAAATCAATTTTCCAGACTGTGGTCGAGGGGCTCTTTTTAAAATGTAGCTTCAAGCTATCCGGTGGCTCCAAGGCCTACGTGATCTGACTCCTCTCTCTGTCTCTGACCTGATGCAAGTCGCTCTTCCTCCTCAGCAGGCGTGTTCCCACCAGTGTTCCAGGGCTTTGTTGTTCGCTCTGAGACACTCAGTTCCCTCACTCAGCGTTCAGCAACCACCACCAGCCCAGAGAGCCTGTCTACACTAATACTGCCCCACCCCCGATCGTTCCCTATCCCATTACCTTACTCTAATCTGTTTCATTCTTCCGCGAGCTGAGCTTATTGAATGTTAGTATTTCCTTATATTTCCTTTCCTAAAGAAAAGAGTGGAAGAATAAATGGGAACTGGTTTGTTTTTGTTTTTTTTATAAAGGAGACCACCGGGGTATGAGAGTTAAGTGTGTATACCTTTTCAATTGTTTTAATTTCTGCCTATATAAATGAATCACCTAGTCAAAAACCCTGTTCATTGTTTTTATTTTTTTTATTATTTTTTTTTCCTGTTCATTATTTTTAAAGTAGAAACTTCAACTATTTCTGCATTCCTTTGTTGTGTGTTTATCTTCTCTTCTAGCATGAAAGCTCTTTGAGAACTGGGACCTTATTTACACAGTCCATGCCCAGCCCTGGAAATGTAATCAGGGCTCGTTAAATATTTGCCGAATACACACATGCATCTACAATGGCGAAACCCAGCACGGCCACCACGCGCCCTTTTCAGACACATCAGGTTCTTCTCCTCTCCTACCACCATTTCCTTGCTGCTACTTCTTTCCTCAGTGCAGGAACTCGCCCAAAACCACACCCAGCTCCTTTTCCTCCCCATGGTGCCCCCTCCAAAGTCCTCCATGGCTCCCGTTTTACCCTCCCTCCCATGTCCAACCGACCTGCTCTCACGACTTCAACCATTATCCGCAGAAGCTCCACTCTTCAGACTCGACCTCTCTCAAGCTTCATGTCCTCGTCACCAACCGTCTGGGCCACATTTTCCACATGCATATCCGACCACTGCAAGCTTGTCACACCAGCTCTGCACTCTTGACTTTCCATTTCTTTCAGTGGAAACTTTTTTCTCTTAGCCATCTAAGAGGAACACTTAAGCCCCTTCTGACTTCTTCCTTTCCCTTTTATTCTCCAAAGCCAAACCAGTCATAAAACTTGAGAGAGATTCTTTCTCCCTAGCATGCTTCTTCCATTATTCCCCCACCCGCTCCCCGGAGCCGGACCGCTGCAATAACACTCAGACTGGGGTCAGTGTTTCTAGGGTCCGCCCTTCCGAAGTCCCCCCTGCAGGCAGCCTCCAGATTAACTTGGCTTGATTTTATTTGATTGGGTTACTCCCCTTTCAAAAATTTCCTAGGAGTCCTCACTAAATATCATAGCAGCCCAAGAATCACCTGCATCAGAATAACATGGGGTGCAGGGCCCCTGGCTAGCTCAGTCAGCAGAGTGTGCAACTCTTGATCTCAGGGTCGTGAGTTCAAGCCCCAGGTTGGGTGTGGAGCCTAACTGAAATAAAAAATAAAAACAAAATAGAATAAACACGGGATGCAGATTCCCAAGCCCCATCTTCAAAGTGGATTCAGTGGGTCTGGGGTGGGGCCGGGACTCTGCATTTTTAACAAACATTCCAAATGATTCTCACCTGAGTCAGCAAACAAAATATAGATTTCTTAGTTTTGGTTGAAAGGCTTATTTCCATCTCCTTCCACCTTGAACTCTGTCCTATGAACTGTGCTGGTCTTAACACTAAACTCCTGGAATAAACCTTTCAAACTGTCCGAAGGCCTTTGCTCCACTAAGCCTCTTCCTTCTGTATCTCTCTATTTTATTTACCTTTTCCAGGCACAGCTCAAGCCCCACCCCCTCCATGAGTACGTCCTGCATCTCTATCCCTCTAACTTGATACTTTACAAAGGCTCCTCTCACCACTGTTCTCTTTTCACATGGAGATGCCTCATAAACTGCATGGATGGTTTCCATAGGGTATCCCTGGGTTCCTATAACAGACAGGAGCAAAGCTAATCTGGTAGAAGGGGGAAGATCACTGCCCCAGTTTGGCCTCCTCCCCAGCTTCGTGGGTCACTTGGTCCCTGGAACAAAGTTTCAAAAACTGACTTGGGGTGATGAGCATGTTCCTTGTCAGTTACACCTCCACAAAGCTGTGAAAAATAAAACAAAAAGGGCACCTGGGTGGCTCAGTGGGTCAAGGCCTCTGCCTTCGGCTCAGGTCATGATCTCAGGGTCCTGGGATCAAGCCTCCCATCGGGCTCTCTGCTCAGCGGGGAGCCTGCTTCCCCCTCTCTCTCTGCCTGCCTCTCTGCCTACTTGTGATCTCTCTCTCTCTCTCTGTCAAATAAATAAATAAAATCTTTTTAAAAATAAATAGATTAATTAAATAAAAATAAAACCAAAAAAAATTGACTAAAGAGTAAGAGGAGGATAAAGAACCGCAGAGCATTCTAAAGACAAAATGGCCTCAAACACCCCTTCCTACTTACAGGCCTGGCTCAACCCAATCCCCCTCCCCCTCCGAGCACCCACCTGACCTCAAGCCTCTTGCAGTAGAATCCTGACTGCCCGTGGCTGCAGTCATTGCAGCAGCCCCAGGAATCACCCCAACGTGCTTTGTCATCTTTATACAGCACTCGGAATCTGCCTATCTCAATCTGCCTTCCACTCTTTGAGATGTACTTTTGTTTCAAGTTTCCTTCTTAGTCAAGAGTAAACGAAGAACAGCCTATGCTAGAAAAATCGACGGCTGTTGTTTCAAACCACCAAGTCTCTAGGGGCCAGGTCCAGACCAACCTGGACAAGGTATCTATTTCTACAGAATGCAATTATTCATTACCCACTGATTAAATCACTCTCCTGTATTACAGGAGTGTGTGTGTAGCTCTTGGGACCTGCAGTTTCCTCACTCTCCTCCACCTATGAGCTTCCCTCGGTCACCAGGGGAACTCAGGACATCGGAAATGGTTCAGATTCGAAAGATCTCGAATGAGATAGCTTTAATTGCTCAGCAGTTCCTTTAGAAGACAGAACTGACTTACCTGGAGCCAAAGAGAATGGGGAGGATCGTAAGAATGATCCTCATTTTCTCTTACGAGATCAATCCCTAGCTATGCCTCCCTACAAAAAGTTGGAGGGGCAATGGACTTCTTGGGGGGCCTACTGAGCAAGGATGGTCAATACCCCCGCCCTGTGAGAAGGGAGGGTCAGTACCACAGGTTAAGATAGATGGCCTTTGCAGAACACAGGTCACCAATGCAGAAGGAGGTGGCAAAGCTGAGAGAAAAACAGAGCTTTCAACATCTGGAGCTGAGAGGGGCCAATCTACAAATTCCTGAAAAGTGAAAACTGTTGAAGGCTTAACATAATTAGGTGACTAGCTCTCCTAGAGCCTTGGCTTTTACCACCTTCAGAAAGAAACCTCCTTCCTCCTCCTGAGGGCGGACAGTGGTCCTCATGGTACAGTCACAGGGTCTGCTGGGGACACTATTTTCCGAACAAAACTAAGATGTGATTTGCTTTTTTTAATTGTGTCTTTCCATGACGGTACAAAAGCAATGGCGGGTCAGACTGTCGGTGCCTCAGCGCGAACCCAGACAGTGGCACACCGAGCTGTATCCTCGCCCACCACACGCTTCCTCACCACACAGTAGAGGAATGCCAGCTTTACCCAAGAACGTCCTCGATGACACAGTAAAGACTGTCTTAAGTCTCAATCCTGGAGTGCATCTTTTTAATGCTCTGTGTGACACAACAAGGAGCACGTGTAAAACACTTCCGCGGTGCACAGAAGGCGATGGCCGTCTCTAAGGAAAGCACTGTGTGTCTGAATTGCAAAATTTTTCGGTGGAACACCATGTTCACTTGAAAGAATAAATGACACGAAAGTGATGGGTTATTCAGACTTTGGCATTTGGCAAACGTTTTCTAGAAAGC